>ML778188.1:196109-247596 GCA_009831015.1 Picea engelmannii
GTGAGACATGTGTTTGATAAACCATTCAAAACCTTCAGGTTCACCAACAACAATATAGAAGATAAAATATTTTTTGTTGAGCCTTCATAAAGAGGTTGACGTGACTTCTCGAGTAGAGGATCAACATCATGACTATCATCCTGATTGTCCTCATCCATTGGAGAAAATGTGTCTTGGATCAATATATGTATCTCATCTTCCTGATTTGAATCACTAACATTATCTCCATCCATATCATCATTAATAACTTGATCAGCAGCTTCAATATTATGATATCGAAGTTCATCTCCATGTAAAGTAGTATTTTTGCTAGTACTTGGAAAATAACTCTTTGGAGGTCGACACTTTGGGGGCATCATCTATATATTTAAAAACAACATAGAAAAGTTAGTGTGTATAGAAAATATAAAATTCCTGATAAGAAATATTACTAAAATTCATGACATACTGATTATTACAGAGAATACATTAAATATTGAATCCTCTTACCAAGGGACGATATTCATAACCCCCTTTGGCGTGCCCCTTTTCCCTACAATGTTTTTGGGCTGTTGTTATTAAAAGTTTTCTATTTTGCAAGCCTCTGCAATCATAGAAAGGGAAATAACATTTTCCATTGCCCCTCACCTCTAATGCCTCTCTTAACCGAGCAAGCTTCCTATCATTTTTGTTCATTGTGACAAATCCTTGTCCTAACAAGTAATTGTATTACCTACACCATACCAAACATTAAGTTGTCAATTTTTTATATTTTTTCCACTCCTTTCAATTATGATATGTTTATTTACAGTGACCTACATCTTTATAATAAGGTCAACATCTTTATAATAAGGTGATCATATGTGTAGAGGATCAACATCATGACATAGATAACATCTGTATAATAAGGTTATATATGTACAAATGTTTTCTTTATATAATAACGACATATATACCTAACATAAGTTTAGGGTTAGTGTTTATGTATCTTATTAGTCCCTACTAAAGCAAGGAATATAGCAATCAATTACTATCATTTCACCGATTAGGGTTGAGCTTCAAGAGCAATTCCATATCTTTATCAATGAAAAGAGAGAGAGATTATAGCTACAATTGAAGGGAAAAGGGTATGTGGATTCCATAAACCTAGAATATTATGGAATCCACATACCCTTTTCCATAAAAAATACTAACTAGATCCAAAAACCAAAGACATGAAATATGGTACTACACATATTATAATATATTATCAAGGAAAAAACAAGCTAAATGTAATTTGGACATTTGAAAAAAAAATTACAAGTTAAATGAGTACATCAATAAAAAATAACATACTAACCTTGCAAGTTCAAAATCCGAGCTATGTAGATCGAGAATTGGATTTGTTCAACCGGTGGGTGATGGAAAAAATAAACAGCTCAAACAAAAGCCAAGAACAGTGTCGCAACTATAGAAATTGTGTCGCAAAGTCTCTTAAAGTCACGTATATATAGATAAAATAGTCAACTAGCCGTTAACATCGACTAATGAGATAGGAAACATTTCCATCGCTATTACCACGAAAGTTCATCGCTATAGCGACGAAAATCCCGACTAGGTTAAATTAATATTTTCGTCGATATTGTGATGAACTTTCATGGTAATATCCATGAAAATCCCACCCTGTTTAAAAAAATGATGAAACTAGTGGAAGCGTGGAAACTTTTCGTGGAATAATCCGCCCATATGTAGTAGTGTGGATATGGCGAGGGAAAGTAATGGAAAGTATGAAGGAACTAGAGGTTCATTGAATCCATAATAAAGGTAACGTCTTTGACAAGCTTCACACAATGCCCACACAGAGCAAGGACGTGGGAGAAAAAATCTTATAGCAAAATTGGAAGAGGCAGAGAGCGATAGAGCAGACACAATAGAGAGTAAAAGTTGTAAAGCTTATGGAGGTTGCAGAGGCCATTGAGATCGGTAGACGATCTACGTTTTGCACCATGGAACCACCCAAACAAGAAGAACTGAACTAGACTTATAGACAACCCATAGTTAGGACTAGAGCACAAACGCAATCGCAAGGAAGAAAACAACAACCATCGTCACTGCTAGGAGTTGTCAATGTGGATGAAATCCCATCACCAGATACAACACCAGGAATCCCAAAACTCGTGGTAGAGGAAGCCCAACAGAAATCACTTGTGAGCATGGACATCGATAGGCTAGAAGAGGGGCAAGGCCAAAAAAATGAGGAGACATGCATTCAAGTGAACCCAGAAAACCCTGAAGAAGCCCCAAGAGTGAATGGGACGGCTCCAAAACAAGAAGAAGCGGTCGAGCCAGAAGATTCATAGAAAACTGTGTCGAAACACCCATAGGAGAGAGTAGTGGAGGATGTCACGAGCCAACCAGAATAGTATGTTGAAGAACGACCAATGGAGGTGGGAACATCGAGCCAGCCACCACCATGAAAGGACAAGTAGCACATACCCAAGTCACTGCATAGACATCCTGTCGCAGCAATTGTTTTGTCATGCATACTAGAAGGGGTACGAGTGAAAGCATATTTGTTAAGGTATGTCAAAAAATTAAGGTAGTCAGACCACGATGTAATGGAAATGGACAAGTTCCCAAGGTTTGCAATGCACGTCTACCTACACACTGTGGGTGTAGATCCCTTTGGGGAACCGATTCATCAACCAGTCTAGTGGGCAGAAGGATTGGATAAAAATAGGATTTTAGGTCTGTTGGACCTACCACATTTTGGTAGAGGTCAGTATGAAAACAGTTTCATCAAGAAGTTGATGGTGGTCACACATGGTGGAGATCTGTAGCTAGACAAGGTCGTCTCAATAGATGTAGAGCTCATAGAGTACATCACAGGGCTTCCATCATGGGGCATGTATATCGCATAGTTCCGACGAAAAAAAAAGGAGAAAGCACTCGCTGAGGACATGAAAATGAAGTACAGAACTGAAAGGGGGACGCGTGGAATCATGATCAAATGGATTAGTGACATCGATTATGGCCTGCAAGTTGCTGAGAAAATTCCGCAAACAGGAAGTACTGGTCGGGGTTGTCGCAGCTACAACATAGAGTGTCAATGGCACCACAACCAGTTGGGCCCCTTACTTGTTGAATTTGTTTCTAGATGACTGCAATGATGCACAAGATCTGGGGACAAAATTTCATTACTCATGGTTGATCATGTTGATAGCCATTATGGGATGGAAGGAACTGAACTATGTATTTTTAACCACCAAACCCAAACCGAATGATGGAGAGAGATACTTATCACTTGGTGTCGCTTTAGATGTGAAGAACATAAATATGAATGCATCTATATTCGAAGGATATCACCGTGACCTACAAGAGACCATTGCCAACCTATGGAAGATAACACCACATGTTGCTGCAAACTATCAAGGAATATCTAACTTCAAGGCCACTAGACATGCAATGTGGATCCAGGTGTGGAAGGACCCTAACAAACAATGTCTACAACTGTGTTATTGCATCATGGAGGGGGACATAGAAATTTCCATCAAGGATTGGGAAGATGAATGGAGGATTCCAGTCCTCACTCGAGACATACCTGCATGGGTAGAGGAGGAGAATGCAAGGCAAGAACATACACATGTTGAGGAGGTAGGGAAAGAAGTAACATAGCCCTAGGAAGTCACAGTGCCCAAGAAACCAAAGAACAGGCTAGAAAAAACCAAAGAAGAAGAAAGCGAGGACATCCAAGACAGGAGTCTATCCAGGGAAGAAGAACAATACACAGGTTTCCCGAGTACAACAGAAACAGGCCGAGGAAGCACAAGGGACTACACCAATTCCTACTCCAAAATAGCTAGGCCCAACTAAGAGTCCAACTAATCATATGGGGGGTGCGCAAAAGAAGATGAAGGTGCATAGAACACCTCCAAAATACACGATTATGGAGGATGATGCAGAAATGGTATCCCAAATTGTCCAGGATCACACATTCGAGGATTTTGAGAATTTTTCACACCAAAGGGACAAAATTGAAGAAGAGATGGAAAACATTCGACAACTCCTTGAGAAGATCGGGGAACTACAAGTAGTCGGTAGCAGCATAGAAACGGGGCCATCTGCATCACAGACAGGAGGAGAACCTAAAGCAAGAGAGCGGGATATAGTCCAGACAATACCACAACCAAGTGCAACATTTCACGTTACACTTAGCCTGTTGTGCATGGACACGATTGTGGGGAAGACACCCCTAAAGGAATTAACTCAATTGCAGATGGTATTTCCATGGATACTAACCAAGGCCCTATATAAAATGCAGGTCAACATTACATGGGAGGAACAGTATCGTGCACGCACAAACATGTCTGAATTGCAACAAGTAAAGGATAAATGGGACAAGATGGAATTTGTATTTTAGCAGGCCAAGCTTGAGACCAACGAGGAAAGGGAACACGTGAAGGGATTGGAGTAGAAATTGGTCGTATCCTACGAGAATATTTCAAAGACCACATAGACGGACGAACTCACGGTGACAGAAAAGATTAATTAGATTGGCCAAAAAATCGATCAATATCAGCAAGAGATCGATAATCTCCATGATTATCTCACACCTACCACTGCACCGGAGGTAAGGGAGCAAAGGAAGCAAGAGGATACATAGTAGATACAGGAGATAGAACGACAAGTCCAGGCAACAAACGAATTGTTTGAGAAAGAAGCGCAGCTCTGGACGAAGCTGGAAGAAGATCAACAGATCCAGTAGTGGGACCAGGAAGGAGAAAGGATAAGAATAGTTATCCAAGACCTCAAGCAGAGGCATAAGACAATGTCTGTCATGGAGCGCGTTAAAGGGATGCAATACATGAAGAGAATGCACGTAGAACTCATCACCGCACAGATACAGAAAAAGAAGCGTCATGATCAAATGGAACTGCTCCAGGAGCTAGCAGTAGAGGTCATTGCACAGGAAGAGGAATCCAAGACATATAGGCACAAACCTAGGCATAGTGTGCAAGGTTTATCAACGATGATATTTCATTACAGACATTGGATGCACTTAAGGAGAAGACCGTGCAGGCCCAAAGGCAAGAAACGAAGCTCAGGGAGAAGTTCCAAGCGATCACCAGAGAGCTCGACAAAGCCCACAGAGGTTAGGTGGTTTAGGACGAGCCACATGCCAGTGTTGGGGGCCTGTTGGAAGCAAGCCAAAGTGGAAAGGAAGGATATTTTTGGAAAGAAAGGCATGTACGAGGAAAGCGACAGATGGAAGGAAGAGCAGCACGTGTGCATCCATGGAAGACCTATCGATGTTAGGGTTAGGTTTTTTGCAATACACTGTAATGGTTGGTGAGCCAAAAATGTATAAATATAGATACCTAGGTCTCATAGAAGAGAGAGCTAGAGGCAGATATAGAGGATCTTGAGGAGGAGTACTATTTTTTATAAATAGTGTTATTCCTTTTTATATACGACCTAATTTTGTAAGTTGTGGAGCTGGGGAGTCAAGAGGGCAGATCTTGAGGGTTAGATCCTAGGCCAAGGAACCTGGTGGGATCTACTCTACCTCATAATAGATTTCGACTCGATTGAGAGGACTTGTAAAGCATGTGGAGCTCTAGTTTTGGAACTACCATAATAGAAGAGCCTAAGAGCGAGATCTTTGTGGATGTAGCCCAGGAGGGGGTGAAACATGGCAAAACTTGTGTTATGAGATTAAATGCATGTGTTTATTTACTGTTTCTAAGTAGATATTAGCATGTTGAATGAATGGGTTGATTATATTCCATGCATAATTGTGAATGACAATATATCATTTTAATAAGTTAAATAGAGCTCTCAACGCACACTTCTCTGGTCTCCACTCAATCCTGGACTGCTAACACTTGATATTGCAGTCACCCATTAAGACTATCTTGGGTGAGACTGCACAGTGCACTTTGTGCACTATGTTGCCTTCTAGTTTACCAGGAGGGCCGATAGTTTTAGATGATTTATTGGAACCCTAGTAGACATGAACCCTGGGTCAATCAAGTTAAATGTATAAACTCAGAAACTAAAACCAACACTCTCAAATACGGTAGTCCAGTATAAATCCATGTAGGGACTGAAGTAGAAGGAGTGCAGGGGCCTTCCAAAATGGATTTCCCCCTGGCTTGTAGTTTATTTCCAGTGCAAGATTTCCCCCAAACTAGTTGTGGCCCCTAAGATAGTTATTTCCCCCTAGATAGTTGTTGTCCCCAAGATGGTTGTTTCCCCCATGTTGGCGATGGCCCCACAGCTGAGTATTTACCCCTAGCTAGTTGTTTCCCCCATGTTTAAGAGAGCCCTGCAGATGAGGGTTTATTCCAGTTGGTTGTTTCCCCCTTGTTGATTGTTTCCCCCATGTTGAAAAGGGCCCTGCATCTGAGGGTTTCCCCTTAGTTGAAATATTCCCCTAGTGGGAGGTATATAATAAATTCCCATCTAAATTGTTTGTGTAGGATTAACAGTTGGTATCAGTGTCATTGGGTTACCTACTTGACTGGAAGGGGGAAAAAACAAGCTACTTGTTACAGGGCCCGAGGCAGAAGTACTTTTGGATAACTAACTAGAGGGAAAAGGTATAGAACATCAAAGTAAAGCACTTGGTGTAAACATATGTGTCGCTAGAGAGGTGGGAACATAATTTGTGTTAACAATTTGTTGTGACGGGGTAACATGGGTCAACGATGTTCCCCACAAAGGAGAAGTGTCAATATTGGTGATGTGTGGCAGGGCAACTATCTCAGGATCAAGTGAGGGTATCACCACTCCATATGTATAGTTAGTTGTTGTTGCATCCATGCCAGAAGATCACCTATTGTACATACTAGGTGGTAAGCAGTAAGAAGAAAAAAAATCAATAAAGATTATTGAAGGAAGCTCAACAAGTAGTGGGTTATAAGGACCAGTAAAAGGGGGATTTGTAGAAGGGAAAAATCCCTCCTCGATGATTTCGACCACCCCTTCAGGATGTTCACTCAGGGTGTTAGCACTGTCATTTTTTCAGTTAGAGTCAGTCTTAGTCGAGTCATGGTCCATGTGTCAAAGCGTATGAGGTCAGGTACCAAAACATGAATGGTCGGTTGGCCCTTGGAGTCAGGAAGGGATGTCAGAATCAAACATGTGTAAGTGGTAAAGGTATTTTCCCAAAGAGTCGGGTCCTGTCAGAAGAGAGGTTTTTACGTGCCAAAGGTCGAGCCAAGTTGTTAAAATGGAAGTCACATTGGCCAATGCAATGACCATCATTGGCTCATTATGAAGTCATAAAGGATGATAAATCACGGTGCTCATATCACGTATACTCTGGATCTCTTATCAGTTGTACTTTACACACTCTGAAGTGTACCCGTTAGGTAGATGTGTTGCACAAATCTTCGACCTTCTTTGAAATATCTAGCCACCATGGATTCAGTGTCCCCTGTCATGATTCCATCTCTCACTCGACCAGTTATAAAAGCCAGTTTCTCTATGTGTATTCTATTTACCAGCCAAGTCTATGCACTGTTTGTAAATTTTCCCGCGAGCATAGAGTGTCTTGCTTCAGGAAATTCGATTGTCATTAGCTGTGTCACAAACCCAAGTCAATAGAGATTACCTCTTTGGGTCTATTCCAAATCCACTGCACGCACAGAAAAAACATGCATTGCACCATGGAAACATCCCATAACATAAAGAAGGGTGCGCGAAGTGGCAAAAATGTGGAGCTCGAACCTCAAAAATTGAGATTGGTAAATTAAGGTCTGGATGTCAAAGAATCTTTTGAATAGGTCGGATGCATGTTCTATTGTAACAAAATCCAAGTATTCAACATGAAACTGGCAGAACAGTTCACACTAGATTCAAAGGGATCTGCACAGTAATTGCAGGAATCACTTTTGAGGTGATGGAGGAAACCCTGTCAGCCGCAATAGATATCCCTCTGCACAGTCAAAGGTGGTCTAAAGGCATGCCTTTGGATGTTCTATGCTACAAGGAATTCATAAAACCAGACTCTTTAAATGGGAAAGTCGAAGTGGGCATTCCAAGTCGATATCTACAGGAGCCTTTTTGGAATCTCCTAAGGGTGATTAGAAAATATTTCACCTGTGAAGTAAGTTCTGACAGAATACACCCGCATCACATCAGATTGTTGATGCAATTCATAGGAAGGAGACCATTGAACCTGTCTTTCTTCTTGCACCAAAGCCTTCGAGAAATGGCAGAATGCATCCACGCTAAAGAAACCCAGTCGAAGAAGAAACTATCTCATGTCTCACTAATCAAATTGTTGATAGTTGAGGAGTTGAGGCGATTGGGAAAAAATTGGGATTTGTTTCTACTCACAACTGGCATCCCCAGGGACCTCAAAGGAGATTCCCATCTACCCACAGGAAAAGTAACATCTCGTCGTGCAGAGGCGGGAATAGGAAAGGCTGCGGAGGAAGGAAAGACATTGGAATCCATATACCCCCAACAGCTGATACCCCGGAAGAGGAGAAGCCCAAGGAAGAACAAAGAGACTAGGGAGGCCCAAGAGTTACTCATATGCGCCATTCAGATGGAACTTGTCGAAGGTCCAAGTCGAGAAATCTATGGTAGACAGAGAAGGCTAGGCACTGAAGGCATGAATATCTATGAACAGTCACAACAGCTAAATGAATCACAACTTGCTATTGTTGAGTTGTACTAGGAGAACAAGGAGTTGAGACAATAGTTACCAAAAAAGAATCTCAAGGCATTAGCATCACAGGGCCAAGAGGGAAACGCGAATTAGCTCAAGAGGCAGCTCAGGGAAGTGCAAGACACAATCATCCAACTACGTGAAGCACAAAGGATGTCAGAAGAGATAATTTCATAGCACTTCAAGGAATGTGGACCGGCCATGGAAAATGTCCACGCGGCTCTAGTCAGTGCGCAGAAGAGGCTGAAAGGGAACACGGTTTTGCAAAGGCAAGTAATGAATCTGAAAAGGTGCAATTGGTCTCTCGGGAGAACACTTCGGATATCAAAACTGAAGACAAGCCCAAAAGAATAATTGACCGACTCCATTTTTGTCTTCTCAAACGTGGTGTGGATTTTTTCTCCCCATGTCATGTTTCCTACCAGGAAGTAGGGACTCTAACAAGTACCCGAGCGGCAAGCATACAATGCGTAATGTTGGAGACCCTCCTATTACAAAGGACAAGTTTATGTTGGAAATGTGATAGTTTGAAGAAAGGCATTGTCCCCTGACTGGCGTTGTCATCTTGGAAACCCCTGCGATAGTCTGCAGTTACCCTCCACATGGACGCTCCAACAAATGATCACGCGGAAGAAATCAAGGCCGTTACAATGGGTGGTAGGAACATGACAGAGCACTTAATCGTCTAGATATCCTGTCGAAGGAAAATCATCGACACATCACTCCTTAGTGATGAAATATTGTTGATGACCGAACTGTCATGGAAAACACGTCTACTATTGTACGATTGAGTACAGTCAGTTTCTAATTTTAGTAAAGTGCCATACAAGGGATCATCTAGCAGAGAATAGTCAAAGCCTAATTTATAGGGATAGTAGTTGGATGACAAGGAAACCCACGCGGCACACCCTTGTATATATATTTTTTCTTTTCAATGTTAGCCAAGCTAGTTGGAAAAGTAATTTAGAAAGTGATTGTTGAATGTAGCTTTCGAACTCGATTGAAGTTTAATGAAAAGGTACTGAAACTTTCACGAAAAGATTCTAATGATAGTGGTTTGATGTATTGTACCCTCTTTTTGTGTATGTGCTTCCTGTGTTCTTTATATTCATATCTATATTTTGTCTAAATCAGAACGTTATTCAAATCTATGATTCACCGCGCAATGATCTAGATTTCGCCATTTAGATGATTGTGGTTTCTTCTAAGTGAACTCAAAATTCATCTCCAATGGTGCTCTGGGTTGACTCATGTGTTTTTCTCTCGCCACACACAACGAATTTGAGCTGAAAGACCGTTGCCTACTTATCCGTTATCCTCTCAAGTTTAGTCACCAAGTCATTTGTTTCTCTCATTTTTTGAAATTGACTCCATGTCCCAAGGTCTCGCGTTCTCTTGCCAATAGAACCATAAATATTGTACAAAAGTATTAAATCTAGCCGACATTTTTAAAGACATAATCTATATAGAGACAAAGTCTTGGAGAGAGCCCTATCTAGGTCATAAAGGCTATTTTTCGGTCTTAAATTTGGTTTGTAGGTTGCCTATGTCATTCTTTTTCTCAGTCGAACAAGTTTACGGAGTGCTAACATTTTGGCATCGCTGTCGGGGATGGAATTGAATGAAAATTTCCCTGGGAAAATGACTAAAGCTATATTTTTTACCCATGAGGGTAAAAGTGGGCCAAACGTCTATATTGGCTTAAACCTTTACTCTGAAAACTCCAGTAAAAGAGATCAGTAGCATAAAGTAGCGCCACTCAGAAATCCTGGTGCTAAAGACAATGTATACCAGAGCCAATCCTGACCCGGATCCTGTAGCACCCGTGTATGATCCAGAGAAACTTTTGCGAGGGGGAAAGGTGTAGGTGCCAAACCTATTCTATTACCTAGAAAGAAACTTTTCCTTACCCAAGGATAGTGTACAAAGCATTGATGACCTCAATTTTGACACCTTGTTCAAGTCTAAATCAGAAACCAGCTTGGATGATATAGTCTTCGATGAGAAGAGGTTTCGATCTATGATAACAAACAAAATCCTACAAGCTACCATAATCCATGCTCAGAACATCCTGAAAATACCAAAACCCCCTAGAGCAATGGCCTCCAGATTCAACCCCCTTTCCCTACCAGCCCAACTGAATGATTTTCCTTAGAACTACAACCAGAGGATCAAGCTATATGATGTTGAGGGAAACACCTCTGCCAAAAAGAACTTGGATTAGTTCAATGATTTCGTTGATCTAGAATAGGTAGACCATGAAGAAGCAAAGATGAGGTTGTTCGCGCATAGTCTTTCAGGGGATGTTAGGAAGTGGGTTAAAGCCCTTCAAGTAGCAAGCATTGCCAACTTTCCCACATTTGAAACATCATTCATTGATATATGGGGAGACAAAAAGAATCCTTTGCAACTATTGACATAGTAAAACAATATGAAGAGAGTTCCATAGGAGATGGTGCAAGAGTTCTCGTCTTGTTTCATGAGGGTCTACAACACAATCCCCGTAAAATTCCAACTGCCTCCCAGGGTTTCACAGCTTCGAAACACCAACTTCTTTGACAACAATTTCGCCTTGCTATTGAGGGAAAGAAGATCTGATAATTTAGAAGCCATGATGAGTGAAGCAATTGAATTCGAAGTAAATATGATGGAGTCAGGAAAGATCAAAAAATACTTCCACAAAGGAAAGGAAGAAACCCCAAGGAGGTGCGCAGCCATCAACTTCTCGACCCTCGAATGACAAGTTCGACTTAATGATGAAGATGATGGAGAAGCTGATGGAAAGAATTTACATGGGAAATAAGCCTGCCGCCCGAGAACAACATGACCTCCAGCCCAGAAATAAAAACCTTAGAAGAGGTATGGTCCTACAGATTAGGCAGAAGGAACAAAGAGACTAGGGTGACCAACAAATAAGGCCCTCGTTCCAAAAAAATTACCCGGACGAAGATTTTGATCAGATGATCCAAGATCAAATGCATTGTTGTGACAACATACACACACATGTGTTCTGGATGAAGGGAGAACACGATCAATACATGGGCGCAAATGATGATATTGTGTTGGATACTGATGACACGGTATCTTGGGAGACGGAGGAATTTAGGAAGGGTTATCACAATTCCATCACGCAGTTCCAAAATAAATACAACCTCGGGATAAGAAAGACATATGTAGAAGCTCAGCAAATGAATCCCATAAGGGATCCCCAAGTGGAAAACCCTTCCGCGAGCCGACCAAATAAAGACAACCTAACCAAGGATGTGACTGAAAAGGCAAATTCAAAGGAGGAGGTTCTAAGGAAAGCGCCAGAAACAAGTCGGGAGATAGGTGTAAAGGAGGTAGAAAACATTTACCCCCTTTTAACTTTGAGAATGAAATGGACAAAATTAAAATCTTTGTCCCTTTCAATGAGCTCATCAAGAAAGGAGAGTATTAGGATCAGATTATTAAAATGTTAAATATGGGAGAGACTCTCGACACCCTGATCGTCCAGAATGGTCACCCTGCCATTTTGTTTGGTCTGTGCGTGGAAGAAACATGCGATATTGAGGACGTTCCCCATTTCTACACCAGCCTCAAGATCCATGACATGACTCTGCATAAGGCCATGCTGGATTCAGGAGCGTTGCACAATCTCATGCCCAAAGTGGTCATGGACAAGTTAGGTTTGGACATCACTAGGATCTATAAGGATCTTTTCTCCTTCGACTCAAGGAAAGTGAAATCTTTGGGTCTGATCAAAGATTTGGTTGTGTCATTGTCCCAAATCCCTTCTAAGAATTTGGTTATGGACATGGTGGTGGCCGATATACCCCCTAAATTTGGAATGCTATTATCTAGGTCATGGGCTGTGAAATTGAAGGGAACCTTGCAGATCGATATGTCGTATGCCACCATTCTTGTTTTCATCCAAGAGAGATGGTTGTGTTATCTCCTCAAATAACATAGTCAAAATTGTTAATTTTAGGTGATAGGAGGTCATTGAAAAATACATTTCCAAATTTATTAAGGCTCATTTTTTTAGAGATTTATGTTTGTAATAAAGTTTGAAAAACATTGGATTTGATCTTTATTTCAAAAAATTCAAAACTCAGGTTTCGGTGGCTAAGCACCTTTTCAAAAAGGATTCTAAGCCACCGAAAGCCCTAGCTTTTGACAGCTTAAACTCAAAATTTGGGGCTATTTTAGCCACCAAAATCGTAAAATCTTGGAAACGGTCAACAAGTCTCATCACATGCCTGAATCAACAGAAGTAAGGTGGTATAATTTCAATTAGTCATTGAAACGACAAGAGGAGAAAGAAGACAGTCACAACGATCCTCAACTTGACTTGCTAGCTGGCAGAACAAAGAATTGAATGTTGAGATGTTGGCAGTGCAGAGTCTCAGATTTGAGTGAAGTTAAAAGGTGGAATATTAATTCGAAATCCAAAAATCAGAAGGCTCGTTGTTGCAGTTCATAAAAATAGACTTTGATACTTCTGGGAAATGCAATTCTTGCAATTGCAAATACAGTTCCAGGAGGTAAGAGATTTGGATGATTATAACAATGGATGGGGAAGAATTGGTATCTGGAAAGATTAGGCAAAACAGATGAAGTTTATAAAGCTCAGCATTTTCTACAATGTTGGATAGCGTGAGGCATCATTTTCTAGAATATATCAACATGAGTCATCATTTCTTGGATTAAAGGCTGCGTGGGCTCAAGCAAAGGTTGTTTACATGATTTCTAGGCAATATTAACATTGTTATATGCATGTTTACTCCAGCAACAGTATCATTAACAACAATATAAATTCTTTGTCATCCGTGGATAAAGATGGCATTGCTCCAGATCAAGTTTTGGATCTAGTTGTATTATTCCGGTTAAAGCACTTTTTTGCAATGAATAATTTGAAGAAGATGTGCACTTATGGTAATAGTTGAAATCTTGTCAGAGGAAGTGTGTGCTTGTGTGGTAACATGCAGTGGATTATGTTCTGGGATGAATAATGTCATACAAGAAATTATATAATATGTATGGAGTTCAAGAGGTCATTGGGATTGACAACGGATACAGAATATTTTATGCTCGCATTACCATTCCATTAACACCAAATATTGTGAATGATATTCACAAACGAGGAGGAAATATTATTGGCCACCGAATCAGAAGACTTTCGGTGGCTAATTCCACCTGTCCCAAGCCAGAATGACACCAAAAGCACATAACAGGGCAGAAAGCCACCTTTTTGGACAGACCTGAGATTTTCTCACCCAGATGCCTCAAGGATGGTTTGTAATGATAAGATAATAATTAAGGGCATCAGTTTTAGGTTTATGTTCTAGTTTTCAAGGTGCCAGCAAGGAGGAGAAGATTAAATTGATTATCTATTTTTGGGTAAAAAACTATTTTTTGCCGAAGGTGGCAGTTTTTGACTTATCCACCTTGGAAGGCTTCCTATAGCTGTCAAAGATCATGAATATATGAACATCATTAGATATAAGGAGTTGACCTACTTTATAGGATCTTTTCCTATTCTCTTGTATCAGTTTTTTACTTCCTATTTCAAGTAAATCTGATCCAGGTTTCTAGGATCTGGATATTTGATGTAAAGGCTATAAAACCACAAACTTTTGATGAACCAAGGGTTCGATTCTAGATACAAATACCATGTTGATATTGTAATAGACTCTCATATATATAATACAAATCATAGTTTTCTTTCATTATTGATGTCAGACTGCCATTACCTTTATCTTTCTGTACTTTGACTCAAGTTTGTCTTAAATAATAATGATTGTTATCTCATTTTGTCAATTCATAAGCTTTATTTAATAGTAATCTACACTATCTTATTTAACCTATCACATGTGTGTTTTGGTTAATAAGCATAGCATTCTTCATCCACCATTAAGTTACCTATCTGATCATTAATTATTGAAAGCATTGTTTCATTTGGCTATATACATTTGACTTTCTTGATACCAATCCAGTAGGTCAGTTATCCCATTGATCCAAATATAAACACAAAATCAATCATACCTTAAGTTACCAGGCTTCTTCAAGTTACAACCTGAGAAGGACTCCTGGAGTGATAACAGGTTGTATAGAGAGGTGTTGCTGAAATACATGGTAAGTAGCAATACCCAACCAAACAACCATCCTATCTACTCCATCGACACCCAGATTGGATCCTCTATATTCTGCAATGACCTGAGCTTTGAAGGGGAAGGGCCGACAAACATCATGATTGTCGAGGATAAGGCCATGCATTGAGAAAAAGAATGCGCAGACCCGAGAAACTACGTGGAGAACGAAATGTGAAACATCATCTTCAAGGGAGCCGTCAACAAGGAAGGAGCAGGGGTCGATGTATGGATAAGTCCCCCCAAGGTAGACACAAAACCCTACTCTTACAAACTCACCTTTTATTGTACAAATAACATGGTTGGGTATGAGGCATTGATTTTGGGTCTCAGAGTTTTGAAATATTTGGGCACAAAGAGGATAGCGGTGAATGGAGACTCTGAGCTTGTCATAAACCAAGTGAAAGGTATATACCAATCAAAGCACCCTAGATTGAGGGAATACAAGAACCTAGTGTTGGACCTCCTCGAAGAATTCTCGGAGTATAATTTTTCAGTGATTCCAAGGGGGAACAATCAAATTACAGACGCCTTGGCCACCTCGGCTTCAGTTTTTAAAATTCCAATTTATCCCAACAGGAAGTATGAGATCGAATTCAAACACAAGACAACGGTACCAGATAATATCAAGTATTGGCAGGTTTTTGAGGATGACAAATAGGTGGATATATTTCTCCAAATGAGCGACAAGTTAGCTAATGTGAACATCAATGATGAGTGATGTTGCAAAGAAGATGAAAGTGCAGTCGCACATAGTAATGAAGACCCCTTTCAGAACCAGATAGTTGGAAGGGACATAGTGAAACTAAAGAATAATATCATCCCCAAAGGATTGGTTCCATTGGAAAAGTTTTTCAATGAAAACAATGTGTCCAAAAATCCAAAGATCACTATGAATGATGAGGATGTCAAGGCTTGCAACATCGGGACCCAAGAGAATCTGAGGATAATAAAATTGTCAAAGATGCTCAATACGGAGATCAAGCAGAGATACATCAAGATCATGAAAGTTTTTTGTGATGTTTTCCCCTGGAGTTATGAGGACTTGAAAGTATACAAAAATAGAGTGATTCAGCACGTCAATCCCCTCAAAGAAGACCAAAATCCTTTCAAGCAAAAGCTAAGATGTATAAATCCCCTTCTATTGCCGCTAATTGAAAAGGAGGTAAAGAAACTTTTCGAAGCCAAAATTATTGTTTCTTTAATATTTTCGAAATGGATTGCGAACTTTGTACCTGTAATGAAGAAGAGAGGCTAAATAAGGTTATGCGTGGATTTTCAGAATTTGAACAGAGTATCCCTCAACGAAAACTACCTTCTTCCTAAGATGGACTACATCCTGCAAAAGGTAGTCAGATCCAAGAAGATGTCCATGGTGGATGGTTTTTCAGGCTACAATCAGATCATGGTACACCCCGATGACCGGGAAAAGATAGCTTTCACGACACCATGGGGTACATTCATGTATGCGAAGATGTCATTCGGTCTTATGAATGTTGGAGCTACTTTTCATAGGGATATGGATATAGCATTTGATGAGGAAAAGGAAAAATTTATCATGATCTACCTAGACAACGTTACAGTGTATTCCAACTCCGACGAATAACATCTTACGCATTTGAAGAAGGTCTTTCAAAAATGGAGAAATTTCAGCATATCTTTAAATCCAAAAAAATCACATTTCGCAGTGCACGAAGGGAAATTGTTGGGGCACATCATCTCAAAGGAAGGTATAAAGATGGATCCCAGTAGGGTAGAAGGAAATATGAATATCAACACTCCTCGGAGCAAGAAGGAGTGTTGGAAGCCCTACATATTTTCACCTTTTAAAGCATCAAATAATAAATTATGTAGCTACCTACCCGTGGTCATATGGTTATTGCTTTTCATAAGAATTTTTGAAATTGTGAATATGATGTTTCAGTTATTCCTAGTGTTTTCCTTTCTTCGTTTTCATGCTTCGTTCAAGACTAAAAGCATGAACGAAGCATCAAAACTTATGATTGTATTGCCATTTTATCTAAGGTTTATGAAAGGTAGATGTCTCTACAGTTTTTTTAATAAAGTCTTTTTTTGTTGTGAAGCTCATCTTGTTTATTCCTTTAAACTGGCTCATCGATTGTGAAGTGTTCTTTGAATTGTTGTTTGAAACACCAAGGATCCATTTAAATTAAACTATGTTATATATCTTTGTGGATCTTGGTAAGACCTATTCTTGTCACTACACTTTGGTTCACAAAACGTTTCCTCTCCTAAACATTAGAAACCAACCCCACCTTGTTGCGCAATGATAAATTTTGAATGAACCTGGTCATGGCCTATACCTTGTGGGAGGTGGCAATCCGACAACGATAGGCCCATCATTTCAAGATAAGTCTCAAGTTTTGTATGTACTCTTGGCACTCATTTTGCAAAACGCCTTTCATTTTGTATTGCAGAACCCCATTTCATACGCGCCAAGGTATTGATGAGTTTTGGGTCTGAGATTTCGCATTGGTCTTCTCTGTCCCAGAAACATTTTTTACTCACTGTGTTTTCTATCTACCTCTCGAACCCTCATGGCCCCAATTGTAAGGATTGATCCCAATGGCTCGCAAACCCTTCTCCTGTGTGATGATGCAAGGGACGACCTTAAAGGTCAAGGATGGCTCGGATTTCTCAAGAAATTTCAGGGTTTTAATTTGCAAACTTCCCAATAATTTTCCCTATCTTTTGATGGTTGTCGATCCAAGGTAGGAGCTATTCAGATCGGGGTCACTAAGGATTTTTTAGGCCAAGCGACAGGTCTTCCACTGAGCGGGCAGAAATGGTTCAAAAATGCCAAGGTAGAAGAGGTATCATGGAGCATGTTCTTCACCTCTAGGAAGGTCATATGCTATGATAAAGGTATGCCCATATCCTTGTTGAAAACTCGATGGCATGGTTTATTAGAAATCCTGAGACAATTCATCACATGTGAGGGTCGCTTTGGCCTTTTTTTCCTGTATCACATACATTTGTTGATGAACTTCATCGGTTTTCAACTGAATATGCCTTTATATTTATTAAGAAGTTTGTATAAGATGGCCAAAAGGTATACAAGACAGCGTTTAAACTCTAGTCTGTTTCATCACGGGTTGATAAAAATTTTGTTGGTTCATCAACTAAAATTGAAAAATGATAATTGGGATGCCTTCCTAATCCGAAATGGTTTCATTACACCTAGTACCATAGAGGTTGATAAGCCCATGATGGAAGAAACCACAGTCCCTGCCACTAACAGAGCAATTCCTTCATCTAAAGAATCATGTGTTACGGTCATCCTCAATGAGCCTATGCCCGAGAAAACATATGTTGAGTCGGCAGCCTTTGAATTGCATGGCCATGAACAATATGCCTATCCTAACACCTCTGCTAAGAACGCAAACAGGCCTCCATACAAACCGTTTAAGGGTGACATGGATATAGGGTTTAAGAATAAAAGGGGAGGTAGGTTAATCTCAAGAATCCTATGAAATAAATCAAACTCTCCTGTGAGCTCGATCAAAATGATCGAGGTCCATGAGAGCTTTGGTTCTTAGATCGAGATATTCTTGGCTGAAGAAGACCCACCTTGCCTCAAACCAGATCTCGGCTAGGTTTATAATTTCGTAGATAATTTGCCACCCTGCCTGAAACGCAGTCAAGAATTTCCATGTATCAATATTGATAAGAAACCCACAGGCAACAGTGGAGACGTTCTGACACATGGCCATGGACATTCTCAAACAACTATCACAGATTCACGGTGTGAAGTTTGTTTATTTTGGATTGATAAATATTATACAGACATACCTACTCTGCAATCACAAATCAAAACCCTCACCATTCAGATCGACTTGCTAAAGGATGAAAATCATAGGCTAAATTCCACTGTTCAAAGGAAAGGCAAGTGTTTCAAAATGACTAGGAACATAATAGTAAAGAATGTTGAGAGTGTTACAGCAGTAGTTAATTCTGAGATCCTGTGAATCAAATTTAGCATGCAGTTAAGAGGTAAAGATTTGATTGATTGCCTTAGTTTTATTTTATTCATTTTTTCTAATTATATAGATTTAATTTGATTTTTGTTGTTAAAATAGAACTAGCTACAGAATCAATTGATTATGTAGCCAGTTTATCTTCATTCAAATTTGTGGAAATTATTGGTTATAATGATATCTAAACTCTTTTATTTTCGTTTTTGTTTTCAGGATATCAAGTAATTGGTGGTGATCTCATGTTATGGACTATTTCTGAGCTCATTTGGCACATATTTTGTAAATAGAAAGAATTTTGTTTTAGTTTTGAGAGATACAGTGTGATATGGAGTGGTTATCACCCTCTATTTTGTAATCAGCAAATCATTTTGGAGATTTAATATTATCCCACAAGATAAGATATTTATATTTTCTAAACTCTTTAACTACCTGATATTTTTGTAATCAAGGCATCCTCGCTTGGGGAAAAACATGGACTTTTGATCAACAAACTTTAATGGAACAGCAATACTCATTTCGTCTTTAGCTTCTTGTGGGTGGTGTCTTCATTAAGTTTATGTTCATCTTGATATCATAATAAGTTTTTGATAGCTTTAGTCTTCATCATTTATTATGTTATTAGGATAATTCCTTTATGAATGTTGTCCATAAAATGTTTCAGATATAAATTTTGTGATCATCTATTTAGCTTCAATTACAAGGTTTCTCCTTTAATTTTTGTTGATAGATTAAATGCAAGGATATTCGCCAACAGATTTTTCTTAATGCAATTTCTCGCAATTATAAGATCACAATAACTATTGATATCATTCTATTTTTTATTTAAATTTAATTGCCAACATAATCATTCTGCATTTATTCAGAACAGACTTAAGGTTCAGTGCAGGTTTCCCTCTTGGGCAAGGTGGTTAGATGTTTTCAGATCACACAGATATTTGGATGCATATCATTAGCTCGATAACAGGTTAGCTTGACTTCATTTTTCTGCTATTTGTTTATCACTAAAATTTGAACGTAAAGTTTGGCTTTTGACTATCTGTACGTTTTCATTTCATAACATTTTCTTCATTAGTTTAAGACTTATAAAAGGAAAATCAAAAAATATTTCTATGTGATTTTTTTATCTGCTTCTTCGAAAGCGTTCATTTTCACATCGATTTTCGTAAGTTTCGATTAAAACTTGTAGCCTATAAATAATGCATATAAATGACAGTTATCTATCTTTAGCTTAAATACACCTATTACAGTCACATTATATATATGTACATATATGTAATATTTAGTAATTAGTTACCTATTTCTTTTATTTTATTTTTGTTTCTTTTAGGATTCTTAGATTGGCCAATGGAGCCATTAAACCCATCAGGATGAGTTATACCAAATGGCTTGGGTTAATTAGACAACCTCGTATCGTACTCATTCTGTCGATTGATGGATGATCATTTTCGTTCGTTAACAAATGGTGCTAGAAGGAGGGCCTGAACATGATTGATGGCACGTGGAGGTCGCAAGACTCCTCCTCTACACACCTGCTCCCCTATAGTAACAAGAAGTCGTTCTGACGACAACATTACTTCTAAAACAACAACCACCTCAAAATAAAATCCACAGATTACCGCTGAGCCAGTAACACCAAACCCTCCAGGGTCCGACGTACAAGAAATTGTTCGTTAGTCACTTCTAAGGACACATGATGCTTTGGCCCATATCAGACAACCGAGTCGGCCACTGGATCAACCTCTAGATTTCTCTGATATCAGAGAGAAACTTGAAGACACTAGTCTTCTCCTAAACCCTACATATCCAGATCACATCCTCACTCTTACAGCCGAAGCATCTGGTATCCCACCTTCACCACCTCCTTCATCTCCTTCCTCTTTAGGCGAAGAGTCATTCGACGAAGGCATTTCTTCATCTCAACCTTTGGCACCACCTACGCCCATGGAAAATCCAAATAATCCTGCCAGACCCTGGATTGATCAAGATGTTGTGGCCATACCTGGACCCCAACACCCTTTTCCTAAACATCCAAAAAAATGGCTCCCTAAATTCGATCCAGACTCTAAGCAAATCGTCGAGGATCACATAAAAAAATTCATGCTATCCATTAGACTCCGAAGCGTAGAACATGAATATGTAGTATGTATACTTTTTCCTTATACGTTTGAAGGCAATGCCTCTACATGGTATTTTTCCCAACAACCCCACACCATTGTATCTTGGGACAAATTTGAGTCTTGATTCCTCGAGAAATTCGGAGATGATAAATCTCTCGAAGTTTTAGTCATGGAACTCTCTAGCTTAAAGATGAACCCTAAGGAAAAAATAAAATATTTTAATCAAAGGTTCCTCACATTAAAAAATCGAATCCCCGTTGATGCAATGCCCACTGAAAATCTTATTGTTGCATATTACACCAAAGCCCTACACCAGAATATAGCAATTTGGGTAAAAATGTCTAAGAAGGCAATGTTATTGGAATCATTCGAGGAGGCAAGCCAAATCGAGAAAGATATTCTAAGCCTAAAAGATAATATTAGTAACGAGGCAGAGATTACCCCATCTTCTAAGAAGAGGATTGAAATTCTTCCTAGACCTCCCCAAACCAAAACTCAATCAAAGAGTTCATATCTGGAAAGTTTACAAAGGTCGTCCAAAAATTGTCAAATCAAGTCGTAGACTTAAGGAGATTAGCTGAGAAGAATTTTCAAGCAAAGGGACTTAAAAAAAAAACTTTTAGAAAACCTTTTCCCTCAAACCGGCCAAACCTAAATCCTGAAGGCCTGAACCTCAAAATCCTACAATATGCTATACAGACAATCCTTGAAGCACGTGATAACTTAGTTTCCCCTAAGATTTATGAAGATGTGGTTGAATAAGAAACAATCGAAGAAGATGAATCCTCTCCCAATATCTTCGGGCATTTTTCCGACAGTATATTTCAAGCCAATTTTTAAATTGTCCATCCTTACAATACCAAAAGAAAAACTCAGAATAAACCCTCTTCTAAAATTGGAACTAATGCGCCTCAAAAACAGTTTAAGCAAACTGAAACTAAATAGAGTTCAACAACCCCAAGTTTAGGATACGATTTGATTGAATACCTAAAGAAACTTAAAGATAATATTTTTGTTTATGAATTGTTGAAATTTCCTTTTCTTATGCAAAAGATGCTTCTGAACATTGCAGAAAACAGCAAAAACAGCAATCTGAACAGCAAGAAAATTGTAGAAATTAGCCCTAAAACACCTCGAAAGGTCCCTACTAAACAAAACCAGAACCCTTGGATAAAAGAGACCTTGCTGTAAAAAGTGTATCAAATGTAGATAAAGTAATTTCAGGGACAACGACTAAAAACCCGCAAAGTTCTGTTGTTAATACTCGCAAAAATGTCCCACCTTTTTTATTGACTTTTAAAATTTTCAATAGAAATGTACATAACTGCATGGTAGATTATTGCACATCATCAAATGTGATGCCCTAGTCTGTCTACCAAAAAAACAACACTGAAGTTCAACCTTCCAGTTTGAAAATTATTCAGCTCGATCGGACCAGTGTTAAGGTAATAGGTGAATTAAAAAATGTCCTTGTTAGGCTATCCTCTAATCCTAAGGTTCACTAGATTATTGATATCATTGTCGTTGACATCCCTGAAGTATATGGTTTACTTTTAAGCAGGGATTGGTCCGAACAGTTGCATGGCTACTTTGCGACAGACTGGTCCCATTTGTGGCTGCCAGAGAATGGGAAGCCTAACAAAATCAGGATCGATCGTGAGTGTTACCTCAAGCTTACCGTGACCAATTTAAATGATGTTAATGAACCATTTACTACTTCCACTAATTCACCTGAAATGCAGAGAATGAACACCTTTTTCGGTAACTTCATGGCGGAAACTTCTATCATCATTGACCCGGAACAGTAGTCGAAACGCATGGCATCCACACAGTCGACAGTTCTACCTAATGTGTCTAATACGGCCGATGAAGCTCACATATGGTTTCTCTACTTCGATGGATCTAAATCTAAAGAATGAGTCGGTGCAAGATGTGTGCTCATTGACCCAACAGTTAACAAAACTTTGATCGCGTGTTGATTAGAATTTGAATGCATAAACAACACTGATGAATACGAGGCACTTCTGCAAGGACTCAGAAAGGCACTAGATTTGAAAGTACAGAATTTAATGGTATTCGACGATTCATAAATTGTGGTCAGACAGGTAAGAAATTTCATTCATTGCCTATCACCACACCTGAAAAGTTATCAAGATGAGGTATGGAATCTAATGCACAAATTTTCCACATTTAACTTTAAATCCATTCCAATATTAAACAATTCTGAGGTTGACTTGTTAGCTAATGTTGCTTCCAAACTTTTTCCAGCAGAAGGGATTTCTCCGAACGCATTTTCGATTGAGTTGTTGTTCAGACCATCAGTCCTAGACAACATCACTAACTGGAGAGTGTTCGATGATGATCAATAGATCATCAGTTTCATGCACATGGAAGACACTTTTCGAGGTGCGGTTATCGATGAAGGCACCCACGACGAAGACCTCCGCAATTTTATGGTAATATCAGACCCAAGGTCTCCCGAATCAACATCAAATCTAGTAAATTCTATCCCAAAATATGTGGTAAGATTAGAAAATTTTTATGATTTGCATGACAAATTCAGAAAAATGGTAAATTGTAAAATGAATAGTTCTTCCTTGACCCATGAAAAGGTAAATCTGGGAACTAAAGATAATCCACAATGCATCAATTTGGGAACGGGATGTTCCGAGCAAGAGAAATCAGCCTTTATAAAATTGTTTAAACAATTTAAGGATGTCTTTGCTTGGACATATGATGATCTAAAAATGTTTGACCCTAACATCATACAACACATCATCCCCATGAAACCCCAGACTCAACCTTTTCAACGGAAGTTGAGAAAGATGCACCCCAAACTTGAACCAATGGTCAAGAAAGAACTAAACAAACTATTGAATGAAAAGATAATCTTCCCAGTAATACACACACAGTGGGTATCCAACCTTGTCCCTGTGAGGAAGAAAAGTGGCGAAATTCGACTCTGTGTCGATTTTTGGAACTTAAACCGAGCGTCTAACAAATACAATTACCATGTTCCTCTGATGGAACAAATTCTCCAGCAAGTATCTGGTTCTGAAATATTGTCACTACTAGACGGTTTTTCAGGGTACAACCAGGTCCTCATGTTTCCCCCAAACCAGCTGAAAACCACTTTTCGTACTCCATGGGGTACCTATGCCTATAGAAAGATTCTTTTTGGGATTATAAATTTCGGGACCACTTTCCAGAGAGTGATGGACATCGCTTTTCATGGTCTAATCAATCAATCTGTAGTGGTCTATCTCGATGACGTCACTGTTTTCTCCAAAAATAAGGGGGGTCATTTAGACCATCTAAGATCTATTTTACAATGATGTCGTAAGTATGACATCTCTCTAAATCCTAAAAAATCTATCTTTGCAGTGGAACAAGGAAAGTTGTTCATATTCATAGTATCCAATGAAGGGATGATCATTGATCCTGAAAGAACTCAAGTCATTTCAAAGCTTCCTCCCCCCTCTTCCAAAAAATCTATGTAATCTTTTCTAGGTCAAATAAATTTTGTCAGAAGGTTTGTCCTGAGTTTCTTGGAAATGGTGAGGCCATTGCAAAACTTAATAAAAAAGGATGTGCAATACCATTGGGGACAACAAGAAATTCAATCCTTTGACTAAATCAAAAATTCCATAGTGGAGGCTCCATCCCTAATGAGCCCTGACTTTTCATAAGATTTCACTCTTTACACGTTCGCCTCTGATCGATCTTATGTCGTTGTACTAACCCAAAAGAATGATGAAAACAATGAAATTCCCACTGCCTTTATGAGCTTAGCCTTCAAGGGAGAAGAGATTAATTATCCAGTTGTTGATTAGCAGGCTTACGCTATTTTTAAAGAGGTAAAACATTTTCGATCATATCTACTGAAATCTAGAACTAAAGTCATTGTGCCTTACCTTGCTGTCAGAAATTTGCTAGTACAAAAAGAACTGGGTGAAAAACATGCAAACTAGATGACATCCTTATAAGAGTATGACCTCTAGATTACCCCTATGCAAATTGTTAGAGGCCAAGGTCTATGTAAATTAGTCGTTGATTTAGTTGAAGAACAGCGAAGTCAAATTGATGTTTTAACTGAAGATCAACATAATCAAAGTCAAATATGTTGTGCACAAGATCCTGCTAATTCTTGGTTTGATGACATTAAGTTTTATCTAACACATGGTTTAGCTCCTCGTCATATTGATCCAAAAAGGAGAAGAGCATTAAGACTAAAATATGCACCTTTCCAACTGATGAATGGTATATTATTTCTCAAAAATCTTGATGAAATCCTTATCCGTTGTCTGGAAAGAGATGAAGCAGATAAAGTGTTATCTAAATTGCATGCAGGAGAATCTGGTGGGCACTTTGGTGGAGACACTAATGCTCACAAAGTATTAAGAGCAGGGTATTATTGGCCCACACTATTCAAATATGCCTATACATTATGTTGCAAATGCATAATCTACCAAAAGGCTTCTCGACGAGTACAGAAGGCAGCATTCCCAATACAACCTGTCTCAGTGGATTTCTCTTTTCAACAATGGGGTCTTGACATCATTGGCCCAATTAACCCCACCTCCTCGCCGCAGCATAAATACATAATTACAGCGACAGACTATTTTACCAGATGGTCCGAGGCTACACCATTAAAAGTGGTAAACACCGGTCAGGTAATATCTTTCCTTAATTCAAACATCATTACTCGATTCGGTATTCCTAAATGCCTGGTTTTCGATAATAGTTCCTATTTTTCATCCCTCGATATGAGTGCCTTTGCTTTAGAAAAGGGGATAAAACTAAAATATTCTGCCAACTATTACCCCCAAGGAAATGGTTTAGCAGAATCGACAAACAAAAACCTGATCAAGATCATCAACAGGACAGTTTCCAAAAACCACAAAAACTGGCACAATGCACTATTCAATGCAATCTGGGCTAATAGGGTGACTCTGAAAATCATTGTTGGTAATTCCCCCTTCTTTCTCGTTTACGGAAGGGAATCAATTCTTCCTCCGCATGTTCTGCTTCCCTCTCTGCAACTATCGTAGAAATTTCAAGAAGAGGATTGTCCTCCCCTGGAAAGTCATATTAATTCTTTGTTAAAGTTAGAAGAAGTAAGATCCCAAGCGAAAGAAAAACCGGATCAGCATCAACGTATTTCCAAAAACTGGTTTGATTCGAGTTCTACCTTAGACAATAATTTTGAGGTAGGTGATCTTGTCCTCAAGTGGGATAAACCTCATGAGGGGAAAGGGGAACATACCGAGTTCCAGAACCTGTGGTTGGGACCTTTCTTAATCGCTGAAAAACTAGTTCCCAGTTCTTTTTGCCTGCAAAATTTAGAGGGACAGCCAGACACCTTCCCAGTGAATGGCCAAGTTCTCAAAAGGTATTTCACCTGACAAATCCCAAATACACATTTTGTACATATTTTTTTGTTTTGATTTGTTTTGCTTTCCATTTTTTTTTCTTTTTATTTTTTTGTTTATTGGCTTTCCGGGTAAAACATGCATGTATTACTGTTTAGTTCAAAAAAGGAGAAAATAATGCTTCATCTTAAAACAACTGTCAAGGACTGTCGGAGCATCAACTGATGTTTTTTCCTAAAAATGTAAACTAGTTAAAGATGGTTTTTTGTTCAGAATTGATTTTTGGTTTCAATTTGCATTTGAGAGTAGACACGACTATTATTAAAATCTCTTTACGTTGCCCCCGCTTTTAAGAAATAAACTCAAGAATGCTTTCATGTCCTCAAAAATTAGTTTCATCAATGAACTATTTTCAGACCATGATGAAGGTTAGCAAGAAAAAATTAAAAGGCCAGAAAATAAAAATTCTTGTAAAAACTGGAATTTTCAGCGTCACCCCACTCTTATGAATGTTTTTAAATTTATATCAGATTGTGAAAAAATTCTCAAGAATTGTGGGAAGTGTTTGTAAACCGGTCGAGATACTGAATGGGTCTTCTGGCAGTGGGTAAATGCATGCATGATGCCAATACAACTTCGACGGGGTACTGAACAGGCCCGCTGGTAGTGAAGCGATGTCAGGTTAGAGAAAAATCTCAGGTACAAATTTTGATCATAAGCATCCTTCATTCTGAATTGATATTTCTTCGACAGGATAGAGGTGTCAGAGTGGGTTAATTGACATCCTTGCCGAGGCTATGGATGCCTGTTGGTAGCATTGGCCCTATCAGCAGCATTGGATCCATTAACTTAAACATTGTGGCTCTCATTTGTGAAGTTTGTCACCAGATTTCATTTTTAACAAAAGATATCTTAAGCTGGACCACGTAATGATTGTCAATATGATTAATGTCTTTCAGTTGTTCTTTGATCTAAAATCATTCTAATAGTTCTAACCTAAACTTGTCGGTGATACAGAGATAAATTCTTCTCCCAGCAAGTTGCCATTTTTGGTAGCCCTACATATTTACACCTTTTAAAGCATCAAATAATAAATTATGTAGCTCCCTATTCGTGGTCATATGGTTATTTCTTTTCATAAGCAATTTTTGAAACTGTGAATATGATGTTTTGGTTATTCCTAGTGTTTTCCTTTCTTCGTTTTCATGCTTCGTTCATGACTAAAAGAATGAACGAAGAATTAGAACTTATGATTGTATTACCATTTTATCTAAGGTTTATGAAAGGTAGATGTCTCTACACTTTTTTTAATAAACTCTTTCTTTGTTGTGAAGCTCATCTTGTTTATTGCTTTAAAATGGCTCATCGATTGTGAAGTGTGCTTTGAATTGTTGTTTGAAACACCAAGGATCCATTTAAATTAAACTATGTTATATATCTTTGTGGCTCTTGGTAAGACCTATTCTTGTCACTACACTTTGGTTCACAAAAGTTTTCCTCTCCTAAACTTTAGAAACCATCCCCACCTTGTTGCGCAATGATAAATTTTGAATGAACCTGGTCGTGGCCTATACCCTATGGGAGGTGGAAGTTCGACAATGATAGGTCCATCATTTCGATCTAAGTCTCGGGTTTCATATGTACTCTTGGCACTCATTTCACAAAACACCTTTCATTTTGTATTGCAGAACCCCTTTTCATACGCGCTAGGGTAGTGATGAGTTTTGGGTGTAAGATTTTGCTTTGGTCTTCTCTATCCCAGAAACCTTTTTTACTCATTGTGTTTTCTATTTGCCTCCCAAACCCTCATGGCCCCGGTCGTAAGGATTGATCCCAATGGCTCACAAACCCTTCTCCTGTGTGATGATGCAAGGGAAGACCATAAAGGTCAAGGATGGCTTGGATTTCTCGAGAAATTTCAGGGTTTTAATTTGCAAATTGCCCAAGACTTTTCCCTATATTTTGATGGTTGTTGAACCAAGGTAGGATACATTTAGATCGAGGTCACTGAGGATTTTTTAGGCTAGGCGATGGGTCTTCCACTGAGCAGGAAGAAATGGTTCAAAAACGCCAAGGTAGAAGAGGTACCGTGGAGCCTGTTCTTCACCTCTAGGAATATCATATGTTGTGATAAAGGTATGCCCGTATTCCTGTTGAAAACTCGGTGGCATGGTTTATTAGAAATCCTGAGACAATTTGTCACATGTGAGGGTTGCTTTGGCCTTGTTTTCCTGTATCACATATGTTTGTTGATGAACTTCATCGGTTTTCAGCTGAATATGCCCTTTATTTATTAAGAAGTCTATATAAGATGGCCAAAACGTATAAGAGACAGCATTTAAACTCCGGTATGTTTAATCACGGGTTGATAAAAATGTTGTCGGTTCATCAACTAAAATTCCAAAATGATAATTGGGACGCCTTCCTAATCTGAAATGGTTTCGTTACATCTAGTACCATAGAGGTTGATAAGCCCATAATGGAAGAAACCACAGTCCCTACCATTGACAGAGTAGTTCCTTCATCTAAAGAAGCATGTGTTACGACCATCCTCAATGAGCCTATGCTCGAGAAAACCGATGTTGAGTTGGCAGCCTTTGAATTGCATGGCCATGAACAACATGCCTATCCTAACACCTCTGCTAAGAATGCAAACAGGACTTCATACAAACCGTCTAAGGGTGACATGGATATAGGGTTTAAAAATAAAAGGGCAGGTAGGTTAATCTCAATAATCCTACGAAATAAATTGAACTCTCATGTGAGCTCGATCAAAATGATCGAGGTCCATGAGATCTCTGATTCTGAGATCAAGAGATTCTTGGCCAAAGAAGACCCTCCTTGCCTCAAACCAGATCTCGGCCAGGCTTATAATTTCGTAGATAATTTTCCACCCTGCCTGAAGCACATTCAAGGATTTCCAGGTATCAAGAGTGATAAGAAATCCACAGGCAACAGTGGAGACGTTCTGACACATGGCCATCGACATTCTCAAACAGCTATCACAGATTCACGGTGTGAAGTTTGAAGCCTGTGTTACGACCATCCTCAATGAGCCTATGCTCGAGCAAACAGATGCTGAGTTGGCAGCCTTTGAATTGCATGGCCATGAACAACACGCCTATCCTAACACGTCTACTAAGAATGCAAACAGGCCTTCATACAAACCGTCTAAGGGTGACATGGATATAGGGTTTAAAAATAAAAGGGCAGGTAGGTTAATCTCAAGAATCCTACGAAATAAATTGAACTCTCATGTGAGCTCGATCAAAATGATTTAGGTCCATGAGATCTATGATTCTGAGATCAAGAGATTCTTGGCCGAAGAAGACCCTCCTTGCCTCAAACCAGATCTCAGCCAGGCTTATAATTTCGTAGATAATTTTCCACCCTGCCTACAGCACATTCAAGGATTTCTAGGTATCAAGAGTGATAAGAAATCCACAGGCAATAGTGGAGATGTTCTGACACATGGCCATGGACATTCTCAAACAGATATCATAGATTCACAGTGTGAAGTTTGTATGTTTTGGATTGATAAATATTATATAGACATACCTACTCTGCAATTGAAAATCAAAACCCTCACTATTCAGATCGACTTGCTAAAGGATGAAAATCATAGGCTAAAGTCCATTGTTCAAAGGCAAGGCAAGCGTTTGAAAATGATTGGGAACATAATAGTAAAGAATGTTGAGAGTTTTACAACAGTAGTTAATTCTGAGATCCTGTGAATCAAATTTAGAAATGCAGTTAAGAGGTAAAGATTTGATTGATTGCCTTAGTTTTATTTTATTCATTTTTTTTAATTATATAGATTTAATTTGATTTTTTTTGTTAAAATAGAACTAGCTACAGAATCAATTGATTATGTAGCCAGTTTATCTTCATTGGAATTTGGGGAAATTATTAGTTATAACGATATCTAAACTCTTTTATTTTCGTTTTTGTTTTCAGGATATCAAGTAATTGGTGGTGATCTCATGTTATGGACTATTTCTGAGCTCATTTGGCACATCTTTTGTAAACAGAAAGAAGTTTGTTTTAGTTTTGAGAGATACAGTGTGATATGGAGTGGTTATCACCCTATATTTTGTAATCAGCAAATCATTTTGGAGATTTAATCTTATCCCACAAGATAAGATATTTAGCTTTTCTAAACTCTTTAAATACTTGCAATTTTTGTAATCAAGGCATCCTCGCTTGGGGCAGAAAATGGACTTTTGATCAACAGACTTTAATGAAACAACAATATGCATTTCGACTTTAGTTTCTTGTGGGTGGTGTCTTCATTAAGTTTTTGTTCATCTTGATATCATAATAAGTTTTTGATAGCTTTAGTCTTCATCATTTATTATGTTATTAGGATAATTCCTTTATGAATGTTGTCCATAAAATGCTTCATATATAAATTTTGTGATCATCTATTTAGCTTCAATTACAGGGTTTCTCCTTTATTTTCTATTGATAAATTAAATGCAAGGATGTTCGCCAACAGATTTTTCTTAATGCAGTTTCTTGCAATTATAAGATCACAATAACTATTGATCTCATTCTATCTGCTATTTAAATTTAATTTCCAACATAATCGTTCTGCATTTATTCAGAACAGACTTAAGGTTCAGTGGAGGTTTCCCTCCTGGGCAAGGTGGTTAGATGTTTTCATATCACTTAGATATTTGGATGCATATCATTAGCTCGATAACAGGTTAGCTCAACTTCATTTTTCTGCTATTTGTTTATCACTAAAATTTGAACGTAAAGTTTGGCTTTTGACTATCTATACATTTTCATTTTATAACATTTTCTTCATTAGTTTAAGACTTATAAAAGGAAAATCAAAAAATATTTCTATGTGCTTTCTTTATCTGCTTCTTCGAAAGAAGTCATTTTCACATCGATTTTTGTAAGTTTCGATTAAAACTTGTAGCATGTAAATAATGTATATAAATGACAGTTGTCTATATTTAGCTTAAATACACCTATTATAGTCACATTATATACATATGTACATATATGTAATATTTAGTAATTAGTTACCTATTTCTTTTCTTTTATTTTTGTTTCTTTTAGGATTCTTAGATTGGACAACGGAGCCATTAAACCCATTAGGACGATTTATACCAAATGGCTTGGGTTACTTATACAACCCCGGACCGGACTCGTTCTTCCAATTAACAGACGGTCTTTTTTTCTCATCAACAAGGAGGTACAGTCCTTCCTGGAAAAGGTGAATTTCTTTAGAAGATTCATCCTAAATCTAGCTGAAATTATAAAGCATATCACAAGCATGCTCGGAAAGGGTAATGAGATCAAATGGAGCCCTGAAAACAGTAGATCATTTGAAGACATCAAGGTAGTGCTAACCAAATATCCTGTATTGGCTAGCCCAGATTTCACAAAGGATTTTATCTTGTTCTCTTTCGCCTCGGAGCACACCATCACTTGTGTACTATTATAGAAGGAGGACCAGAATTTTGAAAATCCTATAGCCTACTTCAGTAGGAGCCAAAGAGACTCCCCACTAAGGTACGATATCATGGAAAAGAAAGCATCCACATTGTTGAAATCCCTCAAGTGGTTCAAGACTTATATACTACATTCTCGCATTATTTCTTATATTCCCAGCAACGCAGTCAGGGACATCCTGACTCATCTTGACCCTAAGGGGAGAAGAGGTAAGTGGATCGCAATCATGTTGGAATATGGCCTCGAAATCAAGCCCAAAAATTTGATTAAGGTTCAAGGGATCCCAAAACTGATGACGGAGTCAAACTCCAACGTTCTGGGAATAAAATTCATTGTTGATTTGTCGAAGAACCCTCCAGAAGAAGCAGTCCCGCAAGTGTCTCAGAAATTCATTGATTCACCTTGATACGCAGACATTATTCATGTGTTGAGAAATTTGCAAGTGCCTCCAAGGTTAAGTAAAACCAAGGCGAGGTTTTTAAATTTGAAGGCTGCTAATTTTTTCATCTTAGATAACTCTCTGTATTGGAAATATCCGGGAGGGATATTGCTAAGTTGTGTTTTGGAAGATGATGCGGAACGAGCTATCAGGGAATTCCACAAGGGAGAATACAAGGGGAATCACTACTGGAAAACCGCAAGGCATAAAATATTAAGGGAGGGTTACTATTGGCCCAACATTCTCGCAAATGTATACAAAGAAGTCTCCAGTTGCCACGAGTGTCATATATTCGATGGAAGGAGAAAGTTGCAACCCCTGCCACTGAAACCAATCTTGGTCGAAGCGTCATTTATGCAATGGGGCCTGGACTTTATAGAAGAGATTCATCAGCCATCATTTACATAGCACAGGTGGATACTCATGGCTACAGATTACTTCACCAAATGGATCAAAGCAGTTCCAACGAGGCAAGCTACCGACACAATCATCATTCAGTTTCTGGAGACCAACATCTTGTCTAGGTTCGGGTGCCCTATCAATATCATCACGGATAAAGCAGCTGCATTTAATTCCAAAAAAATGGAAAAAATTTGTAATGATTAAAATATAACCCTTGGACATTCTACAGATTACTACCCACGGGGTAATGGATTAGCGGAATCATCCAACAAAAGTTTAACCAGGATTATTAAAAGGCTCTTGCAGGACAACAAAAAGGCCTGGCATAAGAAACTCATTTACGTGTTATGTGATATAGATTTTATGAGTAGAACGAAATGACTATGGATTATTAACATATGATTAACACAAAATAATAGAGATATAGTAAAACTAGTTTTCTATTCAATAAGGAAATAAGTTGAAACTGTAAATGCAGCGGAAAACAAGCTTGCTAAAATGGTGGCGGCTTATCTCTAAGAAGAGATCTGACGGATGCGCTCATTAGCAAGAAGATGGTTACAATGAGGATTTGAAGACCTTTTACAATAAACATGAATTTCAAAAACACTAGACATCCAAAAACCTAACCCTAAGAGATGAAGCGCCAAAAGTCAGGTGGGCCCCGTTTGGGTAAGTTAGTACATCAAATTCCCGGGGTCATAAATTTTTCGTATGATCTTTATTTTAAGCGCAGGATATCTCATTGGAAAGGTCTAACCGAGAAGAACAATTTACTAATGGCCCAGGACAATGCTATCAATAGTCACCTGAGCCCCAAATCCCAAAAAACATCATTTAGGGCCTCAAAACGGCCCCAGAAGTTTGGAACCCGAAAAAATGTTGAAAAATTGCCATGGTGGAAAACTATTTTTCGAGCCAATGGAATAGGTGGGTGGCCACCGATATCCACATGGATCAATCCTCCCTACTTAGGAAGCAATGGTCTCCATTTCATTGAGTTCCCCCGTCAGATGAGGAAATTTTTGTTGAATTTGGCACCAGGTGAGCCACTTGCCTTGGTGTAGGAGCTGCCCTGATTTGACAACTCGATAAAGATGGATCCTTTGTTTTCGAGAGCCCTTGATCTGTTTGTCCAAAATATGATCACTAGATTCCTATTGTATGTAGTCGAGGTTGATCTTTGTTGGTTTCAGTTGTTCTTCTACTTCTGAGGTGTCCAATAATGGTGGGAAATAAGGCCGAAGGAGATCCACATTAAACACTGGGTGCAGGCTAAGGAAAGGAGGATTGTGTAGCTCAAACTAATTATTCCCCACAGCCTTGGTGATGGTGTATGGCCCATATGGAGTGGGAGAAGCTTTCAATGGGGTCCTGTAAGTCATTCTTTCTGCAAGTGCAACCAAACTTTGTCGCCCACTTGAAACTTATGTGGCACCCGATGTTGATCATGGCGTTGCTTTACTTGTCATTGGAATTCTATAGGATATCTTGAACCTGTTGGTAGATGTGTTGGATCCTCTCAATGAACCTGGTGGCTTTGTTAGCTTCAGTTGGGGTAGGAGATGAGTCGGTCGAGGTGACCGCAAGGGGAAGTGAAACATCTATGGGACCCAATGGTTGGAATCCCAACCCCACCTGAAAGGGGTTGTGGCCAATTGAGTTATACATGGATTGGTTGTAGCTATGATGGACATAGGGAAGACTCTCATCCCATGTGTGAGGATGCTTGGAATTATACATGCACAGGATATGCACAATCATTCAATTTATAACCTCAGTTTGGCCATCTATCTCAGGGTGGAAGGTCGTGGATTTGGTGAGCTTGGTGTCGAGCAGTGACCAGAGGCTTGACCAGATTGTGATGAGAAATCAATTATCCTAATCTGAGACAATGGTTTGTGGGATTCCAAAATGTACCCAGACTCGTTCAAAGAAGAGCTTGGCAGTAGCCTATGTTGTGATGGTCTTCTTGCAAGCAACTAGAAACACCATCTTAGAAAAGTGATCAACAACCACAAAAACACAATCATTTCCCCGCTTGGTGGATGGGAGGCCCGACATGTAGTCCATTGAGATGGATTCCCATGGTCTGTCGGGAGTAGGAAGAAGGGTGTATAGGCCTTGTTTCTTAGTGGTCAGTTTGGCAATAGCACAGGCAGTGCAGGACCTAATATACTTATTGACCTCCTGTCGAGGTTTCAGTGAGTATAAATGTTTCTATAGCATCGTCAATGTCTTTTTGACACCGAAGTGTCCTGACACCCGACTATAGTGAGCTTCCCACATTAGTTTCACTCGCTCGCTTGATGGAATGCAAATATGGCGCAGATAACACAACAACCCATCCTGAAGATGGAAATTATCGACAACTGCATTTCCACCCAACATTTGGTAGGTGTTGGCAAAGTCTAGATCTATCTCATAGAGTTGGGGACATCTAGAGGTCTGATGGCCGCAAGAGTCTAGCACCGTGGTGAGTGTCATGACTGGCGGTTTGCTGAGGAAATCAGCGATGTAGTCAATTCCTCCTGTGTTATACTTGATGTTGAGGTGGAATTGTTGCAAGTATGTTCACCACTTTTGATGGCTTTCATTCTGCAATTTTCCTTATCTCTGCATGAACTACAGTGGCTCATGATCAGTGTGGATTATTGTCTCCTTCCCGAGAATGTAATGTCTCCACTGGCGGCAAGCTTGCACAATGGAGTACATTTGTTTATCGTAAGTAGGTTACTTATGGATAGCATCTAATAGTGTCTCACTATGATAGGCCATGGGGTGGTATTGTTGAGTGAGAACAACACCCAAAGCATAGTCTGAAGCATCTGTCTCGATCTCAAAGGGTTGTTGTAGGTCTGGTAGTGAAAGTATTAGGGTTGAGCACAAGCGTTGCTTCAAATCATCGAACACTTGTTGTTGGGACCAGCCCCATGCAAATTTTTCCTTACCACCACCCCTAGTTATTTGGCTGAGGGCCAATGCAATATGGGAGAATCCCAACATGAACCTGTAGTAGAAATTGGCAAGGCCCAAGAAGCTCTAAATCCCAGTGAGTGTGGTTGGCGCTGGAAATTCACGAATGGAATGGATCTTGGTTGGATCCAGATGTACTCCATGTTTCACAATAATGTATCCTAGGTAATGGACCTTTTCCATGCCAAATGATCATTTTTCCAAGTTGGCGCATAGATTGTGTTGTCGTAGGGTGTGCAGAACCTCCTGAATATGTTGCAAGTGTCCTACCCTAGTCTTGTTGTAAATGATAATGTCATCTAGATACACCATTACAAAAGTATGGGTTAATGGTTGCAGGATATCGTCCATCATCCTCATGAAAGTGGCTGGAGAATTTGTCAAACCAAAGGCATGACCAACCATTCAAAAAGGCCTTCCTTTTTCTTGAAGGCGGTCTTCCATACATCTATCTGTTCTATTGGGACCTGGTGCTAGCCAGACTTCAGATCAATCTTACTGAAGTATTTGGCCCCCGTGAGTTGATCAAGAAGTTTGTCAATTTGGGGAATCGAGTATTGATTTCTGACTGTGATTTTATTCAGAGTCTGGTAATCAATGTAGAGTCGTCAGGTTCCATATTTCTTTTGTACAGTCACGATTGGGCTCTTGCAAGGTGATGATATGGGATGAATGTGCCCCTTGTGGAGTAGTTCTTGGATCTATCACTTGATCTCCTCATTCTCTAATAGAGAGCGGCGATAGACTGGCCCATTGGAAAGCGGTGCGTCGGGGTTCAGACCGATGGGGTGCTTGACTTGACAATGCAGAGGTACCCCGATAGGTGAGGAGAAGATATCTGAGTATTATTCCATGACCTTATCTACTTTCTTCTATTGTGTGGAGAGGTCATCCATAGAGACCCTAAAAGTGGCTATGATCTTTCGCTCATTCTGAGAGTGGATCACAAAGAAGACAAACTTCCATGTCTAAGAGATGACCTTCCTGCATTGCTTGGCAAAGATCAAGGAAATAGCACTAGGTGGGACTACCTCGGGTATCATGTACAATTTCCTCTTCAAAGTAATAATAACACTACAAGGCCTAGATTCATATACAACATGACGTTTCCATAAATAAGGTTGGCCCAAAATAACATCACAAACTTTGAGAGGAGAAACATCACACAATACCTCGTCTTTGAAGGTATTGACGTTGTAGGACAGTCGACACTATTGGTTGACTCGAAGATCGCTTCCTTGGTGGATCCATCCAATGGTGTAGGGTTGTGGGTGCAGCGTTTTCGGTAGGGCCAGCTGCTTGATGACCTCTATTGATATGACGTTCTTCTGGCTACTTCTATCAATGATGAAGTGCAGCAGGGTGCCTTTTACCCACATCTATGAATGGAAGAGGCACTCTCCTTCTTCTGGCTCGTCTGGTTCACCAGGATGTAGTATGGTGGTAGCAACGGTGGCACTAGGTTACACATCAATGATCTGTCTTCCCCTTTATGGCTACCCTTGTAGTAGATTCAGCCACTGGTCTATAGCATCTGTGTCTATATGACCTTCAAATACAGGAATATCGAAATTTATTTGTACCTTGAAGGCGGTGGCGCCCCCACTCGAAGAAGATGCGTCACCTATTGGTAGTTGCCAAAGGATTTGCATGAAACTATCCATCATCTTGTTCCTCTTGTTGGTGCAATTATATGCATAATATATTACCAAACATAAATTATCAATCGGGATTCGTAATCAGTAGATTTGATGCACTATATGTGTTGATAGCAGATAGGTTCCTATGTTTGTTTAGTATATATAAGAAAACCATTTTGAAACCAACACACTTTTAAAAATAACAATCTTCACACAATTCGAAAGATGGAAAGAAAAACTAACAAACAAGCAAAAGCTCTTGCTCAGGTGATGGACATGTTCATTGATGGCTCATGAAAAGAAAAGATGAACTTTGATTCTATCTCCTGGAGCAACTAAAATAAAAAGTGGGATGATCCATTAAAGCTCATGTATGGTGAAATATGGAGATCCAACTGTTCCTGCATTACCACACTTTGCAACAAATTTGAATAGTGAAATCAAAAAAAATAACATGAAATCAAAATAACAAATACATGAAATGAAAATATACACTAACAATTTACAATAAGCTTACCAAGATGGATCGGTGGCCCTTGCCGATGCCAGCATGGAATCTTTAGATCACTAGATGCTAACTTCTAAGAGAGATAAAATCATTGAATTCAATCTTGCATTAATCTTCCACAAGTAGGTTTACAAAAGGAGTCTCTTTGTTAATCAAATCTACATCATAACAATTCTCTTCAATCTACAACATAACAATTCTCCTCAAGAACCTATCATAATAATTCTCCCCTTAATCTACATAATAATAATTCTTCTCCTCTTAATCTACATAATAATAACTCTCTCCCCCTTCTCATGAAGAGAGGGCACTCTCTTTTATTCATGAGATCTTTGAAAAGGAGATAAACATCTCATAATTACATATCCCCTTTTCTGTCAACCAATTTCCCATTATTACAAAATATTGTCCCATCAAATCCTCACACGTATCTCTCATATATCTTAGATAAGATATGACAACCAAAACTCCATGGTCTTGTCCTTGGAATAGGCTTGAATTATCTCCTCAAATCTTGAAATGGTGGAGGAAGTATTCGAGAAGTATTTTTGAATTAATCCTTCACATATTCCTACACTTGATAAAGCTCACACATTTTTGAGATATATATGAAAACATGTCAATTTTCTAATATTTAATCACAAATTCCCTTTTAATACTAAAATAAATGATTTGGAAAATAATAAGGTTAAACCCATATTTAATTATGAAAATGGTATCATGAAAGGTTAACGGGGTGATGAAATGTGAAGACTGATGAAGGGAAAGGTGGATGAAAATACAACATTTCTGAGTCCCAACACCTCTGTTGCGTGAGGGATTCCTCAAGAAACATTTTGAAAGGATATAATTTCTCGTCATCTTTCTTTTCTCCTGCCATGAGAGGTTGCTTAGGCGTGCGAGAGATTTTGTCCTCAAGAGAAACAAGCTCGAGACCCAATTCTTTGTACTCTGACCTCATTGGGGACATGCATTAAGATGACAAGGAGAAGACCGTGTTGATACCATTAATCTGTATTTTATGAGAAGAATGAAATGACTACAGATTATTAATAGATGCTTAACACAAAATAATAGAGAAACAGTAAAATTAGTTTTCTATTCAATAAGGAAATAAGCAAGCTTGCTAGAATGGTGGCGTCTTATCTCTGAGAAGAGATTTGACGGTTGCGCTCATTCGCAAGATGATGGTTACAATGAGGCTTTGAAGGAATTTTACAATAAAAAGGAATTTCAAAAACCCTAGACATCCAAAAACCTAACCCTAGAAGATGAAGCTCCAAAAGTTAGGTGAGCCTCGTTTTGGTAAGTTAGTACATCAACTTCCCAAGGTCGTAACTTTTTCATACAATCTTCGTTTTAGGCGCACAATAGCCTGTTGGAAAGGTATAAATGAGAATAAAAATTTACAAATGGTCCAATTTTGTGCCTTTAATAGTCATCTGGGCCCCAAATCCCAAAAAACATCATTTAGGGCCTCAAAATGGCCCAGGAAATTTGGAACCCGAAAAACTGCCAAGGTGGAAAAAAAAATTTCGAGCCAGTGGAATAGGTGGGTGGCCACTGATATCCACCTAGATCACTATGGGATGACAAAGTCACTACCAAAAATTCCATCTCCACGTCACCATTCCAAATCGTATATGGCGCGGATGCAGTTTTCCCTACCTCACTGAGATTTCTCGTCTGAAAGTTGCTACAAGAGAAAGAGGTCGAGCCAGATGACGCTCAAAGAAGGATAAATCAATTGATTCACACACAACATATGAGGGAGCATGTTTACAACCAATCACAACTTCACCAAGGCAGGATGAAGAAAATTTTCAGCAAGCACTCTAAGCAGGAGAATTTCCTGGTGGATGATCTGGTGCTAAAGTGGGACGTGAGGAACGAAGACAAGGGGAAGCATGGAAAATTCGATCATATTTAGATGGGACCTTTTAGAATCAGAGCATACCATAGGAACAATGAAAATCTACTAGAATATCTTAACAGAGAGTCCACTGGTAGGGGGGTTGTAAATGGCAGGTTCCTCGAACACTATCTGGTTCAGTAAGTTCTATTTAGTTTTTCATGTCATTGTAAATAGCCGTTTCATTTTTTTTTTTCAAAGAAGGCATTTCGAGTCAGTATGTTAGTATAAAATTGAAGCCTGGAGTGAAGGCCCTAAGTTTATGCTGAGTCTGGTGGTAACTATGTCAAGAAGGTCTAGGACGTGTTTTCTTTTTTGTTGTTTCGGAGTCTAGAAGTCAAATAAGTCACAATGGTTAGGCACCTGGTCTGTTATTCTTTTCCACCTCACTGAGAGGATAGCATCCTCGTTGGAGCCATTTGTTAGCACCATCATTTTTTCAGTTAGAGTCAGTCTTATTCAATTCATGGTCTGTGTGTGAAAGAGTGTGAGGTCAAGTACTGAACAACGAATGGGTCAAAGTCAGCAAGGGGTCGTTTGGCCCTTGGAGTCGGGAAGGGATGACAGAATCAAACATGTGTAAGTGGTAAAGACATTTTCCCAAAGAGTCGGGTCCTGTCAAAAGAGGGGGTTTTACATGCCAAAGGTCAAGGATATTTGTTAAAATAGGAGTCATGTTGGTAGATGCAATGACCATCATCATCTCATTATGAAGTCATAAAGGATGAGAAATCATGGTGCTCATATCATGCATACTCTGCAGCTCTTATAATCTATACTTTACACACTCCAAAGTCTACCCATTGCACGGATGTGCTGCACAAATCTTTGTCCTGCTTCGAAACCTCTATCTCTCACTCGACCAGTTATAAATCCCATTTTCTCTGTATGTATTATAATCACCAGCCAAGTCTATGCACTATTTTCAAATCTTCCCATGAGCCCTAAGTGTCTCGTTGCAGGAGAGTCGATTTCCATCAGTTGTGTCACAAACCTGGTGTTAGCACCAAAAGTCACCTTTGGATTGCAGCAGAGGTAATCCCAGTACCCATCAGTTTGTATGTCACAATGAATAAATTTAAGGGTGGTCTAATGGACACAGTCTCAAGATTATATTGCTTTAACTCAGAAAACTATGTTGTCATACATAGACAAGTGAGGTCTTAGTCTAACTTCAGTCAGTGATTTGCTCCATAGTGGTGAGTAAGGGAGAGAACCTAAAGAAGATGAAGTGCTCTGTTGTGGATGTCTGGTCTTTCGGCAGCAAAAGGCGAAGATAACTTGAAAGACAAGATCTTCTTGGCTCAGAACTACAGGGAACTAAATGAAATTATCATGAACTGAAATCAATCATACATCACAATTCAATGGTAATCACCCCACTGGATCGTCTATGCCCAGGTCATTTAGTGTTGGAAGGAAAGAAACACAGGGAACTGATTAAAACTGACAGCGATTTCACTGTGATCAAACATTCATCACACAAACACAACTATCCTCGACTGGATCTTCCATGCCCGAGTGTTCTAAAACAGTCATTACAAAGAGATGAAAAGGAAATTGACTTTCATTAGACAAGAAGTCTCAAATACATAACATAAACACAGAACCAGAGGCCTTCACTAAAACTTTAAAATTGGGAGCTCCACTCAACCATCGACACTTACAAAATATAAAACATGAGTATATATACTCAGAACTGCTAACGTCCCCCAAGGACGCAGTTGGACCCCTGCATTCAAAGATTTGCGTCTCTTCTCCTTCTGTCAGACTGCACAGGCTTTCCTTTGTCAGACGCAAATCTATGATAATATGAGTTTTGCAGGAAAATTTCATGACAGGGTGACCTTGGGCTGACAACTCGCCTCCACGACCGGTGCTTCCATGCTTCCTATTTATGGTTGAAACGAGGGTTCAACCACCTTCTTCAGCTTCATTAACTTCCCTTATTGGGATCGGAATGAGCCTAGACATCCATGAATGCTCTTAGGTGGCGCTCCTGACTTGTTGAGTTAAACTTGACACCTTAAAACCATGTTTCCTTCCTCTACTGTTAATGCAAGCGTTCTCGACCCCTTTGGCATGGCTCTTTTCAACCGCCCCATGTGCCTGCGGACCGTGACCTCATGCTTGTCTCGCGTGATATTTCAAGGTTTCTCATTTCAGGAGTTTTCACCCCATATTGGCTTCAATATCACGATGCCCGAAATCGTGAAATGGTCGCTGATATCGGCAATCAAACTCGCTTCAAAATGGATTTCCACGATCGTTCCCTTGATAATACGAAATGTTGATTATGCGACAAGCGCTAGCCCCTTTTCTCGTACCTGCTTCCTTTGTGACCAAGCGCTAGGACCGTGGGCCCAATTTCTGGGAGCTTTCACAATTTTTGTTTCGGGAGAAAGAGATGCTACTCCTGGGAAACCTCTAATTCACAAAATTGGGATTTCACATTTTGGGGCTTCGAGTGATCAGAATCTGGACCAGGGGTTAAAATTTAGCCCAAAAATAAAAAAAAATTGGAATCGCTTCAAAACAAACAAGTGCATAGGTCTCATCCTCACGAACCCAACGCACTTTGAATGGGTTCAAACAGACATTGGATGAGTGCGATATCGTGTTCTGTTCAATTTGCCAGATAGGCAAAAAAATTGTTGACCGTACGGTCTGACGTGGCAGGGTCGTACAGTCTGACATGGCATGATGCTGATGTGGCATATGCTGAGTTGGTGTTCAAGTGGAAGACACATGGATGAATGAGTTTAGGACATGTGGCATATTGTTGTCAAATTGTATGGTGCCACGTGGCCCAGGCGTGGGCTGCCACGTGGCACCTTGGTTATGGTGTGTAAACTTTTATGGAGTCCATAGGGATCGAACCCTAGACATCCATACACGTAGAGTCTTGGAAAATGGTAGGCTAATGCTAGCCCATGTTTCAGTACTTAACAACCATATGTGCAAATATTTATTTAAGTTTGATTATGTTGCATTATGGGTGCGGGTCCGAGCTGGGGCTTAGCCCCAGCCCTCAGTTATGTGTGCCTTATCCATATGACCCTTTTCCACATAGTTTTGTGTGGGGTTTAAACCAATAAAACGGTTAGCATGCACCCGAAACACGGTGCATCCACAAGCAATATAGAAACGGTGCCCTTTTTTAGCATTGGGACGTGGTCATATGGTCCCCCATGCGCCCAACACCTCCGCCCTTTGAGGCCCTAAGTCTGTTAATGGTGTGACAGTTTAGAACCAATCATGGGAACGGTATGCATGCTAGGTTTAGGCATGGGAAACGCCCAGAAGCCAGGTTACTCACACAGGAGGTGTGAATTGGTGAACCAAAGACAACAAGCTTGAAGGATGAAAATGGCAGGAGGCCTATCTTCTTCATGTTTTGGCCAAATAAGGTGTTGAAAAAGCCCAGATAGGGGTCTTTGGATGTTATGAATCCATTGGTACCATTTTCAAAGGCATTTGGAGAATTCTATTATAGGTTTTGCTACATTGAAGTTTCATAGAGCTCTAGGAAGCTTAGGGCCACCATTGAAGGAGACCATGCTCAGATGAGCCAAAGTCCATTTTCAGTGACTGAATAGTCATTCTTGACTAATTTATATGCTATGAACTCATGGGGACAGGTTTTAGAGGCATTTGAGGAATTTTACAGGTGTTTTTTCCACAAGGAAGCTCAAGGCCACCAATAGAAGAGGTCATGCCCGGATGAGCCATGGTCTATTCTTAGAGTTCTAATAGTCATTTTTGGGGTTTTTATGTATTCTGAACCCAATGGTACAGTCAGAAATCCATTGGAGTTGAGAAAAATATTGTAAAATAATCTTTTACAAACTAATCCAGAGAGCCTAGTCCATTCATGGAGGCTCAAGGAGATGTAGCCCAATTGGGGGTGAACTCTTTTATCATGTTGTTATTGTTGTGATTTTCTGGTTATTATTTTCTGCACTTTATGTTGTTGTTGCATTCTTTAAACAACATATTTAACCTTTCAAAAACCTCACACATAAACACCTAAAAGATGCATAAACTTGACACATAAATCCTCTTGCACAACTAAGACATTGAGAAAGGTCCTGAAGTTTATTTTAATGGAGTAGAGGGTGCTTGCATAGAAAAACAAGTCAGCCCCCTATTTTCATATCAGGTGGTATCAGAGCATAGTTTTTCTCATGTGATTTCCATTGATAGCTAGAGATTTATCCATTGGTATTATTGTCCAAGTTTTGTGTTGATGTTTGATACCTTGCAAGGATAGAGGAAGCTTCAAACAATGAAAGTTCTCATACATATTCATTATCCAAGTTCTTTGACAAAGAGATGTTGAAGAAGTTTGTAACCATGAGAGATATGGTGCAAGATATGTTGGAATATAGGAAGGAGAGCATTGTCCTTCAAGAGAAGTTGATAGCCATGAAGGAGGAGAAGCACCATCTTCTTGAAAAGTTGCATGAGATGGAGACTCAACTCCATGAGGCAAAATAAACCCTTGCCAAGTACATGCATGAACATGAGGTATGTAATGTTGGTTTTTCTTCAAATTCCTCTCAAGATGAATGCTTTGGTGTTTTTGAAAATCACACTAGAGGAATAGGGTCCAAGTTATTGTTAAAAATGGTCTATGAAGGTAGAGGGTTAGGCAAGCATGAAAAAAGGCATTATTGAGCCTATTGTTGTTGAGGAAAGGCCCAAGTATAAGGGTCTTGGATATGAATAGAAATATGGAGCATATTCCAAAGTTGAGGAGACAAGGGAAACAATTACAAGAACAACATTTGTTGCAAGTTCAATCCGTCAAGCATGCAAAGTGTGTGTTCAATATGAAGGCACATGTGTGAAACAAGAGAGTTGTAACAACCATGATGAAAAGAAATTTGTTGTTGGTCTTCAAAAGAGAGCTAGTAACTCTTCAAATTCACCTCCTCAAGAAGACGATAAAGGTGAATGTTCTAGAACTTTTGTTGCAAGTTCAATCCCTCAAGCATGCAAAGTTTGTGTTCAAGATGAATGCAAATGTATGAAACAAGAGAGTTGTGATAGCCATGAGGACAAAAAAATTGTTGTTGGTCTTCAAAGGAGAGTTAGTAACTCTTCAAATTCACCTCCTCAAGAAGGCGATAAAGGTGAATGTTCAAGGTATATTTCTACATGTWATTCGGTTGCTTTTGATTATGTTAAGCATGGTAAATTTGCATGTAAAAATGGCAGAAAAATTCCATGTACATATTGTGGTTTAGATAACCATCATGTTTCAAGATGTTGGAAAAGATTGACCACATTCAGGAAACTTTCCAAGCAAAGGCAACTTGAAAAGAAGATGCAAAATATTTGCACTGGCTGCCAGAASAGAGGTCATCTCATTGACCAATGTTGGACATTGCATCCAACCACCCATTCACAGCACAAGAATCAAATGGATAAAGAGACTGGAAAGAATGGAAGAGGAGATTCCATCATCRATGTGAGTCAAGATGATTCACAAGAAGACGATATTCAATAGAAAAAGTCACCATTGAATTGGCTTGGTAAGAAATGGTTAGATTTCTTGAACAAGTAAGGCTTGCATTTCTTTGTTTGTAGATGCACATTTCAGCCTTATGTATGCATTTCTGTTGAAAGTATGACAAATTGCAGCAGTTTATCATAACTTGTATAATGCAATTTTGCATGTGAATGTGATTCTATTGAAGGCATTCTTGTTGTTGCACAACTTCGCCAGGAGGGTGTAAAAGATGCGTATGATACTCACTTATTGCAGCCATAAATATTTTTCATTTGAGCTCGTATGTACCCACATGTTTTTGGGTTTATGTACTTATGTTTGTACTTGAAGGAGAGTTGAAGAGCTATGCACATGCATGTGATTTTGTATGTGTGTAAACAGTGAACTTTGTGAAAGTTTCATTATGAGTGACTCATGAATGTAACATCGTTGTGTATCATGAATTTCGACTTGTCATTTTTGAATGTCGATATGTTTCAAATGAGTCTCAACTTGTGTCGATGTTGTCTTGATGACTATGTTTTGTCGATCATGTTTTTCGCCTTATGTTTAGTCAATGGTGTTTGTCATCTTGTAAGTCAATATTGAGTACACCAAGATGCAGGAAAACACCATGTACTTTGATGAAGTACAAGATGTGATCATTTTCTTGAAGAGCAAAAAGACTTTGTTGGCATCATTTTCAGTCTTGTATAAAGTTTGTTTTCAAGATTGATGGTTTTCTTGGTTTGTGACAAGATGTCGCAGGAAAGTATTTTGCAGCCATTGTAGAGAGGATTGTGTTGATGCCAAAGAGTTCAAAAGAGGGACTTGATTCTCAGTGGGAAGGCTGACAATCTTCCAAGTACAAAGAGAATAGTGGGTCAGCAGCAGCTAGAGAATAGTGGTTGATGGACATAGCCAGTTGCAGTGCAAGGCATGTGAAGGTACCCAGGTGATTTCCAAAAAGAATTTTCGAGTAGAATCAGTTGATATAACTTGGAAGCATAATATTATTGAAGCTCGGGAAGATAATCATCATCTTTTGTGGGTCCAAAATCCTTTCAGTGGGAAGGTGTGATCAGAATTTGGACCAGGGGTCAAAATTTAGCCCAAAAATCAAAGTGTTTGGAATTTCTTCAAAACAAACAGGTGCGTAGGCCTCATCCTCACAAACCCAATGTACTTCAAACAGGTTCAAATGGACATTGAATGAGTGAGATATCGTGGTCTGTTCGATTTGCCAAACAGGCAAAAAAATTGTTGACTGTATAGTCTGTACAGTTTGACGTGGCAGGGCGGTACAATATGATGTGGCAGATGTTGAGTTGGCAGTCGGGTGGTAGACACATGGACGAATGAGTTTAGGACATGTGGCATATTGTTTTCAAATTGTATGGTGCCACGTGGCCCAAGCATGGGCTTCCATGTGGCCCCTTGGTTATGGTGTGTAAACTTTTATGGAGTCCATGGAGATCGAACCCCGGACCTCCACACACGGAGTACCTTGGAAAATTGTAGGATACTGCTAGCCCACGCGTCAGTACTTAACAACCATATGTGCCAATATTTATTTAAGTTTGATTATGCTCCATTTTGGGCACGGGTCCAGGCTGGGGCTTAGCCCCAGCCCTCGGTTATGTGCGCCTTATCCATATGACCCTTTTCCACACAGTTTTGCATAGGGTTTAAACCAAGAAAATGGTTAGCATGCGCCTGACATGTGGCACATCCACAAGCAATCTAGCAGTGGTGCTCTTTTTTAGCACTGGGACGTGGCCATATGGTCCCCCATGCACCCAACATCTCTGCCCTTTGAGGCCCTAAGTCTGCTAACAATGCAACAGTTTAGCACCAATCATGGGAATGATCCACGTGTTGGGTTTAGGCATGGGAAATTCCCAGAAGCTACGTTACTCACACAGGAGGTGCAAATTGGTGAACCAGAGACAACGAGCTTGAAGGGGGAAAATGGCAGGAACCCTATCTTCTTCATTGTTTGGCCAAATGAGGTGCTGAAAAGTCCCAGCTAGGGGTTTTTGGATGTTCTGAATCCATTGGTACAGTTTTCAAATGCATTTTATGACTTCTATTGCAGGTTTTTATACATTTAAGTTTCATAGAGCTCCAGGGAGCTTAGGGCCACCATTGAAGGAGGCCATGCTCAGATGAGACAAAGTCCATTTTCAGTGACTAAATAGTCATTCTTGACTAATTGTTATGCTATGAACTCATTGGGATAGGTTTCAGAGGAATTTGAGGACTTTTACAGGTGTTTTAGAGACAAGGAATCTCAGGGAAGCTCAAGGCCACCAGTAGAAGAGGTCATGCCTGGATGAGCCATGGTCTGTTTTCAGAGTTCTAATAGTCATTTTTGGGGGTTTTATGTATTCTGAACCCAATGGAATAGTCAGTAAATCCATTGGATTTGAGCAGCATCTTGTAAAGTAATATTTGACAAACTAATCCCAGAGAGCCTAGTCCATTGATGGAGGCTCAAGGAGATGTAGCCCAGTTGGGGGTGAACTCCTTTATCATGTTGTTATTGTTGTGAGTTGTTAGTTATTATTTTCTGCACTTATTTTTGTTGTTGTATTCTTTAAACAACATATTTAACCTTTCAAAAACCTCACACATAAACACCTAAAAGATGCATAAACTTGACACATAAATCCTCTTGCACAACTAAGACATTGAGCAAGGTCTTGAAGTTTATTTTAATGGAGTAGAGGGTGCTTGCATAGAAAAACAAGTCATCCCCATATTTTATGATCATTGGGCTATGGGTGCACTTATCGATGAGAACCCCAAACTCTCGATTCTCGAAATCACTGAATTCAAATCAATGGCCCTCTGCTTCTCCCAAATGGATGGCCTAGATATTCCCCTTCATGAATCATGATTTCATGATCCTTGATGCATAATCTCTCAATATTTGAAATCTCGACTCCCGTGCTCGCTTGATTCCATATAAGATTGCTCTGTGTTGTTTCCTGCAATAATGAATACCTGGACGACATGGCTAGGACTTGGGAAAAAACAAAGTCTCAGTAATAGAGGAAAAAAGAGAAGTAATAGGCCATAGGGGGGACAGAAAAGATCGAGGCCGATATCTCTCAGGCAAATTTCAACAAGGAAAACTAGTCGATCAAAGGATGAAAGCAAATAGAAAAGGAAAATATACGGCAGGAGGAGAAATCTATGATCAGGTGTACACAAAAGGGGGGAAAAGATAGGAAAAATCACAGACCTAGGCCAAAATCACCATCCACTAGAACATGACAAGCTTAATCACTAACATTTGTCTCCATGGGGGATGGCATGCTCCCTGCAAGCTGCCAAGAATGCACAACTCTAGTGCCTTTCTTTGGGTTATGCAGTCTCCTATTTAAAACAAGAATAAACATAAAATAGGAATGATATTTACAATGGTGAGATGTTGAATGTGACTTTTAAACAAAAAACCTTTTTAATAAGTGCCCATTTACAAGGCTAGCAAAAATTTCACCACCCTCTAGATTCTGCAACTTGTAAGTATTATTGGGACATGTCTCATAAATCTTGAAGGGTCTGATCCAAAGGGCCTCAAATTTACCATGATTTCCCTTGTCTTTTATGGGTGCATCCCATTTGATCACTAGCACTCCCAGCCAGAAATCCTCTTTTCTGCTCTCCCTATCAAAGGCCTGCTTGATTTTCTACTGACGGTCATGTTCTTTGTCCATCACTTGCTCTCTAGTCTGTTGTACTTCTACCAGGTGATGAATCCTCATGATCATGTCATCGAGCTCTTCCTAGCAGTCTTGGAAGAACTTTTCTACTGGCAAGGTGAGGTGAGAGGGAAAAATTTCTTTAGTCCCATATACAAGCTAAAAAGGAGAGATGCCCAGGGATAGTTTAGTTGTCACTCTATCAGCCCACAAAGCAAATTTGAGCTTTGAATCCCATTCTTTCTTGTTTTCCTCTAACAGCCTCTTGATGATTTTGATGAGGCTTTTGTTAGAGGACTCTGCTAATTCATTGCCTTGCAGATAGTAGGGAGTAGAGTGGATCAGCGTAATTCTGAACTGCTCACAGAATTGGATCAATGGTTCATCTTTGAAATATGCATCATTATCGGTGAAAATTCTTCTCGGACAACCAAACCTTGCTATGATATCCTCCAGGAAGCTGATGATTACCTTGTGTGATGTGCTCCTTGTGGGGATAGCTTCTATCCACTTGGTAAAATAATCTTGGCCATCAGGATCCATCTATGCTAATCATTGGATGCAGGATGAATCTCCCCAATGAAGTCTAGGCCCCACTGTTGGAAGGGCCCTGAAGCAATCACAGGTTTCAATGGCAGGGGCTTTAGATACTTCTTTCCTGAGAATTTCTGACATTTAGCATAGGCTCTGAATTTTGTGCAAACATCAGTGAACAAAGTGGGATAGAAATAACCATCCCTGAGAATATTATGAGTTGTCGTTTTCCAGAAGTGATGCCCCCCACATGAACTGTCATGAAATTTTGACATAATCCATTGTGCTTCATGTGGGTCTAAACATCTTAGAAGTACCCCCAGGGGGTCTTTCCAATATAAATTTTTACCAACAAGGTAGTATTTAATGGCTTTTAGATTTAAATATCTTTCCTTGTTCCTTTGCATGCCATCAGGGGGCCGCAACTCTTGTATAAAATATATGACATCCTTGTACCAAGGGCATCCTACTAATGGGAGGTTTGCCTAAGCATTTGTATCATATGGTTCATCCTGCTAATTTTATGAGCATTCATTGATGAAGCTTACCCCCAAGTCTTTGCAATTAGATTCGGCCAGCAGTCTGGCTAAACCTTGACCTCTAATCAATTTGGTGGGCTTTATCTCCATGTCAAATTCGATTATTTTGGCAATCCATCGACTCCTCGTTCCATCTATGTCTGGTTCAATGAGAATTTCCTTCATGGCAGTTGAAGGGACATATGCAGTGATTTTTTACTGCAAGACATAGACTCTGAAAGCCTTGAGAAATTTAACCAAAGTGTAGGCTTTATTTTCCATCATGTCATATTTTACCTCAGTATCTCTCAATGCCCAACTGAAAAAGGAGATGGGTTGCTCCAACACTTCAACATTCCTCTGTAACAGAACAACCTCTACAGTGTCAAATGAAGAAAATGAGAAAATAAATAAATCCTTTGAGTAATCGAGACTCATAAGCACGAGTGCCTCAGTCAAGGCCTTCTTTATCGGATCAAAGGAATTTCGAGACTTAATAGTCCATTTAACTTCATTTCCCTTCCTCAACATGGTTGTTATAAGCTTTTCCATCTCAACAAAATTGGAAACAAACCTCCTCAAAAAAATAATTTTTCCCAAGATCTTGGGAGTGACAAGGTTTGAATTGCTTCAACTTGACTGGGATCAATCTTGACTCCTTCGACTGATACTATGTGGCCCAACTGCTTTCCCTCCTTCATGGAAAACAGATATTTTTTGGGATTTAAGGAGAGAACAAATTTTCTGCATTTCAGGAACACCCTTCTCAAATGCTCACAATGCTCTCTGTCAGACCTTGAGAAAACTGTAATGTCATCTAGATAGATGACCATGAACTTGTCCCTTTCTCCAATGAAATCTATATCCATTGCACGTTGAAAGGCCTCCCCTGCGTTCATCAATACAAAGGGCATTTTTTCATACATGAACATACCCCAAAGAGTGGTTGTTATCGGACTAATCGGTAGGTGCGGACACTAACTGATCTCCCTAGATCCACCTAGATCTAGAACAAAACACATCAGAACATGACGCTTTCCTTAAGTTTTATATATTGAATTTACTAACTAAAGAGAGATGAGTGACATACCGTTTAAATGTCACTTCCTCTTTCCATCTCCATCCTAGCTCCATTCCAACGCTCATACAATGATGAACCTACAAAATAACGCAACCAACCAAAGTGATAGTAATAGCATAAACTCAATATAAACCTATGTATGTGATCAAAGAATCATACAATAAAACATAACAAGCTTTATAGGAAAGAATCATATTACTGTATCATATTAAATGTGAAAGAGAGATTACAACCATGCCTTGATGTCATAAGGTCCCTTCCAACTATCCTTCGTTCCCCACACACTTTCACTCCAAGAATTCTGAGAGCATAGATCTGATAATATTCACAATCTATCTTGACAAAGGCAAAACTCAAAGCCACTCCAGCCAAGCTAATAATTCCAAGCCAACCAAAGCTAACAATCTCAAGAACCCCTTCTCCATGAGAGCTCCTCTCATTTTATAAGTTGAAGAGGATAAGGTGAGGAGGTTAGGATGATCCCACTAAATCATGAAAGCGAGTAAGATCCAAACCATTCGGATGCCACCTCACCATGGAAG
>ML778188.1:298417-309613 GCA_009831015.1 Picea engelmannii
GAGTTTTGTCTCCCAGGAAACCCATGTGTGAGACCTCCTATCGTCGCACATCTTGAAATCCCGATGGAGGAAACCCCGAAAGGGAGAGTACCAAACTTATTTCGGGTTGTTGTTAATCTCGATAAGCAGTTAGGTCCATTTCGGGTTTCGGCCCCTCGAAAGTCAAGAGAGAAAGGGATCGCTTACCTCACGACTCCCCGTATCGCGATAGCAGAAGTGCCTTCTCGGTAAGGACGGTGGGCATAGCCACAGTCATATGAGGGACTTTAAAGGGAAAGGAGGGTCTGCACTAGACTCCTTAGGATCTCGGGGAGTGTTGTCCCTTGAGAATAAGGAAAGAAAGCCAAAAAATTTCTATCCCCATGGTGGGTGTGTTACACGCGTGACTTGTACATGATCCCAAGCAAGCCAAGTGTTGTAACCATGCTCTAATACCAATTTGCAACACACCCATGATGGGGCATAAAAAATTTCTCTTTTCTTAAAGGACAGAATCTTCATTCATGATTTCTAATTTGGAAAGTTAGGGAACTAGTCCGACCTCCTGGTTAAGGATCTCTGATTCTGAAGCCAAACAACTCTCTGAGACCTTGATGGTCTCATTCCATAATTAAAAACATAACCTTTCAGCTTCTTGGTGCAGGTTTAAGGGCACTCGCAACCTTCCCTTTCACTCCCCTACGAAATCGTAGAGTACTCGGCATTAGCTCCTTTTATGGATAAGCCCCCTCTTGATCTGACCTTGGGAGATGACCTTATGGGACCACATGATTGTGGACGCAGCCAAAGTTGGTTTGAATCAAACTGCTTTTCGGCCCGCAATTCTCATCGAGCCTCCACGGTTTGAATTGTGGCTCGCCCTCAATTTTTTAACATTCATGCAACTCCTATCCCCGCAATGTTATGGGACTGTCGATATCCCGACCTTGATGGTACTTCGAAAACTGGTGGTTCAGAGCTTCCCCCCTCAGATCTACGGATTAGATCTAACCTCTTGCAAAATCAACGGATGAGATCTCCTTCGTGATTTCGGGTTTTAGGAGTTTCATCTCTCAAAACCCTGCTCTCTCTCGTACTTCAATCTTCCAAGTTGATGATCTAAAGAAACATGTCCTCCTAATCAATGGTCCTTCCTCTACTTCGGGTGGTTGACCTTTCAACTGGATCAACGGTCTTGTTGCCCTCTTCTCGATCGATTTCCTTAGAGTTTCGGACTTCTGAGATCTGAAATCTCAAACTTCACCCTTTTTCCCAATGGATTTTATCCGAAATCTATAATCCACTGACGCATGTCCTCTTGATCTAACGATCAAGGATTACTTTGGGTCTTTACCTGGAGTCCACATATTTTCTCCACGTCTCCCTTGGATCTGACAGCTATGAATTACTTTGAATCTTTATCTAGAGTTCTCATATTTTTTCCACGTCTCCCTTGGATTTGATGGCTCAGATCCACTTCGGGTGATCTGACACTTGATATTCACTTTGGATGATCTGACGACTCAACTTCACTTCAGCTGATTGGACGGTTGAGATTTACTTCATATTTCTGGAAGTTTGGACTTTGGAATTCTCAACTCTCAATCCTTTCCTTCTCCTGAATAGATAGTATCTGACGGATCAGATTCCCCTTGGCGATCCAATGCTTGAGATTTACTTCAGGTGATCTGACGTCTCAGATCTGCTTCGGTTGATCAGATGATTGGGATTCACTTCGAGTTTTCGGGACTTCGGACCTCGCGAATCTGAAATCTCAATTGAGAAACTCTTGAATGGATTTCCCAAAGTTGTTGATCTAACAGCTCAAATTCGCTTTGGCAATCCAATGCTTGAGGTTTACTTCGGATGATTCGACAATCGACATTTACTTCGGGTCTACACCCAGAATCCATAGATTCACGCCACCAGTCCTCTAGATCTGACGGTTCATATCTACTTCTCGAACGATCTGACAGTTCAGATCTACTTCTCGGATGATCTGATGGTTGACATTTACTTTGGGTCTTCACCCAGAATCCACATATTCATGACACCTATCCTCTAGATCTGATGGTTCAGATCTTCGGATGATCTGACGGTTGATGTTTACTTCAGGTCTTCACTTGAAATTCACAGATTCATGCCACCTATCCTCTAGATCTGATGGCTATTGTCACTTCTCCTCCTGAGCTTTCGAATCCCTCTACCTTAGAGGATTTTGTAAGTATTCAAAGTCCTCAGCCTTTGTTCCTCCTATGAGTCTGTCTCTTGGACCTCATTTGCACTTCTGAAAAGCGCTTATCTCTTATGAGCTTCGGGACTTGGAATAAGTCCTACTCTTGTGCCCTCTTAGCACTATCTCTTCTAAGCTTCAACTACTCGGACCTCGAATGTCTCTGACCCTTCTATTCCTCAAAGGGATGTTTGTTCCCTCTTGGCAACTTTCTCTCAAGCACTCCTTACTAAGCTACAGACTATTTAGTAACTTTGTGACTGTCTCCTAAGTGCTCTGTAACTTCACCTTCGAGGTTTTGGTCACTCCAACACACGAATCTCTTGAAGCGCGGACTTCTACTCTCAGAGATCGGATGGTCAAGAAGGATCTCGATGGATCCAGATATCCGAGGTCCAAATTAACTTCAAGACTTCAAGGATTTTTACTTCCCTTACGACGAACTCACAAAGTTTGGAGGACTCAAGGGGTTAACTCCCGCACTCCTTTCTATATCCAATGGTCACAATGGAGCTTGGCTCTTTATGAATAGTTTCTCGTTCGTTCATCATTCGAACAAAGGGGCCTTCCCTTTCAATACTTCAATCTCACTATTCTTCCTGAGATTTATTAGCTCTAAAAGGCTTAAGAGCCTTGTGTTCTTTCTCTTGGACGTAACACTTGGAATAATCCTTCTGCACACCCCTTACGTTCATTCCTCAACTCTAGAACTTAAGTGGTTCTTGGTCTCTATTTTCCTCACAGAGAGCATGTGCATACGTTCACTATCTCTCTTGAGCTTTAACAGACTCCATCCTCCAAGGGACTCAGAATGACTAGGATTGTCAACATGCATACATGAAATTATCCCAAGGTCGATGAACTCACAGTTCATGGCTCTAGCTTAATCCCCCCACGGGACGCATGCATTTACGAGTATAAAACATATCCCATCCATATAATCTCCTACTTTCTTAATTATAAAATCAAGTAGACACCAAAAAGGGGTACAGTATAAATCATTAAGAAAACATATCTATCCCTGCAACATTCATAGGATATCCAAATTTAATTCACAGTACCACTTAAATACACAAGATATGAAATTTACTTATCTATTACAGGTGGTAGCCAACTAACTGACTGTGGGTGTTCATCCTTCCACCCGACCATAAGCTCAGAGGCATTCATTCTTAGCACTCTGGCCACCCCCGTGCCAAGCCATGATATCACCAGGGAACTCTTTCAGTTCTCAAGGACTCTTTGTCTGTTTCAACTTCTATTTGGGTTCTGTTCTATGCAAACTTTCATAGATTTCCTTCTCTATTATGGCCTCGGTGAGGTTTATCAGATGCTCACCCAGCATCAAGATCATGGCCTTATCTTCTTTATCCACTGGAGAGCTCTGTGCATTCTCCTTATCCATTTGTATCTCTTTCTTCTAGGATGGTTCTCCACACGTCATGTTCCTTCTGTCAGAAGGGAACTCTGGTCAGTGTGGCCTCTCATACCCAGTGGTACTTCGGGCTAACATTCTGGAGTTTTGGCCATGCTTCCATTCATGGGAGTGGTTGATAATTCAACCACTACTCCTTTATTCATTAACTGATTTCTCTCCTTGGGATCCGAAGGAGGTTTATTATCATCATCAAGGGAATTTGGGGTTATTTGATATAATGACCCTCCCTTATAGTTTTCACATTCTTTCCTCTAGTGATATCATGGCCACTAATTTCAAGGCGTCACCCCCACAGTCAGTTATTGGCAACTCAAACAATAATACATTTACACTTTCCACATGCTTTAGCATGGTAAATCTTATTTTATGATTAATTACAAGCTGGGGGAAATAGGGGTGTTACACATACCTACAATAAACCTTCGCAAAGGAAAACCTATGTAAAGTTATAATTGTGGAGTTTTTTGCTTCTATTTTCACTGTATATTATAAATATTCAGTGGATTTAAGTCAATAGAGCACACTAGTGAACTTAAGTTGGTAAGTCACACCACAAGCCAAATTTAAAATAAATAAATAAATAAAACATGTGTACTAAAATGTCAAGAAAAAAAATGAGCGGGAATTTCATTTTGTAAAGAAAGTTTATAAATAAAACCGTAGTCCCTATCCATTATTTTTCCAATAGTTAAAGGGGAGACTTATGCAAGAGAGATTTACCAAGGAAGACTTTGAAGTGGATATTTTTTTTAAAGAGATGAATTCACAAGGGGTCATTGTAGGTCACTTACATATTTACAAAGGAGAAATATAAGGTATGCAACTTCATTCTACTCATCTCAAATTCACCCTCAATTGATTATAAATAAATAAATAAATATTTTATTTATTCCTATTAGTATTTAGAGTGCATTATCAAGAAAATAGAAGGGTTTATAATTACTTTCAGTGTTGCAAACCCTGGTATTCTTGTTGCTTATATTTTATTGTATGTTGCTACAAACTCTAGCATTGCAGATTTATTCTCTCTATTATTTGGTAATGAGGGTTTTTTTAGGTAATAAATGTTTGTTGTCTTTGTCTATTTGTATATGGGGATTTGGGTATTTGTTGGATTATAACCACTCATTGCATTGGATCACAAGCCACGTCATTGTCAATTTAAAAAAATAAAAAAACTTTCATGGGTCATAGTGCACACTTGTTATACTTCTATTTGGCATCATAGGTTTTGCAAGCATGTTAATAGATGTTATGAGGATATAATTACATAATTGAGTAAAATTCTCATAATTATTTCACAAGGAAATAACTATTTTGTCACAATTTCATAATTATGAAATAAAAATTATTTCATAATTGAGAAAAAAAAAAGTCATAATTAAAAAGAAAGTTCATAGTTAGATGGAAAAGCTCATAATTGAGAATGGAACTTAAGGAAAAATCTTATAATAGAGAAAATTTTCATAATAGGTTGGCGAAAGCTCATAATTAAACATGAAACTTGTGCATGACTTGTAATTGCTTATTTCACATGCTATCAATCCTATCTATGACTTCTAATTGCTTAGTTCACATGCCATCAAGCCTATCCATGACTTGTAACCACATAATTCACATGTCATGAAGCCTATCTCCAATATCTTATAAATTCATATAAGAGGAGACCAAATCAAGAAGATGGGGTAGATGGGAGAGATAGAGTTTGAGAGTGGTTATGTTAGAAAAATAGAGAGAGAAGCTCAAGTGGCTAAGGAGGAGCATTGAGAACCTGGAACTAGGAGGAATGCATCTTTCATCTAAGGTAAAATCTAATGTACTTCTCCATTTCATATTAATATAGATATATGGTTTTTCCCTTTCATCTTTTTCATGTTTAATGGTAAATTTTAGATCTGATCTCACCTTAGATAGATTAGAATAGATCCAAAGTAGATTTTAATTTCCTAACACTTGTAGAGGTTGTAGAATTGGTATTTATTTGTTGCTTGTGTGCAGGAAGCAGATAGTAGGAGCTGGAGCTAGGATCTCGAGAGATGCATCAGTCGAAAATGCAAGGACAACCTTCAATAAAGAGGTATGCCATTCACTCCATTAGTGTAAAAGGAAAAAAATTTAGTTAGATCTAGGGAAAACTATATAGGAATCTAGCCCCTATGTCTGTCTTGGATCAAGGGAAAATCCAAGGGAGATCTTGCTTATTTGTAGGTTGGATTTATCCACAACAACACTTTACATAAATTACATAGTGGTGAGAAATACTATATTAAGTGCACCATTTTGGTGATGTTTGTTATTAAAAATCATTATCGAGTTTATTGATGCACATTATATAGAAGATACACACCAATGATTACACATGTAATAAGTGCACCAATGTGTGTTGTTGTATTGTACACATGGCCTAACGCAAAAACAACTTTAGCCTGGAATTCTTTATTTAGTTTGTAAAACATATTTCATAATTTGTGTATTTCATTATGAAAGTATTTTATTGATAGAAGATGGTTGATATAAGATTAGGGGAAAAAACTTATAGCAACGAAGGTTAGGGAAGCACATCCCAAGAAGAGAACATGGGAAGTTATTTTAAATTTTAATATAAAATTAATATATTTGAACTATATGTAGGTTTAGATGATGTGTATTGGATAATGCATGTCAAGTAGAGAAAAAACTTGAAGAAACTCCAAAGGATTATTTAGAATCTAATCGAAAAAGAGAGTTATGGAAATGTTACAAAGAAAGGAATTAGGTGTATCAAAAGGTGATCCATATGAAGTTTTTTTTTTACTTTTTACTATAAATGTACTTCTTAATAATAATTGCTAATATGTTTCGAACATTCAATTTTTCATTTGTTGAATGTTATGCAAGGACTAACAGCAAGGGGACAAAAGGTTGTTTTATCAAGATAAAAATCACAAAGGATGTAAATTATGATGGATTGGTCCTTAGTTCATCTATAGTGGTGCTAGAAGTCAGTGAGAGGAGGAAATTTTTTTATAAGACTATGAGAGATATAATGGAAAGAACATATGGATGTTATTTTCATTTACATTACAAAAATCAATCCAATGACTCCGAGAATCAGGTTATAAATAAACTACAATAAGTGTTTCCAAAGAAATGTTCAATGAGATGTGTGAGACTTGCAATATCAAAAACACAAAATAACAAAAAAGAATAATTTAAAATTGCTAAACATGTTTTTTGTAATATGCATGCACTAGTCCAAAAAATTACCAAATTAATGTTTTTCCTATATTTATTTTCATATAATATTAATCAATTTTTGTATTTCCTTTTTCATTTTTTAGGAAGATCGATAAAATTCCAAAGGAAAATTGACATGATATTTGAAACATGCCAATACAGATGTTGAAAATGTATACAAAGAGATGGTCAAAGAAATGAACATCATTGCATCGCAAGAGGAATCATCCCAACAACAATGTGCATCAAACATGTGCATTCATTGATTTTTTGTATGTACAGAGAGTTTAATTATCACATGGAATATTAATTTTCAATTGTTTTGTTATTGTGGAAAAAAAAAAACAAAGTGGAACCCACTCAATTTATAAGACTTGATGGCAAGGCAAAAAAAGGTGTGTATTGCAAAGTTTTTGAGTATTTAATGTGTTTTTCTTACTTAAGATTTAATATTTGTTGTCATGTATATATTTTAATTGATTTATAATCATCCACGTATGTTTTATAATATGTGTTAATATACAAATAAGAACCATTTGAACATTTGATTGACAATGGATTATGTATGGGTTGCAAGTATATGTCAGAGTATCAAAGGTTAATTGAACAATTTGTAAGTAGTTGTGTTTTTTTACTTCCCTTATTTCATAATTGATGGAACAACAAGAAACCTTTAAATATATCTATGTTTTGGCATGGTGTATAAAAATCATAGGAAACAAAGTATGTAGTGGAGCCAACAAGAGATATCTTGAGAGATGACATGAACCATGGTTTCAAAAGAATGTGTATTGTTTATGAATCACTCATTACTATTGTATGCATGCATTTTTATTTACGCAATCGTGTATATATATATATATATATATATATATATATATATTCATTACACTTTATTTCTATGTTTTTAGATGGAACATGAAGAGGCATAGTGTAAAATCAAGTCAATCAACAAAACATTCTAAATAATCCAAGTAAAATATCCCATGCAAGTGATGAAGAAATAAGGAATGCAAACAATTCGAGCAACGATAGTAGTTCGAGCGATGAATGTTGATCATTGAAATTGGATTGTCAAATCAAGTCAATCAACAAAACATTCTAAATAATCCAAGTAAAATATCCCATGCAAGTGATGAAGAAATAAGGAATGCAAACAATTCGAGCAACGATAGTATTTTGAGCGATGAATGTTGATCATTGAAATTGGATGTTACAAGTTGTATATTTTGGAATGTTTGTATGTATTGAAAATCATACATGTTGTTTAATGTGGATAAATTGTCCCAATTGGATGACAACATGTTATCAATAATTGTTTATTGACATTTTGAATATCACGGACCTTTATGTTGTCCCATTTTGTATAATGAAGGATCTCTTATTCATATATAATAAAATAATTTTCTTATTCTATTGCATTGTCGAGTATCATAAAATGTTATGTTGTTGATTAAATATATGAATGATTTACATTGTTACAATGAACAGAGGTGTAATCAATTGGTATATTTGTTTAAATGATGATACAACACATTAATGCAATGATTATATCAAAATACAATAATTAAAATATTAAAATCAATATTATTATAAAAATTATTTGTTTATGATGACTAATTGAAATTTTGTAAAAATGAAATGAGAAGTTGCATTTGCTTACTGATAATATGGAAAAATTCAACACTGAAACATATCATTTCATTGTATTCATTTTAACTTAACAATGTGGTTCATACCTACTTACAATTTACACACCAATGTGTTTAAATGAGTATTAAAAACTAGTGCAAATAAATGTAATAAAAGCATTGGTGCTCCTAGAAATGAAAACAAATTCATCACTTCCTTCAACGATATCATTACCTTTGTTTTTATTTTTATCATCATCGTTACAATAACTTACATTGTGCAAGATGATATATGTAATGATGTTTTCGTTATATAAACTAGGCATCAAGGCTTCATAATATATATCATACACATCGATGCATAATATATATGTTAAAGCCTCGATGTGTATCAAGTTGTAGCTCATCAATGCCTATTGTTGATAGAAGCACCTCAAAATGTGGCACACTAGTTCTTATTGTTGAATGTAAATGCCTCGATTCTTTCAATATATAAATTATGCACTGGGGATTCAAAAATATGCCATATGCACTAGTTCTTAGTATATATATTTGGAAGCCCCAATGCATATCAACACATAGTGCACTAATACATATTATATATAAATAGCACAGCAGTGTGCACTATTGATATAAGCACATCGGAAAAAATCCTTCTCTAGAGTCTCTAACTGCCCATATTTTCCAATTATAGTGAAAATATGTTAAAATCTCTACTACTAATAGTGGAGTTTTTTTTTTCTTATAATTTTTCCCAATCTTGTAACACTAAAAATCTATGCAAAAACCTCGGTTAGAAGGTGTTTTCCTTGTAGTAATAATATTAGGACTTTCAATGAGGGACATAAACTATCATTTATTTTGAGAGATTTATTGTGATTGTTGAAACTCATTGATTTTATTGATAATGTTGTTATGGTGAAGGTTGTACCCAACCATAATTATTGCCTTCACAAAAAATATCACATCCACAACATATTCTCGTACTATTGATGAAATAGTTGACAATACTTGTATTGGCAATGATCACTTTAGGCCCATCACCAAATATTTCATTGGAAATATCCACTTCTTACCTATCATAAGCTTACACGTCGCCAATGCCACTTTAAGGTGTAGTTCCAAGTGAAAATCCTAGGTAAATTTGGTTGACTAGATATGTATAAGTTATAATATGTACTAGCTTCATTATAATATATTTCCATATTAAGGAAGGCACTACTAGCATGTGTCGATTATAACATATATAAATTAAATATGGTTATTTAAATAATAAATGTTGAATTAAAGTTTTAAGTTAAAATTTAAGGGCTAAGATAAAGGAGTTTATAAATATGATTAGGGTTTACAAATGAGAGTCAAAGGTTTAGGGCAATGGAAATGATAGTGTATTATGTTTAATTTTATAAATAAGTGAATATCCATTTTAACTGTGGATTATTAAGCATTGATAGGGACTAAAAAGAAATCGAATCTCAAATTTTTATGTTCTTAATAGAATGGAATTAAGATGGATTTGCACTAATTTATTTTATATTCTCTTTTTTTGTTTATTTTTCATTATTATGGTTGGGTTCTTTTTCAACTTTTACATTAAGTATTTCAATCTTTTTCATTTTAATGTTGATCACAATTATGATGTTTTACAAGTTTTAAGATATAAGATGATGTTAGGGACCTAACCTCCCTAACTCCTCAAGTAGGTAGAATAATATATTTTCCATGTAATAAAGGATGACATTAGTTAATAATCCCTATTTAATAAATGTGAACAAGTCAATGTAAGAAGACATAATAGAAGCTTTCACTTCTAGAAATATCTTCCTCTAGATTGTTCTTTAGAAGATATAATTAGCATAAATAAGAGTAGGAGGCATGAGAAAGCCTTTTATTGAGAATTATTGTAATAAAGCGTTTCTTTGTTGGAGGTTGCCCCCTCGAAGAGACAAGTGAACATTGCTTTTTATCAATAAAGGTATCATTTTTTGTTGTGGTTCTCTACAATTTTGTTGTTTCACTGGTATTTTCTACAGTGTTTCTTTTTTCTTCCTAATATAATAGATTTGGTACCTAACAAGTGGTATCAGAGCACTTTCCTCCGCGGAAACTATGGGAATCTTTTTTCAGGGTAGAGACGTGTCTTGTCAGCATCTTTAAAGCAAAAAGATTTGTTGCTTCGCAGGTAAAACTGCAGTGGGGAAGACTACACACAGGAAATACAAACAGTTTCACAAGGTTGTCTAGAAACAAATGTTTCACCTTCTTGGAAACCTCAGTAACCCCTATTGGTACCCCTCGAGTGGTATCGCATCAAACAGAATCTGTACATGACCATCACTCCCACATACTGACAGGTATATCGAGATGTTGGTTGTGGAGCCCGATTATTTTTCTGAGTCAGAGGTTTGTTTCAGTCGTGCTTGGACCCTATTCCCTAATGGGGGGTGTTATCACTGAAATTTCGTCTGCACATGGCGAAAAGAACTCCGCATCATCAAAACAGCGATGAAGTCATTCATGGCACTGAATTAAATTCACAACACTCTAGAAGGGCCAAAAACTATACAAAGTAACCAAAAATTGAAGGGCAATTTATAGCAGTTTGGTGCGCGCGTGCAGGCGCAGGACAAAAATGTGATTTGCGCGTATGCGCGCTCGACGCGCGGCTGTCAGCATAAAAACCCGTGCGCCTGCTAATA
>ML778188.1:336755-365205 GCA_009831015.1 Picea engelmannii
ATCCTTCTAGAAGCGGAAGCTTCTATTAGGTCTTCTTACATCCGCCTTATTCTATTTTATTGAAAGGTCTTATTAATATTGACCTTTATTACATCCGAATACATTGATCTACCTATGTGCGGGTTAGGACCTTAACATCATCTGTGAATAGCCAAGACAAACCACACTCACTGAGCTTCAGAGCTTCTTAGGCCTCACCAATTTCTATCGTAGGTTTGTGTCGGGATTCTCTCATATCTCATGGGCCCTCAGCCAAGTAACCAGTGGTGGCGGTAAGGAAAAAATTGTGTGGGGCCTGTCCCAACAACAAGCCTTCGATGAATTGAAGCAGCGCTTATGCTCATCCCCAGTACTTTCATTACCCGACCTATAGCATCCCTTTGAGATTGAGACAGATGCTTCAGACTATGTTGTGGGCATCGTTCTCACTCAACACGGCCACCCTGTGGCGTATCATAGTGAAACATTATCAGATGTTGTCCGTAAGTACCCTACTTACAACAAAGAAATGCACTCCATTGTGAAAGCCTGCCTCCAGTGGAGACATTACATTATGGGGAAGGAGACAGTCAACCACACTAATCACAAGCCATTATAGTTCATGCATACCCAAGGAATATTGCAGAATGATCTCCATCAGAAGTGATCCACATACTTGCAGCAGTTCCACCTCAACATCAAGTATAAAACAGGAAGTACCAACTGAGTTCTTGATTTCCTCAGCCAACCTCCAGTCACAAAACTCACCATGGTACTAGACTCTTGTGGCCATGAGATCTCCAAATGGCCCCACTTCTATGAGGCAACCCCTGACTTCTCTACCACCTACCAAATGTTGGGAGAAAAATCAGTGGTCACTAATTTCCATCTTCAGGATGAGTTGTTATGATGTATAGTCCATCTAAGTGTTCCATCAAGTGAGCGTGCGAAGCTGATTTGGGAAGATCACTATAGTTGGGTGGAAGGACACTTTGGCTTTGAAAAGACAGTGGCAGTGTTGTAGAAACATTTCTACTGGCCGAAACTTTAACAGGATGTCAGCAAGTATATCAGGTCCTACACTGCCTACGTTATTGCCAAATCGACCACTAAAAAACATGGACTGTACACCCCTCTACCTACTCCTGACAAGTCATGGGAATCCATCTCAATGGACTACATGTTGGGCCTCCCGTCCACCAAGAGGGGAAATGACTATGTTTTTGTGGTTGTTGATCGCTTTTCCAAGATGGAAATTATGGCCACCTGTAAGAAGAACATCACCGCAAAGACCACTACCAATCTCTTCTTTGAACACATCTGGGTATACTTTGTGTTGGCACAGGGGCATACCCAGGTTTCAACGCTTCAATAGCAAACCAACAAAACCCTAACTACCGGCCCTTTCAGCAACACCTGCGAAGTAGATGAAGTCTCACCTGAGGTATAGGTAGGGGTGGTTGCAAGACTCATGTGTCTACAACCTTAGATGGGACATAGATCTGTGATTCTAACTCTTAGCAAACACTTTAGCATAGATCATTCATCTATATTTAACCCTCATGGCACTCTGTAGATGGCACAGAGCACCGCAGCATTCACTTAGATCTAGGTTAAGTTATCACTTAGCAACAACAAAATAGGTTTAGCACTCAGCACTTTCATATATGTCAGATCTACACCCATACATCTAAGAAGCACAAAGCAAAGTGGATCTATCTAAGTATATCATAGAAAATCACATAGCATAATCATATCAAAGCACAACACATGGAAAGAGACCAACACATTAGGTCAAAGCACCAAGCACAACACACAGAGTTACCGTGGTTCACCCCCACCCTAGAGCTACGTCCACAAAGTCTTCTTCTTCTTTATTAGCTTTGGTCAATCGGGTTACAGCACAGAGCTTAAATTTGTACTCTGCATAGGACAGGAGATCTGCGTGCACCTCACTAGATCCTCCTTCCTTGAGTAGATCTAACACAGAGCCTTCTTACAATCCATGAACTCAGCACTTACAGCACTTGCACTCAACTCTGCAAGTCGGTCACACAATATACACAAATCCTTTACTAGCACTTAGCTTATCTTCTCCTCTCTTCTTACAATGCCTAGCTACTTATTTATACTTTACAAAATAGGCCTAAACATGGGTAAACCCATGGGCCGACATCCCATACCCATTACATTATCCCCAAAAACCCAAAAAGGAACCAAGAAAGGGGTCTAGCTTCCACGATCTCTTCTTCGCGTTGCACTCCATCTTTGACAAGCTGGGGAAGTCCAAAAACAATCAAATATGACCAAGTGTTCCTCAAAACTTGGTCAAGGCCCAACAGGCCCCCAACACTCACCTATGACTCGTCCCAAGTCACTCTGGTCTAATCAATTCTGCCTCGAATGCCTTGAGCTTGGATTGAACTACTTCAACCTGTTGTAGTGCAACAACCTCTTTCTCAGTGAACTCTTGGATCACTGCGTCATTTATTGTCCCTTCCAGGTGTTGTTCTACAATGATGACAACCTGTTCGAGCTCGATTCCCTAGATTTCAACTTCAGTGAACAGTTGGCATGCCTTTTCTTGGATTGGGTGAAGTCGTTGAGAGACTTCCATCACTTTAGTTTGCAGTGTGTGTACCTGTTGTTGGGTGGTGCATTGTTCTTCAGACCTCTTCATTCTTTCGACTGGGGTCAAGGCCTTCAGCTGCGCCTATAGCATATCTGCATGCTACTTTGGTTCTTATAGTTGTGCCTCCAATGCCTGCAACTCTGGATTCTCTGTGAGGTTCTCATAAGTCTGGGCACTTCTAGCACTCAACTGCTTGCATTCCAAGGCAAAAAAATTTAATCGGCCAACTGCGCTACGGGAAGTTGCCTCCCTTAGATCCCTTATTTCTTGAGGAGTCTTGGGCATGGTACAAAGTTCCAGATCTCCGATGAATTTCTGAAGTTGTTGGATTACTTCTTCAAGTTGTGCCACCTGATGTGGGACACATTCTTCAATCTTTACTTCTATGACCGTCACATAGCAAAGTGCTTTGTGAACCCTTTCCTATACTTCAAGTTGCTCTGCTAGCAATTGGTCCTTGCTCTACTGTAACTGTTCTTTTTCCTCATCCCACATCGCTTGCAGGGCAAGATTTTCCCATTTTGCCTTACTCTATTGTTCTACAAGTATGCTATGTACTTGTGTCAAAGCCTAGGTGGCTTGTGCTATGTCTTCTTGAGCTCGTCGAAGGCAAGCTTTGACTTTCTCGGCAAGCTGGTGTAATTGGGTGGGCTCATCTTCTATTCCTACTTTTCCAATTGTCAAGGGCACAGTAGAAACTTCTCGGCTGGACTAGAGTGCATGTTGCACTTATTGAAGTTCACCCTTGATTCGGCTTAATACCTCCTCCTGCTTCGCTTCTTTCTTTTCTGCGATCTCTAGTGAAGCATCATTCAGCGCAGCAATTAAGAATTTGAGGTCATTCGGTGTGAGGGTAATCTTAAACGTAGTTTGGGTGGCCTTATTTTTCTTTCAGGATGATGGATTTGGTGGGGTAATCTTCCTTTTTCTAGTGGGATACTCCTCTCTAGGAGGAGTAACCTCGCCTTTTTTTTGCTCAACCTTTGTGCCACCTAGTTCTTCACCATCACCTCCCTGTGCAGGTGAGATCAAAGTAGTTTTCGTGGATGTTATATGGATATATTGAACTTCATCATCATTCTTGGTCTTCCTTGGTCCAGGTGTATCCATCATAGCTTCATGGCTTTCCACGTCAGACATTTATGCGGGGTCCGTTGCAACAAGGAGGTCCACTGACCAGTCCTGGTAATCTGCTCCAAGTCTTCTTCTGTCAACTTGTAGTATGACTGTAGCTATTGTTTGTTCTCATCATCGAGCGTTGTGATATAAGTGAAGTGGTGTTCTGTGCTGAATTTTATCAAAGGTCTAAACCTATGAAGTGTGTTTGGGGTGAGGCGCGGTGTAGACTAGATTTCATTCTTCAATTGGTTGTAATAAGCGTGGAAGATGGCATTGGAATGCCACTACTTGTTCATGTCACTAAAGTACCACAGCTTATATAACTTCGCGGACAGTGGTTTGAAGGGTTCGATCTTTGGAAAAGTGGCACCTTCTGGTAGCTCCCAGGCGATGAAAGTGATTAGTATGAGCAACCAACTAAAGTGGAACTCGTACCCTTGGTCTTGCGCTTCTCTGCAATCAAGCTCTAGCTGGTTTACAAGGTACTGTGCCCAGTTCATCTATAGTCCCTTGGCGCACTTCCCTGCGAGGTCGACTACGACTCCAGTCACTTGTGTTGGTCTGTTCTTGCGAACTAGATTGTCTGCGATCAGATGATAGGCAAGGCACACTACGCCACTCCGGATAGAGGCTACCTTGTAGCCTTGCGTGCCTTTCTCGACATCGCCGTAATTTTATTTTATCCTCTGTGCTAGTGCTTGGTCTGAGGTCTTTCCATGGTAAAAATATTGTGGGTCAGGGCCTTGCATACTAAGATCTGTGATTCGATTGATCAAGGTTAGATCCACAGTGATGCGGCGGTCCAACCATAAGTATCCTCCGTGGTAGCAGGACAACAACAACTTGACGCATGCATTGACTTCCTAGTGTCTGCCAAAGTGCGGGATATTCATTACATTAAGTAGTGTGGACTGCACAAGGTTCTGGGTCCATGACTGTGGGATAATCTTAGAATTATTTCCTTTGGTCCTAGTTAAGTACTTATGCGGAGCTAACATGTTGTAAACCTTACGATCTCCAAGGTTAAAAACACTGAATTTTAGTGTTGCGAGCTTATCCTGGTCAGCACGAACTGCGTGCACCCCTTTCAAAAGGTACGCAATGATCAAAGTGTACTCAAAGTTGCGAGGTACATTGTCATGGTTGATGGCACCGCTTAGAGGTGGTAAGTAAGTAGGTAAAATACGTGGTATAAGCTTGGCATTTGCAATGTCATCCTTGTGCTTCATCTGTTTCTCATCGGTCAGCCGGGATGGACCGGCGTGAGCAGTGGAAGGGGAGGCCTGGGGTCCTCTCATTGACGATGCTTGGACTCCTGTAGATAATCCTCGCTCCGACATGACTCTCTCATCCATTAAGTCAATCAAAACTTCTTCAACTACTTTCTCAGCAGCACTAAGCTCATCCGACATACAAGCTTGGGTCATCTAGCTCGGGTGTAAAATGAATTCAAAGACTACAGTGAATGGTATGGGAACAAGGCAATGATCACAGGGTGAAGTAATCTTAGGTTTCAGGCTCAAATTCTTACTTAGAAAAAAGTATTCTCAGTGTGTGATGTGATGAAATAAGTAGGGAAACTTAGTAATGGTTTTATTGCAACGGGTATGAGGTTGCATTAACTTATGTTATGTTCATTATGGCATGGTCAAACAGTCTAGCGACGAGCCATAAATCTTTCTGACCCGTTCAGAGCGGCAGTCGAATGGTTATATTGGCTTCCAATGACTATATTACTTCACCTCGGTGAAGTGGCATATGTCGTTGTTATGATATCCCGACGAAGCTCCAATTCTGCAAAGTGTCTTGTTGCGAGGTACCTTCTGGGATCTTCTGTAATTTTTCAATCTTAGCCTTCTTCTTACTTAGCTTTCTAGCCTTCTTTCCAGTGAGCTTCGTCTTAGTGATTTTCTTCCCATTTTGATTCTTATTTTCCTCATACATAGTCACTTTGTGCTGGTGATATTCTCTCCTAGGGTTTAGGTATATCACTTCTTCTTTGTCTGGGGTAGAAATTTCAGCCTTTTGTGTAGCTTTGGCCTCAACATCTATGCTTCTAGTGTCACATGGCTTTGAGCGGTTCTCATATTCTTCTATCAACTATGCGATCCTTTTAGTCATGAAATCTTATAACTCTTGTCTCTGTTGTTCTAAAACCTCTTCTTCTTCCTTCTTTCTAGCTTGATCTCTTTCAATCCAAGGTTTTTCGAGTAGCATAGTAAACGGGGCGTTGTTCTCAATGAATTTTATAATCTCAAAATCTTCTTTTGTCGGAGTTCCATTGACTATCATAGGTATCTGAGCAATTTTTCCACATAACATCACCAATTTTCCTCGGAATAGTCATATTCCTCCCAATGAAGGAATCATGGTAGGCTTCCCTATAGCTTCCCAAGTTTTTTCTGGCATAATGTTCCCTTGTGTTTCTTCATCAAGAATACAGTCAATGTCGAAGTCCCCTATTATTGCTTCGAATTACTCCTTTTCTTTGAAGATCTCTGGTAATCGGATATCTTTATGTTCCGTCAGGGTTTCTTTCATCTGTATTAATACTTTCTCTTATTCTTGTTGGGTTTATGCCTTTTATGGATCTGCCTTATGGTATTCTTGATTCAGATTTATTCTTTCAAGCTTAGCGATCATTCTAGGGAAATCCAATACCTCATGATCCCTAGATTTGCAACAGAGACAACTAGGTCTTCTACCAGGGCATTCCTTAGCTACATGGCCTGGTAATCTGCAACTGTAACATAGGATTAATCCTTATTTTTTTTTAAATGATCCCCAACCTATTATGTATTTCACACTAGAATCATGATAGCTAACCTACAGAAAATTCTTTCTAGGATCCTACATCCATTTGTTAGTCCAGACAATCTTTCTATGCATAGGTATAATATATCTATCATTATACTTATCAGATCTATTCATATCAAACTTTCTTTCATCTATTAATGCCCTAGTTTTTAAGCTAGGAAAGAATCTATCAAACATACCTAGATCCATGCTCTATAAAAAAAAAATCACTTATCTTACTTCTACAGAGCACAAAGCTTCCAGATCTAAGAACTTTTGACTATTCTTACCTTTATTAGAGCACATAGCTTACAGATCTTACCTCTTTTCTGTAGATCTAACCTCTTTCTTTCATAAATTTCCACTTTTACTTTTCTTAGGGCATAGAGCGTTCAGATCTCGCTTCTTTTCTTCAGATCTGATCTTCCTTTCTTCAGATCTGACCTTATTCCTGGCACAAAGCTTCACAGGTCGAGTAAAACATTGTGCACTAGGCAAACAGATCTATGAACAGAGCTTTATTTTGCACAAATTTTCTTCTTCCTTAGTTCCCAACAATCATAGTTTTAGGTCCCGGCAACGAAACCATTTTTTGGCACAAGGGTAGACCCAGGGTTCAATGCTTCAACAACGCACCAACAAAACCCTAACTACTGGCCTTTCGGCAACACCTACAAAGCAGATGAAGTCTCACCCGAGGTAGAGGCAGGGGTGGTTGCAAGACTCAGGTGTCTGCAACCTTAGTTGGGACACAGATATGTGATTCTAACTCTTAGCAAACACTTTAACATAGATCATTCATCCGTATTTAACCCTCATGGCACTCCACAAATGGAATAGAGCACCGCAACATTCACTTAGATCTAGGTTAAGTTATCACTTAGCAACAACAAAATATGTTTAGCACTCAACACTTTCATATATGTCAGATCTACACCCATACATCTAAGAAGGACAAAGCAAAGTGGATCTATCTAAGTATATCATAGCAAAGAAAATAGCATAATCATATCAAAGCACAACACATGGAAAGGGACCAACACATTAGGTCGAAGCACCAAGCACAACACACAGAGTTACCTTGGTTCACCCCCACCCTGGGGCTACATCCACAAATTTTTCTTCTTCTTTATTAGCTTTGGTCAATCGGGTTACAGCACAGAGCTTAAAATTGTACTCCGCATAGGATAGGAGATCTGTGCACACCTCACCAGATCCTCCTTCCCCGAGTAAATCTAGCACAGAGCCTTCTTACAATCTGTGCACTCAACACTTACATCACTTTCACTCAGCGCTGCAAGTCGGTCACACAATATACACAAAGCCTTTACTAGCACTTATCTTATCTTCTCCTCTCTTCTTACATTGCCTAGCTACATATTTATACTTTACAAAATAGGCCTAAACATGGGTAAACCCATGGGCCGACATCCCATACCCATTACATTATCCCCAAAAACCCAAAAAGGACCCAAGAAAGGGGTCTAGCTTCCACAATCTCCACTTCACATTGCACTCCATCTTTGACAAGTTGTCGAAGTCCACAAATGGTCAAATATGACCAAGTGTTCCTCAAAACTTGGTCAAGGGCCAACACTTTGGGATCCCATAAACCATTGTCTCAGATTGGGACAGTCGGTTCCTCAGCACATTCTGGTCGATCCTCTCATCACTGTTGGATACCAAGCTCACCAAATCCATTGCCTTCCACCCCTAGACAGATGGCCAAACTGAGGTCACCAATCGGATGATCGTACATATCCTGTGCATGTACAATTCCAAGCACCCTCGCACATGGGATGAGATTCTTCCCTACTCCCAGCATAGCTACAACCGAGTCCTGCATAGCTCAACTATCCACATCCCCTTTCAGGAGGGTTTGGGATTCCAACCATTGGGCCCCATGGATGTTGCACTACCCCTGGAGACCACCTCAATCAACTCGTCCCCTGCTCCACCAGAAGCTGAATAATCCACCTGATTCATTGAGCGGATCCAACACATCCGCCAATAGGTTCAGGATATTTTACAGAAGTCCAATGCCAAGTATAAGTAGCACCATGATCAACATCGGGTGCCACATAAGTTTCAAGTGGGCAACAAATTTTGGTTGCACTTAAAGAAAGAATGCCTTAAAGGGACCCACATGAATCTTCACCCACTCCAGTATGGTCCATACACCATCACCAAGGTTGTGGGTGACAATGATTTTGTGCTCAACATTCCCCCTTTCCTTGGCCTGCGCCTAGTCTTCAATGTGGCTCTCCTTCGACCATATTTCCCACCATTATTAAACACCTCAGAGATAGCAGAGAAGTTGAAACCAACAGATTCAACCCTGACTACATGCAATAGGAATCCAGTGATCATATTGTGGACACACATATAAAGGGCACCCAACAGCAAAGGATCCAGCTTTATCGAGTTGTCAAAGCAGGGAAGCTCCTACACTAAGGCAAGTGGCTCACCCAAGGCCAAATTCAGCAGACATTTCCTCATCTGATGGGGGAACTCAACGCAATGGAGACCATTGCTTCCTAAGGGGGGAGGATTTATCCATATGGATTTCGGTGGCCTCCCACCTATTCCAACTGGTTCATTTTGGCATTTTTTTCCTAGTTTTCGGGTCCCTGACTTGAGGGATCGTTTTGAGGCCCTAAACAACGTTCTTAGGGCTCTCCATAATTGAAAAAAACCTTTGAAATATAGCAATAGCATGTGTAGTCCTCGGATAGACCTTTCCAATGGGATATCTTGCGCCTAAAACAGAGATCGTATGCAAACGTTACGACCCCAAGAAGTTGATGTACTAACTTACCCAAACGGGGCCCACATGACTTTTGGTGCTTCATCTCCTAGGGTTAGGTTTTTGGATGTCTAGGGTTTTTGACATTCATGTTTGTTGTAAAAAGGATTTAGAGCCTCATTGTAATCATTTTTATTTCAAATGCGTGCAACTGTCACATCTCTTCTCAGAGATAAGCCTCCACCATTCCAACAAGCTTGTTTTCCGTTGTATTTTACAGTTTCATCTTATTTCCCTGTTGAATAGAAAACCAATTTTACTGTATCTCTATTATTTAGTGTTGAGCATCTTTTAATAATTTGTATACATTATCTTCTGCTTATAAAATCTGGATCACTTCTCCCCCAACAGATAATGATGGTAAAAAGCTCAATGAATACAATTCAAAGGCTATAAATGACATTCTAAGTGGTCTAACAGTTTTATAATTTGTCAAGGTTATGCATTGTGATTCTGCAAAGGAAATACGGGACAAGCTCAAGAATGTTTATGAAGGAGATTCTAAAGTCAAAGGTGCCAAGCTTCAAACTTACAGAGGACAATTTGAACATCCAATAATGAAGGAAGATGAAGATATTGTAGCTTATTTTCTCTGAGTTGATGAAATTGTGAATATTATAAGATGACTAGGAGAAAATATTGAAAAATCATTTATTGTGAAAAATATATTGAGATCTCTCCCAATGAGATTTAACCCTAAAATATCATCTCTAGAAGAAATACCAGATCCAGCTACGTTGAGCATGGATGAGTTACATGGAATACTTATAGTGTATGAAATGAGAACAGAATAGGAAAAGACATCCAAAAGGGAAGCAACTTTCAAAGTCTCCAAGAAGACAAGAAAGAACAAGCCAAGTTCAAAAACCTACTCCAACAATAGTGATGATTCAAACAATGAAGAAGAAACCAACTTTGTGAGAATGTTGAAAAGAGGAACTGACAAGTAAAAAGGTAAGCTTCATTTCAAATGATTTAATTATGGTAAAGTTGGCCATTTTCATTCCAAATGTCCTTATGCAAGGGGTTCAGATAATGATGAAGAAGAAGTTCCTAAGAAAGAAAATAAATATCAGAAAAGAGACAAGGAAACAAATAAAGAAATATTTTTGAAAAGGAAAAGCCTCTATTTAAAAGACAATAGTTCCCCATTCGATGAAGATGATGATAGTGACAGTGAATCAAGAAGAGTAATCTTCATGGAATTAGAGACTCAAGAGGAAACTACTGAAAATAATGAAGGATACTATGAAGAAGAAGGAGAAGTGAATCTTGAGGAAGAATTGATTAGTTCCATAAGTGATCTAAAAAGAGTAAGGAAGAAAAACAATTCTCTCAAAGAAGGGTTAAGTAAACTGAAGGAAGGCTTTCAAAACCTTGGTAAAAAAACTAAAGAAGCCAAGAAAACTATCATAGATCTAAGGATTCAGTTGGAAGAATCCAAAGTGATTGAAGAAACACTCAAGAGACAACTGGAAGAAAAGAAGAAAATAACATAGAATCTAGAAGTTGAAATAGTCTCACTAAGAAAGGAACTACAGAAGAAGGACATCCAACTAAATTTTGGCAATAACACCAAAATACTAGATGAAATCATCTGCAATAAAATACCATTCTATGACAAGAATCGACTTGGATACAAAAAATATAGTATTGATGAGGGTTCAATCTCTATGATGATAGGAAATGAAGCAGAGAAAAGAATTTATGCAGATACTATTAAGGGTTCCATCAAGAAAGAAGAAAGCAAGCCTCTAAAGGAGGACATATAGAAACCAGAAATAAAGAGGAATAAAGAAGAAGATTGTGCATTCAGAGGAACATGGAATCAACAACCAACAATTTAAAACACCCAAGAAGAAGATCATGATTTCAGAAGAACAACACCAATTAGAATATCACCCACACCCAGGTACCAAAATGTTTTTCTTGGCTTGTGTTATTCTTGAAATAATTTTGGGCATAAAGCCATATATTGCAAAGCCTATGCAAAAGGTAGAAACACCTCGAAAAGAAGTAGCTATGAAAATCCCAAGAATCATTATGAAGGCAATTATCCCAGAAAGTCTCGTGAGGCATTTGAAGGAAATTATAACAATTTTGGTGATCTCGGTTTTGAAATTGAATGCTACATGTTGGAACATGCCTAATTTTGAGCTTTTGAACTTTATATTTTACCTCTTAGAAATAAAGTTTTTACCCAAAAGAAAAAAACTTAGAGAATTTTCTTTTAATTTTAAATCAAATCCATTGGTTGTTATTTACCAATAATACACTTGCAATATATACCGCCGATGAGTTTCCTTAATTTGATCTAACGATCCTAATGATATCTGAAGTTTTGGAGCCACCTAAGTTTTAAAAGAAAACCCGCAACAGTTGCTTCATAGCTCTGTGCTTTGGGTATTCCAACAAACCCAAACAACGAAAACCCTGAAACTCTGAAACCCGAAGATAACCACTCATGAATTTTCCTAAATAACTTATGAACACGAGTCATAGGACACGTGCCCTTTAAAAATATTTCCTTGAGTTGACACGTGGCACTCATTTTTGACATTTACGTCAGATGATTCACATGTTTTCAAGTGACACATGGTGCCTCTTTTTTCTTGAGACATCATCAAAATGATGTCATCCCTTCCACGTGACTCTGAGAGATAACTCTTCAGGAGTTTTTCATTTCATGATCCCAGTATTATCAAAGCATCGAGGTAAAGTGATTACAAAAAGTAAAAAGGTCTTTCAAGGAATTACTAAAACGGTTAATGACTTTAATGAGTCATGATTAAGAGTTAATTAATCACTTCACAATTACGGATTTTGGAAACTTTCCCTTGTGTTATATTCAAAAGCTATGAAGTTTGAACATCTGAAATACTTAAAGTTAATACAATTTTTTAAACATGATTAATTAAGACTTAAGAGTGATTACTCATAGATTAACTCCTCCGTGAATTCGGACTTCAGGAGATTTCCACCCTGTCACAACCAAAACTCCCGAACGCGAATCGTCGAAGTATGTTAGTCCCTAAAGTTGCACTAACTATGAGAGGGTGCAAGCTAGGGCATCATCAATTTATTGCAAAGGTTTTTAAAGGTTTTAATGATTTGGTTTTTGGGGTAAGGTGGTTGAAAACTGGCTCAAGAGTATAGCATAACATGAAAAACACAATCAGAACATAGCATATCCCATTGACTGGTTAAAAGGTAGTCACATAGATGAATTAGACCAATAATAAAAGAGAGGAGGAAGCTTAAAATTTGTCAACTTCACATAAATCCTTGTCTCAGAATATCATAAAGAAACAAGACCATCAGCTTGATATCAAAACTTGAAAATAATTTCCACGGTAAATTTTTCACTGTACTAATTAACAATCAAGAAACAAAAGCATTGCAATCTGAATAATGAATTCAAGCATGAAGAAAGAAAACAGAGTAGAAAAGAGTGTCTAACCATCCATATGCCTTTTCTATTAAGTGTCAAATAGAATAATAATGACTTACAAGGAGTTTTCAAAATAAGTCCTTTGGATATCCAACTTTTCGACCACAACACAGTCTTTCCTCTGCCTATTTAAACTATCCATAAAACCTCAAGATCCTATCATCTAGTGTACTTTTAATGACTAGATCTGAATAGTATCTATCTACTAGGGAAGTTAGCTCAAAAAAAGCTTTTACAATCCAAAAATAGATCATTGCTCAACAGCTTGATATTGTATGTTGTTGCCAGCATTACATTTGATTCTACAAAATAGGGATTAGTTTGATCTAGTCATACAGTTCGAGGTCTTTGTATTTCGCAGGCCAAAAACGAGTAGACACTGCCATATTTCCTAGAAAACATCAAAATTATGATTGTAGCAATTTTCATGAAACCTTTAGGATATAATCACAGCAGTAGCTTTAGCATTTTTCTGTTTGAGTTTTTTGGTAAGCACGACATTGTGCCAATAGAGTCTGAAGTTTATTTCTCTGAGTTCTTTGAGCAATGCCCTTTCCTCTTTTTTCTTCTTTTTGAAACCTTGAATCCTTTCTTGCTGGCGAGCATTTGATTATTCTATTGGTGCCTTTTCTTTCTTCAACTGTCTCACTGTTTTCTGGAATTCCTTTATCCTTTCTTTATCAGTTCTGATTTTAACCTTGAATTCCAAGAACTCTTCAAAAGGTGTAGGCTCATTCAGATTTAAGGCAACCTTAGGTTCTTTCGATTTAACTTGGTATTTAGAAACCAATCCTGAGCTATGTTATTCATCAGAACTTGATGAATCCATGGCTTCAGGCACATCTAATATGTGATCTGAGTCTACAAGGTAATCCTTTTTATTATCAGGAATCTCATTGATACATTTAGCAATTTCTTTAGCTTTTGCCAATCTGGTTGTAGCTCTCATTACAGGTCCTGTAGATGATGAAAAAAATTATTTACCTTTTTTTATTGGTTTCTTAAGCAATGGAGTTCCTTTTTCCTTTTTCTTGGTACCTTCTTCAGCATCTTCAGAGTGATCTTCTATAACTATGATGTTTTCTTCTTTGATCGATGGATTATACATGGCTTTAGACTTCAACCTGTACTTGTTGGTAACCCCAGTATAATTCCTTCTAGGTTTTTGAGACACAGACACACCTTTATCCTTTGTCCTTTTGACTACAATGACCCTTTTACTGGTTGATGGTGATTCACGCTTGACTATAGTTTGAGTATTAAAATCTTCATCTGAATCTTCTTCCCCTTTAACATCTTCCTCACAAAACATTTTGATTTCTAGATCCAACTTAGGTCTTTTACCTCTGTTATTCCTTGTCACCCTGATATCAGGCATTTCTTCTTTAACATGGGTTTCATCAATTGAAATATTTTTTTTGTGTGTAATAGTCTTTTTTCCTTTGCCTTTCTTATGTTTGTTGGATTGTGTGTAAGAATTTAAGGATTGCATGAGCCAACTCCAGGGTTTATGTAATTCTCTCAAAGCAGACATAACTAAAGTCTTAATTAAGACTTCATGAAATAGGCTGCTCTTTGCATTGGTGGAGAGTGACTGCACTCTCTTTGACATCTTTGTCAAGCTATTGAGTAGAAAGTAAGGCAGATTTAAGGGATAATCGCCATTTAGATGCATTAATATCCTAATGTGGTAGATATAGACTAGTGAAAATCTACCTCAGCATGTGATATACCTGTGGATAATGGTCAGAGTAGTGTGTCATTCAGGTCTAATCCAGCTGCGAGAAACGCCCCTTCTCCAATTCGAATTTTTCTTATCTAGAAGTAGGAATTGATTGACAAACTCTGTAAGCACATGCTCTTTCTTCCACCAACCAAAAATCTGCAAGCTTTAGCAATTGTCTATTATGTCACTAACATCAGCATCTTACTGATCTCCACCTCGTGACCATCAAAGTTCAGTGCAAACTCCATGGATACCTGCTCGTCGTAACCTTGAAAAGTGGTAAGGAATTCAAACCACCTAGCATCTATAAACCTTTGAGCCATCTGAGGATAAGCTTCAAGGAGTTTAGCACCCTCGAGTTCTAATCTAACTACCTGTCCTCTCCTCTTAGGCACCATCAAAACACAATGCTATAACTGGCACGATTCGGATTCCAAATTTTCCACCTGCAATCTGTTAGTATATAACTGTTCTTCTGAGCAAATACCTGAGCCTAAAATTCAGCAAAATCAGACATAGAATGACAGGTTCAATATAATGATCATTGAGAATTGGATGATTTGAAATGGGTCCTTTGCAGGTACAGAGAAATCTGATCATGTAACGGTTTGAATCACAAAATGATTCCAAAGCTATTGTGGGACACATACGAACTCTCAAACCATGATATGTGTCATCATAACGAAATCTGGGTGACGGGTGCATATTAAGGCCTGATTATCTTTGCGCTATGGGAATAATGTTATTCCAGTAGCGCTATTAATGACTTAGCATAATTTGAATTTGTAAAGTTCAAACAGGCATATAAAGTGACACCTCATTTAAAACCATGTCTTACAACTCCAAACTTAAATAAATTATTCAAAAAGCTGAAATGCAAACCAAAACAAGCTAAAAACAATGATTAAAATAAAATGGAAGCAGATAATGAAGTGCAGGTAGGAAGGGTTTGTGATTAGGGTTTCTCACAAAATCAAAAGAAAAAATTAAAGACTAACATTGGCTCCTTTTAGGGATGGAGTTTTGATAATAAACTCCAAGAACTGCAGACCAATGCCTTTTCCTTTATCTCTGATTCACTGATCTCCCTGAATCTGTCAGTGTTTTATTCTCAGCATAACTGTAAAAACAAGTCCATTGGGTATATGGAGTCTTTATTGAAAAGAAAACATATTGTACTAACTGAAAACCTGATGAGTCATTAGAGAAAATAGTGCTTCAAGAACCTCCCATTCACTGGGCCCCCAAAAGTTTATGTGTTGTCTAAATTATGCAGGAGAAAAGTGTTATTGTTCATTACCTTGGCTATTCTGAAAGGACCATATCATAGGTTATCGAACTTACCATGTTTTTCTTTATCCTCTCTCATGGCATCCCATCTTAACACCAAATCTCCCTCATTGAAAATATCTTTCTTAGTTCCCTTATCGAATGTAGCCTTGACTTTTCCTTAGTGAGCAGTAGCTTTCTAATTCACCTATTCTCTGACCTACTGAACTTCAATCATCTGAAAAATTATCCTTTGGATATCATTGGGTTCTTCTAACTCTTCTTGTAGAAACTTTAAAATTGGCAGGCCCAATTGAGTTGGAAGAATAGCTTATGTCCCATATACCATCTGGAAAGGAGATGTCCCAATAGACTTCTTGTTGCTGATACGATCAGCCCAAAGGGAAAACTTTAACTTGGAATCCCATGATTTTTTATTTTTTACCGATAGCTTTTTGATAATCCTTATCAGAGTTTTATTGGAAGATTATGCCAATCTGTTCCCTTGGGGGTAGTAGGGAGTAGAATGAACCAATTTGATACTATAATTATTGCATAATTCAATCATGGAATTTGATTTAAAAGCATGTGCATTATCAGTGACCAGTTTTTTAGGACAGCCAAAACTGGAAAAAATATATCCTTCTAGAAATTCCATGATTACCTTGTCTGTTGTATTCCGAGTCAGAATTTCTTTGATCCACTTCGTAAAATAATTTGTGGCTGTAAGAATCCATCTATGTTGTCCTAAATATGACGGATTAATATCTCCGATGAAGTCCAATCCCCACTGTTGAAATGGTCCATGGGTGATGATTGGTTTCATAGGCAAAGATATAAGTTTCTACTTTCCAGCAAATTTCTGACAGGGTTCACATGCCCTGACCTGAGCAAACATATCTGAGAATAGAACTGGCCAGTAATAGCCTTCCCTAAGAATCTTGAAGGCAGTAGCCTTCCAATGACAATGGCCTCAGCAGACACCATGATGCAGACCATGAGAAGTTTGTTTAGCTTCTTTTTCATCAACACACCTCAACAAAAAACCGTTAGGCTCTTTCCAGAATAGGGTCTGATCAACAATGCAGTACTTTACTTCTCTTAACTTTAATGATCTGAATTTTGATTTATCCAACTCTGGGGGAGATTGAAAGTTCAGCAAAAAAAATACGATATCTTTGTACCATGGTGAAGAAACATACTTGTTGTTTACCTGTGAATTTGTTTCTTCAATATGGACAGAAGAATCCAGTGTCTTGTCTGAAAGATGGTATAACCCAATTGCTTTGTAATTAGATTCAATCATTAATTTGGCAAGGCCTTGTCCTTTTATCAGCTGAGTAGGCTTTATGGTGAGATCATACTCCAAGATTTTTTTTATCCATTTCCCTCGCTTTCGTTCATAATCAGGTTGAACCAATATTTATTTGGCTGCACTGCTTGGAACATAAGTTGTAATCTTAGATTGAAGAACATATACTCTGAAGGATTTGAGCCTTTACCAAGGCATAGGCCTGTTTTTCTATTATATCATACTTCAATTCAGATTCTCTGATGGTTTTGCTAAAGAAGGAGATGGGTTGCTCGTATCCTTGCTCATTTCTTTGCAGAAGAACAACAGCTATGGTATTTTCTAATGCAAATGAAAAGTTCATGAATTCTTTGGAGTAATCTGGGCTAATTAGAACAAGTGCCTCAACAATAGCTTGCTTGATCCTTTCAAAGGATTTTTTCACTTCTGGTATCCACTTAATTTCTGCATCCTTTTTCAACATGTCAGTAATGTACTTGATAATCTCTGCAAAGTTAGGTATAAACCTCATTAAAAAATTAATTTTACTAATGAAGGACTGAATAGACTTTTTGTTTCTCGGAATTTCTATTTGTTGGATAGCCTTTACTCTTTTAGAATCTATTTTAATACCTTCAGGTGAAACAATGTGTCCTAAAAGCTTTCCTTCCTCCATGGAAAAATGTGATTTTTTGGGATTAAGTGATATACCGTACCTCCTGCACTTCTCAAAGGTCTGCTTCAAGTGTTGTAAATGTTCTTCATCGGATGCTGAAAATATAGTGATGTCATCAAGGTAAATAAGCACAAACATGTCTTTCTCTCCAATGAAAGCAATGTCCATATCCCTTTGAAATGTGGCTCCCGAGTTCATCAATCTGAAAGGCATCTTTTCATACATAAAAGTGCCCCAAGGAGTGGTAAAAGTTGTTTTCTTTTTCTCCTCTTCCATTACTGATATTTGATTGTACCCTGAGTATCCATCAAGCATAGAGCTCCTCTTTGAGCCGACAAATCTTTGTAATATATAATCCATTTTTGGTAATGGATAATTGTCTTTCAAAGAGCACATGTTTAGATTCCTGAAGTCCACACAGACCCTTATCTCTCTATTCTTCTTCTTAACAGGTACAAGGTTGGCTACTCATTCTGAGTATCTCAATGGCACTATGATTTTTGCTTCCAACAACCTTTTCAGCTCCTTTTCTATTATAGGTAACATTAAAGGATTAAATATCCTAAACGTTTTCTTAACAGGTTTTGATCCAGGTTTCAGAGGAATTTTGTGCTGAATAATCTCTGTATCAAACACTTTCAGATATTCATAAGACCAGGCAAATATATATGAATATTGTTTCATCAATTCAACATATGCTTCTTTCTGTTTTTGTGACAGTTTTCTAGATATTTTGACCAACCTGGGGTTTTCATCCAGACTAATGTCACAGTCCACTACATTTGTTTCTTCTGTTTGGATAACAGCCTTCCTGGAAACATCATTGTGATCGAAAAGCCTCTCTAGTAGAACCAAACCTTTGGGAATGCGGTTTGTCTTTAGTTCAATGATTTTGTGGCCAGCAATAGTATCTTGAAGGACTTCTGCAACATGTATTTCTGCTTCACCATTTTCACCATCTTGATCTATTGAAATGTTAGAAAACTATTCAATAGTTTTCAAAAATCATTGAATTTCTTCATCGTCTTTAAAAACCTGCCAATGTTTTATATTATCCGGTATTGAGGGTCTGTGTCTGACTTCAACTTCGAACTTCAGATTAGGAAACCTCAGAGTTTTAAATTTGCTAGCTGCAAGTGCCAAAGAGTCAGCCTGTCGATTTAAATTTATGTGCACAAAAGTAATATTGAATGCCAAAAATAAGTTATCCACATAATCCCACACCTCATTTCTATATTGTTTTAACCTTTGCTGTTTGGTTTGATATATATTCTTGATCTGGTGAATAATAAGTTTTGAGTCTCCAAAAACAGACAGCTTATCTATACCCATATCTCTAGCAGCTTTCAAACCTAATAGCAAGGCTTCATACTCACTGATGTTATTAGTGGTGTCAAATTCAAGTTTATATGACATAGGAATGACCTCCTTGGTAGGGTAAATGAAGACAATGCCAGCTCCAGAACCTTCTTTAGAACATGCTCTTTCAAAATACATTTTCCAAACAAAATTGTATTTACTATCTCCAACTGCAGTTGTTGTCTTTTTGACTGATACTTCTTCCATCTCATCACTCATATGAAAAATAGAAGAACCAAGATCATCTTCTGCAGCATTTATAGGATGATTAGTGGGATTATTGTGATCACTTACCAAATAAGCCAATCTAACTTCTCTGTATAATTTCCGTTGTTCCCCACCAAAAACAGGTATGGTTGCATAATTAAGGTCCATCTGTAGAGTACCACCTACCTTCTTGRCCCGAGATCTTGAAAGAAGCATTCCAAATTTTGGTGGTATGTCAACCACAATAACATATAATACCACACTTTTCATAGGTAATTGGGAAAGAGTAACAACCACATCTTTCATAACTCCAAGGCATTTGACTTTCTTGGAGTCAAAAGAATATAGATCATGATATGGTCTAGTAATGTCCAACCCTAATTCTTCCATCATCACCTTAGGCATGACATTATGTGAGGCACCAGAATCCATTAAGCAGTTGTACAATATCTTGTCATGGACATTTAATGAAATGTAGAATGTTGGAGAGGCATCAATTATGTCTTCAATGTGAGTTCCAATAGTTATAGCAGGGTTTTCATCCTCTAGATTGACTATATCTGAAAAGGTGACATGAGATGGAGCCTGTAGAGCCTTGAGGATAGTCTTTCTGAAGGGTTCTGTTTTCATGAGTTCTAATAATGGCACTGAGATCTTGATTTTGTTGATTTCTTGTTCTAAACTGAAAGAATAAATGTTTATGTCTGGTTCCTTTATGTCAACAGTACTATCCTTGGCAGGTTGTTTCAATGGTTGATCAGCTTGAATCTTGGGACTTCCTTTGATAATTCATGTTTTAACCGAAGTACTAGCCTTCTTTGTGGAAACAAGTGTATCTACTTTAGGTGCATTCGAACCAGATCTGAGATTGTATTTTTTCCTTTTAGGCTCCTTTTGGACGATCTCATCTTCATCCCCTTCCTCAAACTGGTTTGCAATCAAAGCATCTTCATAATCCTGTTGTGTCACATGTAGAGGAGATGATTCAGAATCATTCAAATGAACTGCATGGTCTTCTTCTGTATCATCTTTGTCCTCCTCCTCATCTACTGAATTATTCTGAAAAGGAGGCAAAACCTTTTGGTCATCTTGGTTTTTTCTTTCTCTTGGTAAGATTTGAGGTGCATTGTTTGGCCTCCTGAACTGATTTGGATTTATGTAACCACTCTCCTCTGCAGGTCTATTGGGTTGTTTTTGTTCCATCTTCAACCTTGACATTTAAGATGTCAGAGTTTTCAACATCTTAGCAATTTCATCCATCTTAGAATTAGATGTTGAATTAGAAGATGAAGGCAACTCTTCCTTTTTCTTTTTCCTGTCTCTATCACTTCTAGACTTCAATTTGTCTTCTGCTAATATGTTTGATTCTACCTCGATATCAGCATTGTGCATCAGGCTGAGGGTAGAAGCTCTTCTTTCCCTAAGAAACAAGGAAAAATTGGCATCGAATGCATTGGCAAAACTGATTTTAGCTGATGTCTCTAAAGGTTTAATCTCCTCTGGAATTTTACCATACATCTGGTTGAACCTTTTGGTAAAATCAGGTATTGATTCACCTTGTTTCCTCTTTAAAGCACCGAATTCGGTAATGTAGTATAAAAAGTCTTTCTTGTTTGCCCAATGTTTAAGAAAGGCATCATTTAAGGTTACAATATCAGCAAATGAATTAGGAGGCAAACTCCTGAACCACTTTCTTGCTTCTCCATTTAGACTCTACATGAATAATCTCATCCACACATCAGCATGCTCTACATTGAAATTATTTGCAAAACTATAAAATGAACTCAAATGCTCTTCAGTAGTAACTACTCCATCTCCATTGAATCTAGGCAAGTATCTCATATAATCATTTGGTGGAAAGGAAAACATGACTTGTGGAAGAACCAAAGGGGCATACCTTGTTGCAACTGTTTCATCCATTATGTCTGCAGCCATATTAGTTATTTTTGGTGCTTTGGGAGTAAGCAAGATTGGTGATGTTGGAGGTGAAAATGTCCCTTGTGTATTACAACTTAGTTGTACTGTCACTGAATCTTGATCTTTAGTAGATAAGGATTTCTCTTTTGGACTATGATCAGATAATGGGCTAAGAAACAGAGGATTCTCAAAAGAAAAATAATGTGATTTAAAATCCTCAGATGAGAGAGATTCAAGAGATGACAAAGGTGTCTCTGGTTCACTCTTAATATATGTGTTGTGACCTCTCAAAGTTTCAGTCACAGGAAAGATGTCTGAATATTCCTGTTTAATGAGTTCAGTATGTAACTTTCGTTGTTCTAGATTTAATTATGAGATAGTTGAAGGGAATGAAACTGTAGCAGGCTCAATAACAGGTTTAATTTCACTTTCAGGATTCACCTCTTCATCTACTTGGGTTTGGTGATTTTAGAGGATTGTCCTTGAGAACTTTCTGAAGACAATTTTCCTTTTAAGAGTGAAGACTGTCCAGAAAGAACTTTAGGTTTTCTTAGTAACTTTTCAGGATCTGGAACTGCTGCAATAGGCTCAAGATCTGGATTTTTTTTGGTTACTGGTCTCTTAGTAGATGATGAAGAAGTTAGAGGATTTTTAGGTCCTTTACCTTCTCTTTTAGGAGCCAGAATTACCACATAGGAGTCACCAGGTGAATAATCACAGTCTTAAATAATGTCCAAAATCTCGTTCACCATCAAAATTTGAATCTAATCTTGTCGTTTCCCCAGGGAAGATATCTTTGTTTCTTCATCCCCGATAATGGCGCCAAAAATGTTATTCCCTAAAGTTTCACTGACTGTGAGAGGGTGCAATCTAGGGCATCATCAATTTATTGCAAAGTGTTTTAAAGGTTTTAATGATTTGGTTTTTGGGGTAAGGATGTTGAAAATTGGCTCCAGAGTATAGCATAACATGAAAATCACAATCAGAACATAGCATATCCCAATGACTGGTTAAAAGGTAGTCACATAGATGAATTAGACCAATAATAAAAGAGAGGAGGAAGCTTCCAATTTGTCAACTTCACATAAATCCTTGTCTCATAATATCATAAAGAAACAAGACCATAAACTTGATATCAAAACTTGAAAATAATTTCCACAGTAAATTTTTCATTGTATTAATTAACAATCAAGAAACAAAAGCATTGCAATCTGAATAATGAATTCAATCATAAAGAAAGAAAATAGAGTAGAAAAGAGTGTCTAACCATCCATATGCCTTTGCTATTAAGTGTCAAATAGAATAATAATGCCTTACAAGGATTTTTCAGAATAAGTCCTTTGGATCTCCAATTTTTCGACCACAACACAGTCTTTCCTATGCCTATTTAAACTATCCATAAAACCTCTAGATCCTATCATCTAGTGTACTTTTAATGACTAGATCTGAATACTATCTATCTACTAGGGAAGTTAGCTCAAAAAAAGCTTTTACAATCCAAACATATATCATTTCTCAACAGCTTGATATTGTATGATCTTGCCATCATTACATTTGATTCTACAAAACATGGATTAGTTTGATCTAGTCATACAGTTCGAGGTCTTTGCATTTCACATGCCAAAAATGAGTAGACACTGCCATATTTCCTGGAAAACATCGAAATTATGATTGTAGCAATATTCTTGAAACCTTTAGGATATAATCACAGTAGTAGCTTTAGCATTTTTCTGTTTGAGCTTTGTGGTAAGCACGACATTGTGCCAATAGAGTCTGAAGTTTATTTCTCTGAGTTCTTTGAGAAACCCCCTTTGCTCTTTTTTCTTCTTTTTGAAACCTTGAATCCTTTCTTGCTGACGAGCATTCCATTGTTCTATTTGTGCCTTTTCGTTCTTCAACTGTCTCACTATTTTCTGGAATTCCTTGATCCTTTCTTTATCAGTTCTGATTTTAACCCTGAATTCTGAGAACTCTTCAAAAGGTGCAGGCTCATTCAGATTTAAGGCAACCTTGGGTTGTTTCGATTTAACTTGGTATTTAGAAACCAATCCTGAGTTATGTTCTTCATCAGAACTTGTTGAATCCATGGCTTCAAGCACATCTGATATGTGATCTGAGTCTACAAGGTAATCCTTTTTATTCTCAGGAATCTCACTGATACCTTTAGCAATTTCTTTAGCTTTTGCCAATCTGGTTGTAGCTCTCGTTACAGGTCCTGTAGATGATGAAAAAATTTGTTTACCTTTGTTTACTGGTTTCTTAAGCAATGGAATTCCTTTTGCCTTTTTCCTAGTACCTGCTTCAGCATCTTCAAAGTGATATTCTATAACTATGATGTTTTCTTCTTTGATCGATGGATTATACATGGCTTTAGACTTCAACCTRCACTTGTTGGTAACCCTACTAGAATTCCTTCTAGGTTTTTGAGATGCAGACACACCTTTATCCCTTGTCCTTTTGACTGCATTGCCCCTTTTATTGGTTGATGGTGATTCATGCTTGACTGTAGTTTGAGTATTATAATCTTCATCTGAATCTTCTTCCCCTTTAACATCTTCCTTAGAAAACATTTTGATTTATGGATCCAACTTAGGTCTTTTACCTCTGTTATTCCTCGTCATCCTAATATCAGGCATTTCTTGTTTAACAGGGGTTTCATCAATTGAATTATTTTTTTTTTGTGTAACAGTCTTTTGTCCTTTTCCTTTCTTATGTTTGATGGACTGTGTGTAAGGAATTAAGGATTGCATGAGCCAGCTCCAGGGTTTCTGTAATTCTCTCAAAGCAGACATAACTAAAGTCTTAATTAAGACTTGATGAAACAGGCTTCTCTTTGCATTGGTGGAGAGTGATTTCACTCTCTTTGACATCTTTGTCAAGCTTTTGAGTAGAAAGTAAGGCAGATTTAAGGGATAATCGCCATTTAGATGCATTAATATCCTAATGTGGTAGATATAGACTATTGAAAATCTGGACAGAAGAATCTTGTGTCTTGTTTGAAAGATGGTACAACCCAATTGTTTTGCAATTAGATTATGTCATTAATTTGGAAAGGCCTTGTCCTTTTATCAGCTGAGTAGGCTTTATGGTGAGATCATACTCCAGGATTTTTGTTATCCATTTCCCTCGCTTTCCTTCACAATCAGGTTGAACCAATATTTCTTTGACTGCACTACTTGGGACATAAGTTGTAATCTTAGATTGAAGAACATATACTATGAAGGATTCCAGAGCCTTTACCAAGGCATAGGCCTGTTTTTCTATTATATCATACTTCAATTTAGAGTCTCTGAGGGTTTTGCTAAAGAAGGAGATGGGATGCTCATTTCTTTGCAAAAGAACAACAACTATGGTATTTTCTGATGCAAACGAAAAAATCATGAATTCTTTGGAGTAATCTGGGCTAATTAGAATAGGTTCCTGAACAATAGCCTTCTTGATCCTTTCAAAGGATTCTTTCGCTTCTTATATCCACTTAATTTATGCATTCTTTTTCAACATGTAAGTAATGTACTTGATAATCTCTGCAAAGTTAGTTATAAAACTCCTTAAAAAATTAATTTTACGAATGAAGGACTGAATAGACTTTTTGTTTCTTGGAATGTCTATTTATTGGATAGCCTTTACTCTTTCAGGATCTATTTTAATACCTTCAAGTGAAACGATGTGTCCTAAAAGCTTTCCTTCCTCCATGGAAAAATGTGATTTTTTGGGATTAAGTGATATACCGTACCTCCTGAACTTCTCAAAGGTCTGCTTCAAGTGTTGTAAATGTTCTTCGTCAGATGCTGAAAATATAGTGATGTCATCTAGGTAAATATGCACAAACCTATCTTTCTCCCCAATGAAAGTGATGTCCATAGCCCTTTGGAATGTGTCTCCCATGTTCATCAATCTGAAAGGCATCTTTTCATACGTATAAGTGCCCCAAGGAGTGGTAAAAGTTGTTTTCTTTTTGTCCTCTTCCATTACTGATATTTGATTGTACCCTGAGTATCCATCAAGCATAGAGATCCTCTTTGCGCCGACATCAAGATTTCAAATAAGGATTTTGAATCATCAGGTAATGAATTACATAAAGTTTAATAAATTCTTCGTTGGTAAAGCTATACAAAGATCAATAGACTTTTTGAATAAAGAACTTCGAATTTCAAAGTAATTTTTACCATTTGTTATTAGCAGTTTTTATCCAGTGTAAATATTACAGAATTCTCTTGTCACGGATAAGCTAATTTTGTTCCCTTGAGGATTATGGCACCATGAAAAATTGCAAATAATCTTGATTCATTAGGTGATCATTCAAATCCGAACGCAAATGTTCTATCATACACAACTTCGCGAGTTGCGGATGCCATTAAAACTTGGATGCAGGTTTTCGATGTCTTAGAGAATGAGGTCATCAAATGTCCAGACGACTCTGCCGAAGAAGAAGATGACTCTTATAAACCTAATCTTAGACACATAGCACATCCAGAACTGCATAAGTTTGTTGCACGGCCAAGAATCATACCCTTCAATGATATGATAAGTTGGGCTTTGGAACATGTCGACATCCAAACCAGGAGCATCGTCAAACACCAGCAGGTCGTCGTCAGCTCTTTTCAACAAGAGAACCCACAAGTAATGTACAATATTTATCCTACTCCTAAATACACTTACAATGTTGCATTTCTTCTAGAATTTGAGAGAAAGGAATGCACCCAATACGCCAGAAATGGCCATGATATAGTCAAGACCTAGTGGCGACATCCGGAAGAATTCAAAGTCGACACTCATGGTATGTACACCACAGCGTCTTTAGATGCTCATATGTTGTATGTAGCCATGATGCTTTGTTGCCTATTCATGAAAAGTAACCCTACACATTTCTCGGTTGAGTGGGTAGCCATCATGAATGAGGTAGTTGAGGGTTACAACTTTAACTGGGCTAAAATGCCATCGAATAATTTGGCCAAGGAAATCATTGAGTATAAATCAGCTAAATCAAAAGGGAATCTTGCCCATGTTTACATGTCGAAATATGTTATGGATTCCATTTTTTTCATGGCCCCTTTTCCCCTAATGAACTAGAGTTGGACCCCGACCAGTTCTAAGCCAATTCATTTTTATCACTCCAAATTATGGGAGGAGAATGCCAAAGATTTCTTCTACGAAATCTGTCACAACGTGGTGGTATCGGTTCACATAGTTATTTATGGTCACCCACCTCCCCTAATTTTAGAAAGGATTATGGGGAATCTAGGAAAGCTTGAAGACTGGTTCATTGAGGAGAATTTATCCTATATCAGAGTATTTGGTTGTTCAGTTCCTCCTCATGCCCTTCCACAGTTTTTACCTGAAAGGCTAGTGTGTAGAGAAGTGGTGTACCAGACAGTAGCAAGAGGTATCAGCAAAGAGTTGAAAGCATCTTAGAAAAAGGTATGGTCGACTTTCCCCATTTAGGTTGGCTTGTTTACATTATTAGATTTCGGTCACTCTAAAGTCGAAGCCACAACCCTAGAGGATGTCAAATTAGTTGACATTGAATTTAAGAAGCATGATCCACATAGGATAGTGGGAAATCATCTAGCTCAGTTTAACATGAAGCGATACATCCATGATAATTCTCCTTATGACGATATTTTTAGAGGAGTTAGATCTTATGGTGAAGTCTGAAGCAGATTCTAGACTTTGCCCCTGACCAACAAGCTGATTTCCTCAACTTTCAAAAACATAGAAGAAACACATTACCAAAGATATTGCAAGGAGAGTCAATACCCATGCCTCCTTCATAGGAAGCTAGGCCTACAGGATCTGATCCAAGTTTCTACGTTAAGCACAAAGCTGAGGAAGTCCCAAAAATCCTAGAAGTGTTATTTCATGAGATAAGAGCATCACTATCAAGACTGAATGATCCACAAGTGTTAGCTCAGTTTGAAGCCTTGATGAATACGGGACAAATTGTCCCTCATTCAACACCCGCTACTTCTGTTGGCACCCCAAATACAATAGGACAAGAACCGTCCACAAACATTGCTTCCCCTATTGCATCATTAACCCCTCTACAGACCAGCTTCAGAAATCCTAGTTTCAAACTCACTTTCATAGGTGATCTTACTCCTATCTTGTCCGAAGAGATGCCTCCCTCAGATTTATTTTTAGCAAGAAACGAAAGGCCATCGTGAAGAGAGAATCTCACCAAAAGGATGGAGTTATCACTAAAAGGAAAAGACTTGTGTATGACGGGAAATACCATGATGGTCTAGATTTTGCAAAAGAAGTTGCAGGTTTGTTAGGGGATTTTGCCACTACCAGTCAATGGTCAGTGGACAATTTGATCGAACAGCTACGACAGAAATGCCTCTTGGTAGAACAATTGCAAAATGAGATATATAATACAGATCAGATTGTCATAATCAGGATGAACCGGGACTTTGAGCAAATCAGGGTTAGCCATCAACAGAAAATTAAGCAGTTACAGGATAACCTTGACCTGCTCTACTGGAGTTCACAAACCAGCCAAGTTCTGGTCACTCAGCATGACAAGTTGATAGAGCAGTTGCAAGCCAGATTGACCCTAATAGAGAACACAACGATAGACATTTCGGCCTTCAAAACTCAAGCATCAAAAATCAATGAGAGGATGGAAGTTTCCCAGCAAGAACTATATCAGAAAGTAGATGTTATTCAAAAATGTTATCAGGTAGTAGACCTTTCTCTAAAATATATCTATGTGAAGGAAAAAGAAGCCTTCTCAGCCCGGTCTAAGTTTCAAGATTCGCATATAGGTGCAGAGAGCTAATTCCCCTGGTCTTCCTCTTTTCTCTCATTCTGAACAAGTAAGAGGAGAAATGGCCCTAAAATCCTGGGAAACAAATTTGTAAGAAGGAAAGAAACTTACCAGATATGTAAAAGAGGCTTGTTTAGAGGCATTGTCTTCATTAAATAAAAAGTTGATTGAGGTCGAAGGGAATAATATCTCAGATACCTTGGGGCAGATTGAGATATAAATCGACCAACAAAGCTCCAAAAATAACAAGGAAGCTACATAGGCATCCATCCAAGAGATGAGCCAGATTGATCTACTTAAAATCAATGAATCGTTGGTTAGTCCAAGTTCACAGTTTCAAGCCACAATCCAAGAAGTGAACACGATCGAGGAGAAGCTACCCAAAATACAGAAGAAGATGTTTTCCTTCGAATTAAATGAAAGGATTGAGCCTTCAAGGTTCTTGGTAGCATT
>ML778188.1:388951-424106 GCA_009831015.1 Picea engelmannii
CAACGGAGGATCTACATCGAACATTGGTAATAAGGTTGGTAGTCTTTTTCCATGCATTTACTGTGAAAGAGGGGTTTAAATCTTGGGTTGTAGGTTAAAAAGTAGTTTCTTTTCGGTCAAAATCTGCATGCAAGTCTGACCCTAGTTTGCTAGTCCGTAGGGTATTTCTCCCAACAACAAGAAACCCTAATCCTCAGATACAACAAAGACAAATAAAAGATGAGGATCAAAAGATTCAAGCTTCTTTTAAAACTAATAATTTCATACAGAGAGATGAAGTGCAATATTATGAGGAATTAGAAGAAGATCTAAACAACCTCGGCGATGATGATCTTGAGCCTAACCTATCCAAATAGGATTATGAGAAATCCTTACACCTGGAATCTATGTTTAATAATGATGAAAACATCAACAATCTGGGAGACTCTACATATAAAGGTCTCACTGACTCAATAATGGTCGAGCTTCAACATAAATATGATTTAAGGCCAAGAGAAAAAAATTCTACAAATATTCCACCGAAAAAGATTTTATCACAAAACAAAGAAAATGAGACAGTAGTTACAAAATCGTCAACTGAGATGCAAGCTACCCGAACAAAGAAAGTTGAAACAAAAGCAGTGCAAATTAAGAAGCCAGAAAATACAGAAGTGGAAGCTCAGACCAGAGAAATTGAAAAACCAATTGCGAGTTTCAATTTAGAGAATGAACTTAATAAAATTAAAATTTTGATGCCTGTGGTTGAACTTGCTAGGAACCCAATCTATAAAAAAAAAATCACTAAAGAAATAAATGTTTCTAATGTTGAATGTCAAGATGATGTTATCAATTTACAGGATGAAAAACCTACAATCATGTTCGAACCACACATTGAAAACAATAAGGACTTTGTTGCTCTGTCCTATATTACATTGACTATGCATGATCATTTACTTCACAATTGCATGCTAGACTTAGGAGCCTCTCATAATTTAATGCCCAATATTATCATGGAAAAATTAGGCCTTGAAATTACCAAACCTTATAAAGATTTATACTCATTTGACTCTAAAAAGGTTAAGTGTCTGGGTATGATTAAAGATTTAGTGATTAACCTTGCTCAGATTCCTGTGAAAAGTATCCTTATGGATGTGATTGTTCCTGACGTTCCTGCCAAGTACGACATGCTTCTATCCATATCTTGGGGTGCCAAGTTAGGAGGATTGGTTCAACTAGACATGACCTACGCTACAATTCCAATTTTTGGTGGACAATTCACTCGGTTGTACAGAGAAACTAGACTAGTGTATACTGTAAGTGACCCTCAAAACCCCAATAACTACCCATTCTATATTGTTGATCAGGACTTAGGAAATTGTGTATTATCTATAGATCATGATTTTGAAGAATGTATAGAAGAAGAAAATCAAAAAACAAAAATTTCAAAGAAAAATATAAATGTTAGAGAAGGGATGTGGAAAATGTTCTTCGATGGTGCTTCATCCTGTGAAGGAGCAGGAGCTGGAGTTTTATTCATGGCACCAGGTGATGAGTATGTTATTCCTTTCTCTTATAGGTTACAATGGGAGGTCGATTATACCAATAATGTCCATGAATATGAAGCTTTAGTTTTAGGATTAGAATTTGCAAGAAAGTTAAAAATCGAACATCTCATACTTTATGGTGATGCAGAGCTCATTGTAAAACAAATAAAACAACAGTATCAAGATAAGCATCCGAGATTGACATTGTATAGAAATTGTGTATGGGATCTTATAGAGAATTTCTTCTCATCCTTTAATATTCCCTCTATTCCCAGAATGCAAAATCAGCAAGTTGATTCTTTGGCCAAAGCTGCTCTGAATTTTGTACCACCTACTGTTTTGAAGCTGAAATATCACATCGAGATGAGACATAGACCTTCGATTCTGAATAATGTTCAGCACTGTCAAGTGTTTGAATACGACGAACAAATCAAACAGTTCCTGGAAATGGTTGATGAGTTTTCTGAGACCCACATAGATCAAGAAAATCAAAATGATCCTACTTGGATTATGCAGGAAGGAGAGAACCCATAGAAGTTCCAAGACAAAATTGCAAATCACCACATGCTCTTACTTAAAAACAATCAAATTCCCAGAGGCTTTATCCCCTTAGAAAGGTTGTTTGACCATGATGATATACCTATAAAGTCTACCTTGCGACCTTTACCTGAAGAAGTTGAAGATTGTAATGTAGGAACTAATGAAGATCCCAAAATGGTCAAAATATCAAAATACCTTCCAACCCAAATAAATAATAAGTATGTTGAGTTACTTAGACAATATAAAGATTTTTTTGCATGGTCTTATGATGATCTAAAAAATTATGATACTTTTGTTATTGAACATAAGATTCCCTTAAAACATGGTATTAAACCTTTCAGGCAGAAGCTTAGACAGATAAACCCAATTCTTCTACCAATAATAGGAAGGGAGTTTAAAAATCTCCTTGATGCAAAAATCATTGCTCCCCTCAGATACTCTGAATGGGTGGCCAATTTGGTCCCTGTCAGAAGGAAGAACGACAAAATAAGACTTTGTGTTGATTTTAGGAACTTAAATCGGTCGTCTCTTAAAGATAACTACCCGCTCCCAAATATGGACCATGTTTGATAGAAGTATGTAGGGGATAAAAAAAATTCTATGATTGATGGTTTCTCAGGATATAATCAAATCGTTGGTCATGAAGATGATAGAGAAAAGACTATGTTTACCACTCCATGAGGAACCTTTATGTATGATAAAATTCCTTTTGGTTTGATGAATGCATGCGTGACTTTCCAGAGAGCAATGGATATCGTGTTCATCGGTGAGAGAGGCAAATTTGTTGTTATTTATCTAGATGATCTGACAGTTTTTTCCAGTTATGATGCAGAACATTTAATGCACCTCAAACCGACTTTTGAGAAATGCAGAAAAATTGATTTGTCACTTAACCCTAAAAAATCACACTTTGTTATGCAAGAAGGTAAACTTTTAGGTCATATAGTTTCAAAATATGGAATCAAGGTTGATCCTAAACGAGTTGAGGCTATTGACTTGATTATTGTTCCTAGAAATAGAAAATAGATTCAATCCTTTTTAGGTAATATCAATTTTTTGAGGAGATTTATTCCTAACTTCACTAAAATAATCAAAATGATTACAGATACACTAAAAAAGGTTAGTGAAGTAAAATGGAATGCAAAAGCCAAAGCGTCTTTCGAGCATGTTAGGAAATATATAGGGGAAGCACCAGTACTAGTAAGTCTAGACTATACAAAGGAATTCGTAATCTTCTCTTTCGCTTCTGAACATATTGTTGCAGCAGTGCTCCTTCAAAAGAACGAAGAAGGATTTGAACAGCCAATATCCTTTTTCAGCAAAATCCTCAGGGATGCAGAGATAAGATATGATATACTTGAAAAACAAGCTTATGCAATGGTGAAGGCTCTTAAGGATTTCAGAACATATGTCTTACACTCCAAAAATAATTGCTTATGTGCCAACAAATGCAATTAAAGACATCTTGGTTCAGCCAGACAGTGATGAAAGGAGAGGTAGATGGTTGGCTAAAATTCAAAAGTTTGATTTAGAAGTGAAACTAATAAAGCTAGTGAAAGGCCAAGGTCTGGAAAGGTTGTTAGCTGAATTAAATTTCAAAGCGCTTGGAATAAATAAATTTGAATCTCATGATTCTCCCCTGGATATAGAGGAAATTGACGATCAAGAACCTATGATTCGGGTTAAATATAAGTTTTCTTCCTCTACATGGTACCATGATATTCTTACATACCTCCTTACTCTTCAATGCCCAAATGACATGACTCCTTCTAAAGCAAGAACTTTAAAGCTACATGAATTAAGTATTGCATTGTTGATGGCAAGCTATACTGGAAAGACCCTCTAGGTTTCTTATTATGTTTCCTAACAGAATCTGAAACAAAAAGGTGTCATTGATAAATTTCATGAAGGAATATGTGGAGGACATCATGCCTGGAGAGCAGCAACTTACAAGATTTTAAGGGCAGGATATTATTGGCCAAAATTATTTACTGGTGTGAATGCAAGGGTCAATTTAAATAATAATTTCTTCTTTTCAAACACTTTGACTTCTTTGACCTCTTAGGGCTTCAAGCCTACATATGAGGGTCCTCCAACTTCGTAAGGCCATGACTCTCAAACCATGAGGATTTATGTGACATTCCACATACCACCGGAAATGGTATGACAAGCACTATCCAACTAGGATAGTTTTACTAACAAATTCACTGATCTTCATCTCATTATTCCACAAACAAGCATGGGTTCTCCAACCATTCTTCTAGGATAACTCAACCGTAAAGCGTGTTCCCGTGAGGGATTTCACCATAAGGGGACCACTTTGGAGTTCATCCATTTGTACTCCTTATCAACCATGATAATACAATAATGACTTATCTTTACATAAACCCAACTATGCATCATATCTCAATGACAACTCATTGATCCATATTAATCTATGCATGACATCATATGACTATGACTCCACTTGAAATCAATCCATTCTCATCAAGGAAAATACATATTACATTAGTATGCTATGACAAGACATCAATCAATCAATCAATCAATCAATCCTTTGGCATCACTCAATCCCAATCAATCACTTGACATCAATCCTTTGAAATCAATCAAACCTTTGGCATCAATGACAACATGATCCAACATTATGGATGTCATTTGTTTCATGACACCTTTTCCCCTGATGAACTGGAGTTGGACCCCAGCTAGTCCTTAGCCAATTCATTTTTATCATTCTAAATTATGGGAGGAGAATGCTAAATATTTCTTCTACGAAATCTGTCACAACATGGTGGTATCGATCACATAGCTATTTATGGTCACCCACCTCCCCGGATTTCAAAAAGGATTATGGGGAACCTAGGCAAGCTTGCAGACTAGTTCACTGAGGATAATTTCTCCTATATCAAAGTATTTGGTTGTTTGGTTCCTCCTCATGTACTTCCATAGTTTTTACTCGACGGGCTAGTGTGTAGAGAAGTTGTGTACTAGACAATAACAGCAGGTATTAACAAAGAGTTGAAAGCAACTCACAAAAAGGTCTGGTCGACTTTCCCCATTCAGGTTGGCATGTTTACATTATTAGATTTCGGTCACTCTAAAGTCGAAGCTGCGGCCCTGGAGGATGTCAAATTAGTTGACATTGAATTCAAGAAGCATGATCCACATAGGATAATGGAAAATCATCTCGCTTATTTTAACATGAAGCGATACATCCATGAGAATTATCCTTATGACGAAATTTTCATAAGAGTTAGATCTTATGAGGAAGTCCAAATTAAATTCCAAATTCTGCCCCCTAACCAACAAGTTGGTTTCCTTAGTTTTCAAAAACATAGATGAAACAACTTACCAAAGATATTGCAAGGAGATTCAATACCCACAACTCCTTCACAGGAAGCTAGGCCTACAGGATCTAAGCCAAGTTGCTCTGTTGAGCATAAAGCTGAAGAAGTCCCAAAAAGTCCAGAAGTGTTATTTCATGAGATAAGAGTGTCACTATCAAGACTGAATGATCCACACGTGTTAGCTCGGTTCAAAGCCTTCATGAATATAAGACAAATTCTCCCTCATGTTATCACTCCATAAATTTGTTTGGTTGATAAACATACGACGAAGGTAACTTTTTCAACCAACTTTGAGACCCGAAACTAGCCTTTCGGATCTGGATAGGGCTCTCTCAAAAATGGTGCGGTCTCCGTGCAAGATATGACTTTGGAAACAATGGATATATTTAACACCTATGATAAAATGGGCTCTCATTATATTGGCACAGAAAAGTAAGACTTGGGCTATGGGGTCGATCTGAGCAAGAGACGGGACAAATGACTCGGTGACTGGATTCGAGACGATAAGGATAGGGAAGCAACAACCTTCAGTGTAAAACCATAATGTGTAGTGAGAGAAATTATAGGAAGTAACTCATGAGCGTCGTTGTGGATGAATTCAGAGTTATCTTTAGAGGAAAACATTTTGTCTAAGTGGCGCGAACAAGGGGCATTGTATAGTGAATCCGCAGGTTCGATAATTCATTCTGAAATAGACAGAAAGAGATATGAAATGAATATAACATGGAAGCACATACGCAAATAAATAAGCACAATACATCCAACTATTACAACTAGAATCTTTTCGTCAAGTTACAGGACCTTTGCATTAAATTCCGGTCAAAAACTCAGATTACATACAATAGTTATCGTCTACCACATTTTCCAACCAACCTCGTTTACATGAAAATGATCCCCATATATAGAAATCTAATTTCACCCTTAGCTTCTAGGGTCGAACTACTCCCTCCAAGAATCATGGATCCGTTTTCTTTGAAAGAGAACAATAACTTCAACGGATTTACTAAAAATAGGAAACCCAACTTTTCCAAATCATAATCGTAACTGGGATATTCCTTACAATCATTGATCATGATCAAAATTTGACCCTATGGTTGTGATAAGTCATCATTTTCACTGTTGGACACTCTTTCACCCCTGCACAGCAAGTCTGTTACGCAACAGTAATCTACAAAAAAAAAAACGCAGCGGAATGCGCAACAAACTGGGAAAAGAAGCGTTAAATATGACATCGTATCTCACTGATAAAAAACTATTTTTAGAAACTGAGAGAGGTTGTTTTACTTAAGATCGTTATAAAGAAAAAACTCTCTCGGTTTCTTGAAATGCGTCTCCATCTGGTTGGACTACGTGTCACAAAAACATGTCTCAAACAGAAAATCATGAAAGTTGAAACATAGGGCACAAATATTTGTTCAAATCTCCAAATCCATGACACATTTTGAAAATATGAGAGAGGTTTTTATTATTTGTCTTTCTCTCGACAAAAACCTCTCGGGGATTTTCAAAATTCCTCTCCAGTTGGTCATAAATTGATCTTGAAGTTGACCAATAAACCAGTAATTTGCGCAGCGCGGCCTGTAGCATGTGCGCAGGAAAATCCTTTATGTGAAAGCATTCTATGCACGAAAGCATCCTATGCGTGACAGCATCCCACTGTGCGATGAAACCCACTGCGCGAAATAATCCTATGCACGACAGCATCCCACTGCGTGCCAAAAACCATTGCGCGAAAGCATCCTATGCGCAACAGCATCCCACTGCGCGATGAAATCCATTGCGCGATAACATCCTATGCGCAATGAAATCCATTGCGCAACAGAATCCTTTGCGCGGTAAAGCGCTCTACGCAGTGCACAGTTATAAATGGAAATGGAAATAATAAATAAAAACCTTCCTTTTGAAACTGACCCTTGGAGATGTGAGATGATGTCAGGCATAAAAACAATATGGGTGCTAACATGCATGACTTTGCAAAATTGTTGACAAACCTCTAACCTTAGCCATGAAAATCATGGTGCTAACAGTTGGCTCCAACGGGGATGTTATCCTCCCTGTGAGGTAGCAAAGAATAGTAGACCAGGTGCCAATCCATTGGGCTTCTCCCAAACTCAACTTTCCAACTGTAACTTGTAACCTTCATCCACTGAAAACCCAAAACTGTATATGCTCCAAAGTGAAATCTGAAACTAAGATGAAAATGAAAACTGCATATTTCTAAAATAAATGCTCGTAGTACCGATCTTATTCCCACTCCTACCTACCCTAACTGCTGAAAAGGATGCCAATCAAGTGAAATCAAAATGCCAATGCAACCATGCAAGAACTTTATCCACTTTTTTCTTTCTTTGCACATGCTTGCTCCAAAGCCTGTTTACTGATAAGCCATTCAAAAATTTATCTATAAATTCAAATCTCGAAAAATTAAAAACATTGAGACTGTTTGTCGCCTCTACCAAAACTGCAAATGGATCCTCTAAAACATGTACAAAGCAACAACCATGTTTCATCCCTTCCACTGGATTCTCATTTTTATGTGATTTAACTTGTTGATTACCACCAAGAGGCTGAAAAATCTGTTGAGACTGTTGAAAATAACAATCTTCTGAATCAGAAGACAGTGCTGGCTAAAATGAAACCCTTGGTGGAAAGCAATCCATATCTACCATTGACATTGATTGACCATCATCTTTATTTCCAAGCTGGTAGTTGAGCATAGGCTGCAAATCTGAACTGAAATAACCTTCCATGTAATCAGCAACACGCTCATTAAATACATGAGAAGGTTGTTGGTCTTCCTCACTGATAACAATTTGCTCATGTAAAACAGTGTCACTGTGAATGCAGTCAGACTTCTCTACTTCCATTGTTATCTCATGATTTACTTTCAACAATTCAAAGGAAGAAAAACATAATGGAAGATAGTTTTCATTTAAAATTCCATTGCTTCCTCCATATCCAACATCATCCCTGGAGGATTTATGATTTGAAACATTATAAACATTTTTCTTCAGCAATTTGAAAGAAGCAAAACACAATGGCAATGTTCTTTCACTTGATTCAAAACCTCCTTCATTTTTTCCATTGTTGTCATATGCACATTTTTCAATTTCTTTGAATTTTTGAACACACTCATTTTCAGATTCATCCTCGACCAATGGCTGTAATTTTGAACTGATAAAACCTTCCATATAACAAGCAACAGGGTCATTAAACACATGAGAAGATTGTTGCAATTTCTTGTCAATTGTTTCCCATGAATCAGTTTGATTTTGCATCAACACACATTCTTCTGCCTCAGTGATGATCTTTAAATTTTCTTTCAACAATTTAAATGAAGAAAAGCATAAAGGTAAATAATTTACTTCAGTTGATTCAGTACTTTCTTCAAATTCTTCTTTGTAACTGTGATATGTAGGCTGATTGCTCTCATTACACTGTTGAAAATGAACATTTTCTGATAGAGAATGTGCAATTGGTTGTTCTAGGAACTCAACATCATAACCATCATCATATTCATCATATATAGGAAAATCAACAACATATGCAATGTCATCTAATAAGAAAAGGCTTGGGACATCAACCTGCTCTTCAACAAGCTGATTTGCAAATTCATTTTCTTGACTGTCTACAAATGAATGCATAAAACAATCAGTTTCTTGCTCATGATGACAAAGATTGGGATGTAAATCAACTTCTTGTTTATGCACAATCTCGTGTTCTTCTGCTACACCATCGTTCTTTGTATTAGCAACACTCTTTAAATTTTGATTTTGTAAACTTTGACATGATTGAAGATTGTCTTCCACTTCCTGAGCATTATTGAACATCTGTTGCAAAGACGTAAACTCTCTCTCCATCAGAAGAAAATATAAGTCTGATTAAAAGGTTGTTACATAATGGAGCATGGTAGCAACTTCAAGAGGTTGGACTTCTTTAGGCAGTTTATAATAAAGACTAGAAAACCTCCTATTGAAATTTGAGATGGTTTCATATTTCATTCTTCTCATGGCATAAAACTCTGAAAGGAGTAGATTCCATGACTTTCTCTCACCCCAAAATCTACTGAAAATTTCCCTTAGTTCATACCACGAGCTAATCGACTAAGGTTGCAAATGTTTGAACCATGCTTTGGCATCTCCTTGTAAGGACTGAGAAAAGGCACTCATAGACACATCATCATGTTTGATCTCAAAAAGGTCTATGAAATGCTCAAAGACCTGAATATGTTTTTCAGTTGACTGTCCATCAAGCTATCCATCGAACCGAGGAAGGTACTTATAATGTTTCGTAGGAAAGTCATGAAGGATGGAAGGAAATTTAAGAGGACTGTATCTTTCTTGAATCTTGGAGGGTGTAGGATTAAGAACAGAAGGTACAAGCTCACATTTGGTTTCATTAAGCTCACAAGAATGATCATGAACATCATATGGCTCAGAGGAAGGAGATTGGTGAATATCGGTTATACAAGAAGGAGGTATACCTACAGTTTGTTATGAAGGATATACAAGGGTATATCTATGGGATTCATTTGAATGCAGTAAGTGAAGAAATGTTCTTTTGAAAAACTCAGGAAAGGACAAGAAGATATTGATAAAACAGAAAAGTACTTCTTGAACTAAACTTAAGCTCGAGTACCTTATTTTTCCATACTTCTCTTCCATATCTCTGTCAACAAGTCTCATTCTCCAGTGGAGTCTTTGAATCACATTTGAAGCTTGATTGGATTCGCCATGAAAACTTTAGATATAGATTCTTCTACCAATGGAATCACCTTCAACTGATTTTCTGATGTGTGGAGTCGCCAAAGCATAAATATAGCCAATATGTGCCTAAGTGTCTGCTTCTCTCAGACCTTAGAACTGAAACAATGTCATTCTTCCCAGGGAAAGTTTCATTCAATTCTGTCCCCGAAAACGGCTCCAGAATGTTAGCACTGTGTAAATCTGTTCGGTTGATAAACAGACGATGAAGGTAACTTTTTCAACCAACTTTGAGACTCGAAACTAGCCTTTAGGATCTGGAGAGGGCTCTCTTGGAAATGGTGCGGTCTCCGTGCAAGATATGAATTTGGAAACAATGGATATATTTAACACCTATGATAAAATGGGTTCTGGTTATATTGGCATAGAAAAGTAAGACTTGGGCTATGGGGTCGATCTGAGGAAGAGACAAGACAAATGACTTGGTGACTGGATTCGAGAGGATAAGGCTAGGCGAGCAACAACCTTCAGTGTAAAACCATAATGTGTGGTGAGAGAAATTACAGGAAGTAACTCAGGAGCACCGTTGTGGACGAATTCAGAGTTAGCTTTAGAGGAAAACGTTTTCTCTAAGTGGCGCGAACAAGGGGCATTGTACAACGAATCCGCAGGTTCGATAATTCATTCTGAAATAGATAGAAAGATATATGAAAAGAATATAATAGGGAAGCACATACGCAAATAAATAAGCACAATACATCCAACTGTTACAACTAGAATCTTTTCGTCAAGTTACAGGACCTTTGTATTAAATTCCAGTCAAAAACTCAGATATACAATAGTTGTCGTCTACCACATTTGCTAACCAACCTCATTTACATGAAAATGATCCCCATATATAGAAATCTAATTTCACCCTTGGCTTCTAGGGTCAAACTACTCCCTCCTAGAATCATGGATCTATTTTCTTTGAAAGAGAGCAATAACTTCAATGGATTTACTAAAAATAGGAAACCTGACTTTTCCAAATCATAATCGTAACCAAGATATTCTTTAAAATCATTGATCATGATCAAAATTTGACCCTATGGTTGTGATAAGTCATCATTTTCACTGCTGGACACTCTGTCACCCTTGCACAGCAAGTCTGCTATGCAACAGTAACCTAAGCAAAAAGCGCAGTGGAATGCGCAACAAACTGGGAAAATAGGCGTTAAATATGACATCATATCTCACTTATAAAAAACTATTTTTATAAACTGAGAGAGTTTTTTTTAGTTAATCTCGTTATAAAGAAAAAACTCTCTCGGTTTATTGAAATTCATCTTCATCTGGCCAGAATATGGTTGCAAAAACATGTCTCAAATAGGAAATCATGAAAGATGAAAAATAGGGCTCAAATATTCATTTGAATCTCCCAATCCGTGACACATTTTTCAAATCTGAGAGAGGTTTTTATTATTTGGCTTGTCCTCAACAAAAACCTCTTGGGGATTTTCAAAATTCCTCTCCAATTGGTCATAAATTGATCTTGAAGTTGACCACTAAACCAGTAATTAACGCAGCGCGACCTATAGCATGTGCGCAGGAAAATCCTCTACGTGAAAGCATCCTATGCGTGACGAAATCTGCTGCACGAAATCACCATGTAACCATTATCCATACCTTAATGAGCCAACGTTGAGCTATTCATCTAATTAATCCCCCCATGACTCCAACTGCAATTCCTTGCCCCATTGAACACACCTGAAGGGACAGATGGAAACGAGATCAAATGGCCAAGACAGTAAGTCGAATGATTGGGGTGGCCTTCATGACATGTGTACCCAGATCAAAGATCAAAGGAAAGAGAGCGCATCTACTAGCAGATGAAGAGACAGAGGAAGCGCCAACAAAACTCAACAATAGTTGCATGTTGTTGTTTTATTCAAATGTATTCTATTTTTAGTCAAATATTGTGGGAAGTCCAACGATTTTCAGTTGTGACAAATTTTGTATAAATACATATATTTTAGATCTATTCAAGGATGCTTCTTGCTTAATGTAATAGAGAAACTCTTTTTTGAGCTTTAATACAAGTGCAGACAGAGATTCTAAGTTTCGTTCAATTTGAGTTATGTGTTCCCACTGTGTTTCCATTTCTCTGACTTTCTTTCTGTAATTCTTGAATAGTGATTGATTGCAATTTAGTATTGCATCTACTGTGATCATATTATACTAGGAGTTCATTCAGTGAACAACTTTTCCTCTATTATTACTGTGAGTAAAACAAGACCTGTGATCTGTGTGAATTACTGCATTTTTATATCCTGTTCAAGGGTGCATCTTCTACTTTTCTTCTACTTCGAACAAGGTGAGACTTATCTATAATTGATACATGACTTTTTTTAATAGTTTTGTAAATATTTCTACATCATTTGACATTATAATTGTGACTCATATAATGAGATACAACCTCTGTATTGTCTTATTATTAATTTCATTTAAAGATTATTTCTCAGAAAACTGAAGGTAGAAAAAGGCACTCATAAAAATATTTCATTTAAAAACTTTGATGTCTGACATTATTCTTTGAGCCTTAGAATCAATCTCAGGAACAACACTACAAATGTAATAATTTTGGACACATAGCCAAAAATTGCAGAAGTGATTTGATAGTTTCTTCAAGGGAAACTAGGCATATTCCTTTCAATCGTATAGGGGAACAACAGAAAATTTTGAAAAGGAAGCAAGAAGATTTTAAGGTTGAGGAATGTGGGTTTTCCTTACAAGCCCAAAATAGAAGAATCCGTTGGTATATTGACAGTGGATTCTCAAATCATATGACTAGATACATAAGAATATTTGTAACATTAAAGAAATAAAAAGAGGGTTCTGTCACATTTGGAAATGATAACTCAGCCAAAATTATTGGAAAAGGCACAATCAGTCTTGGAAACAAAGATGATGTGGCAAAAAATGTCCTTCTTGTTGAAACTATGAAGCATAATTTTCTAAGTGTGAGAAAAATGTGTGATCAAGGACACACACTTATATTCAATTCAAAATAATGTGAAAGAAGGAAAGAAGGATCAAGAAAACTAGTGGAAACAACGACAAAGACTCCAAACAACATATACATCTTGAATGAGATCGAAGAAGAAATGTTTTGTTTGGGAAAAGAATATGAAAGTTGACTATGGAATAGGAGAATGGGTAATATATACTCTGATAATCTTGTCAAGATCAACAAGAAGCAAGTTGTAAGAGAAATACAATTACAAATCCAACGAATATTATGTGCAAGCACTGTCAGCATGGAAAACAAACAAAAATTGAATTCAAGAAAAAGGAATAATCTACGACAAAACCATTGGAGATTGTACATATTGATTTATGTGGGCCAACGAGAACAAAAGGATTGGATGGTGAACAATACTTCACGCTACACATTGATGACTATACCAAAATGACCTAGGTTTGATTCCTCAATAAAAAGTCAGAATCTTTAGAATGTTTCAAGGTATTCAAGGAACTGGTTGAAAATGAAACTGATTTGAAAATCAAATGCTTAATACTAGATAATGGAGGTGAGTTTACTTCAAATAAATTTAGGGATTTCTGTGAAGAACACGGAACAAAAACACAATTCTCAACAGCTAGAACACCTTAGCAAAATGGAGTTGTTGAAAGGAAAAATACAACTATACAAGAGATAGACAAAACCATGTTGAATGACTCCAAGCTAAGTGATATAGTTTGGGGACAAGTTGTTGTAGGAAAATCTCCCTGCAGACAAGTAGATCGCCTCAGAGAGCTAGACTCTTAACTCTAAGACAGAAAGTGCTTAACGTGGACACTGACTTCCTTTCATATCTATACAAACCAATGCATGAGGAGGAAGGAGAACAGAAGTACCTCTTTATCGACGTTTGTCCCTGCACGCTCCGAGTCGAGCTCCAATCTTTCGCTCCTCGATGAGTCATGTGGACAAACAAAGTACGACCACTTCCTACTCTATTGATATTAGCTTGAAAACAGATCTATCTATCAACGATAAGTTCATGTAAGATCAGACACGAACTAGAAAGAAACAGGCCAAGCAAATTATATTAATGAGGACAAAACATTGCTTACAGTCGTGGATTGATTGCAGCAGCTCTGCCAAGTCCTCCTTGTCTACCCCTTGCTCAAAATATCCACGATCCGAATGATGATAGCTTCACTGATTTCTCCCTATGAGATCATAGGTCTCTTGCTTCCAAAATATCTTTGTTCCAACACCACTTATGAGATCATAAGTTTGGTGTGATTCTCTCTTTTCCAGTCCTCTTTCACCAATAGAAAGCTTGCTTATATAGCCTTGGAGAGGCTTTAACCACTTGACATATCCTTGGGGAAGTTGAGGATTTGCCTCCTTCAGTTGAGGACCTTCCCTAAGATCATGGTTGGACTAGGGATTCGAATCCAACTGCCTTCCAAGAATGAAAAGATGCTTCCCCCATTCATCTCAACAACTTAACAACTGCCCAGAATAGGTAGCGCTCCCTCAAAAGGACCATCAGAGCATTGTAGCGCTCCCTAGTAGGCTTTAGGGGGGCGCCARCACTCTCAAAATCCATAGCGCTCCCTCAAAAGGGCCAGAGGAGCTTTATAACACTCCCAGACAGTGTAAGGGGGAGTGTCGGTGCTCCCAGAAGAGGTATAGGGGAGCACTCCCCTCCAAAAACTCAGTTTTTGAGGTGCTTTCAGATGGCAAAAGGTTTGTAAGCTTGCTAACTCATTTCTCCTCTTCCAAATCAAATGTTTGAGGTGTTTCAAGTGTCCTTCTCATGTCGTTATAGGAACGACATAGGCATCATGGTAGTATGCTTTCTTTAACACTTGCGACACTTGTGAGCAAAGTGCGACACTTGCGACCTTTGTAATGACGACACTTGCGACACTATCAAAGTGAGTATTTTTTATGTGTAACACAAGTAGTGCATACAACCATTCATATCTTGAGCAAAGGATTGATCATAATTAATAGTGATAAGAATCCATATGAGTTATGGAAAGGAAGATTGGCCAATGCCAAGCACTTCAAATTGTTTGGAAGCAAGTGTTACATAAAAAGGGAAGACAAGAATATTGGAAAATTTGACTCCCGGGTGGACAAAGGCATATTTGTTGGGTACTCATGCAAAATAAAAGCATATAAATGCTACAATATAAGACTCAGCAAGATAGTGAAAAACATCAATGTAAAAGTTGATGAAACAAACTTGTTGAAGACTAGGAAGGAAAGCAAAAATTTAAACATATTTGAAGAACATGAAAATGAAAAAATAAAGAAAGAAGAATAGGAAGAAGAACAAAAACAATAACAAGAGAAGCAGTCAGAACAAGAAAAAGAAGAAAATAACCAACAATATTTTCAAACCCCTTCTAGGACACTTAACCACTAGGTTCAGAAGAATCATTCACCATAACAAATCATTGAAGATAGAAGTGTTAGAGTAGAAACCAGAAGAAGAAGGAAAACACAAATACCTGAACACGAATATTTTTCATTATTGTCCATAGTTGAATCAAGTAACTTTGAGGAAGCCATAAATGATGAACATTGGATCAAGGCTATGGAAGATGAAGTAAATCAAATAGAGAAGAATGATACGTGGGAAATAGTTCCAAGACCAAAGGACAAAAAAGTGATTGGGACAAAACGTGTCTTCATAAATAAGCTATATGAAGATGGATAGGTAACCATCAACAAATCAAGACTAGTGTGGAAAGGATATGCTCAAGTTGAAGGAATATATTTTGAAGAAACCTTTTCTCTTGTGGAAAGAATGGAAGCAATCAGAATGTTCTTGGCTTATGCATACTCCAAAAGGATCAAAGTGTATCAGATGGACGTAAAATCGACTTTTCTAAAAGGAGAATTAAAAGAAGAATTCTACATACAACAACCAAAAGGGTTTCTACTATCAGAAAAGGTAGACTGTGTTTGCAGATTGAAGAAATATATGTATGGACTTAAGCAAGATCTGAGAGCATGGTAATCAAGATTGGATAGGTACTTATAGCAACAAATATTCAGAAGAGAAAATTCAGATAGTAACACCTACATAAAAGTGGATCAAGGCAGCATAATTATTATTGAAGTGTATGTTGATGACATCATCTTTGGAAGTGATGATGATAGATTGAGTCAAAAGTTTTCCAAGGATATGCATAATGAATTTGAAATTTCCCTACTTGGGGAGTTGAATTTCTTCTTGGGACTATAGATATCTCAGTTGGATGAAGGCATTTTCAATTCCCAAACTAAGTATATCAAGGAAATGTTAAAGAAGTTCAAAATGGAAGACAAAAAACTTGTGAGTACTCCTATGGTTACCAATTGCAAGTTAAGAAAAGATGATGAATCTAAAGAAGCAGATCAAATACTCTACAGATCAATGATTGGTAGTCTACTCTATGTGATAGCTTCAATACTATATGTAATGCAAGAAGTTAGACAGGTCACAAGATTTCAAGTGACACCAAAGGAAACCCATGTTCTAGTAGTGAAAAGTATCTTCAGATATCTTAAATGAACAACAAATTTTGGGCTATGGTATCAGAAAAGAAATGAGTTAACTCTAGTCACCTACATGGATGCATATTGGGAAAGAAGTATTGATGACAAAATAAGTACAAGTGGAGAAAATTTATACTTAGGTGACTGCTTAGTGTCCTGGTTGAGCAAGAAACAATCTTCAATATCCTTATCCATAGCAGAAGCAAAATATATCGCAACAACAACATGTTGTACTTATATTATCTGAATGAAGAAAACCCTGTAAGACATGCAAGTGAGATATGATGAGCCTATTTTGATACTCTATGAAAACACTAGTGCTATAAACATCTCCAAGAATCTAGTGATTCATTCCAAGACCAAACATATTCCTATTAAGCTTCACTTTATGTGGGAACAAGTCACAGAAAAGAATATCAAGTTGGAGTACATTGGGACAAAAGAACATATTGTAGATATCTTCACAAAGCCTCTTCCTAGGGAGACCTTTGAGTATCTTCGACAAAAAATGGGAGTAATTTCTGCTCCAAATTTATTTCCATATTCTTCTACAAGAACAAAAATGGGAATAATGTTGGGGGGATTTATCCCTTGTCATTGATTTCAAAGGGGGAGAGAAAAATAGTAAAATTGGAAGCACGAAGATAGTGGGAGTCAACATGAATACAGGAGGACAATACAATCATTAAGATAAGAGAATGAAAATAGGGGGAGCACGGTTGTTTTACTAAATTTCCATCAATGCCAAAGGGGGAGATTGTTGGAAAATTGGTTGTCATTGATGTCAACCTTAGAAGAAGATTTAAATAAAATCCCAGAAGCCCCTAAAAGTGATGATGATGTGTCCACTTGAAGAGCCTTGAAGGAGGATTGACATAAGCGCATACAACTCCAAAGTGGTCCCCTTGTGGCATAGTTTTTAAGCATGTCCCTCATGGTATGGGATAACATGTGGTTGTTTCCACGTGCCCACTTTGAGTTGTACACAAATGGATCCTTGGAGGATTCTTGAGGAAGCCCTAAAACCAAGTGAAGAAGCCCCTAAATTCAAGTGAATAAGCCCCTAAAACCAAGAGAAGAATCCCCTAAATCCAAGTGAATAATATCATAAAGCCAAGAGAAGAAGCCCCTAAGGTCAGCCATCCCTAAGGAAGAGGTGTGACCCAAAAGTTGTGACCCTTGGTCACACCCCCTCATGTGGACAAGACTCGTATAAATAAGAGGAGCCTCATTTGGAATTTTTATCACACCAAGTTGACATATTAAGGAATAGGAACAAATTTCATCCTAGAGGAGCGAATTTCCAAGGGAATATGAAGTGAAGAAGGGAGAAATTACAAGGGAAAATGAAGTCTTGTGATGATTTGTTCTAGGGTTTTCTTTGAAGGTCATCTTGGAATTTTTGATATATTTTTTTTTATATAAAATGATTCATATAGTGAAAATTGGAGGTGTTTCATAAGATATAGCGAAAAATCTTGGGTACGAATTTCAAGTCTTGACTCATTACAAGTTTGGAGTTATACTCAGTGGAAGTTGAGGTTCTTTAAACTAGGGTTTTGTTCTTCAAAATGAGTCATCTTTCCATTTTCTCTATAACTTTTTTTCAGGGATAAGTCAAGGATAGAAACTTGGATTTATTTTAGAGAAGATATTGAAGAATATTTGGGTGCAAGTTTTAGATCATGATTCATTACAAGTACAAAGTTATACTTGTTGGAAGTTAGGGTTTATGACTAATCCAAAAACTAGTCCCAAATAGGTGTTCGTGATAAAATTGTTATATGTGAAACTTGGTAGGTACAAATTGAATTCCACCTATTGCATTAGAAGGAGAATATATCATAATATCTGAGGACCAATTTTTAGAATAAAAAATGGAAAATTGAGCTTGTGGCGAATCTTACAAGTTTGCAGATTTGAGGTACAGTTCTGAGCAGTTTTGTATGTAGATTTAATAAGTGATTTTGGGATTGTATTTGAGGGTTGATTTGATCATGTATCATCATTTAAAATATTCCAAGGGGATTGGTGTCTCCTTCTAGTAGGTGATGGAAAACTCAGGGAGTGGGTGTTTCTTTCAAGTTGGTGCTTGTAAAATCTTGAAACTACTTAAGAAAAGTTTATGTGGTTTTATCCTAGTTGGGTTTCCATGTTAAAATTTATGTGCAATGTGTATGATTTTATGTGATGATGAATGAAATGATTAATGGTTAATGGTTATGTAGTGATTTAAGGTTAAAATTGTTGAAATAAATCTATATTGATTCACCCCCCCTCTCAGTATTCTTGAATATTCTAACACAGTATTCTTCAGGCTAAAGTATAACTCTACAGAAGTAAAAAAAAAAAAAAAGTAGTGGCCTCGTTGACACCCTTATTCAGGACATATCCCATTGGATTCCTCTCTTCACACTGATGGTTGTGGAAACTATCATTTTTAAGAAAAAAATTTCCTGTGGACCCGACACCCTTATTTGGGACATATCCCATTGGATTCCCCTTTTCACCCTGATCGTTGGGGTACCTATCACTTGTCATAAAAATTTCTCTGTGGTCCCACCCACCCTTCCTGACACCCTTTTTCTCCACCTATCCATTTGATTCCTCTCTTTTCTTTTTTTTCATGATACCCTTCACCTGTAATTTATTTTTTAGTCCAGACCCGCCTGCCCATTTTTGTCTTTTCCCAAATGGTCAACACCCGCACCCAAAAACTAAATACCTTGATTTTTGACTAAATCCAGAACAAGGAGAACATCAAGGCTCTCAATTCCAACATTAACAAACTCAATTCCTCTGTTTAGATCCTCTAGGAAGAATGTGTCACCATCAAAGACACACTTGACCAATTGATGAGTTGTTCCATGATCCATACCTCTTCTAAACAACCTTCCTATCATGAAGATGATGACTCTTCCCTTTTCCAAGGTTCTCATTCTAATAACCTTCCTCGAGACCTACGCCTTCCCAGAATTGAGGTGAACAAATTTTATGGCTAGGATCCCACACACTAGGTCACTCCAATGGAACAATATTTCTCTTTGTATGGAATTATTGATGAGTTGGCCAAACTTTGTTACGGTATCCTCCATATATATCTGGAAGCTAGAAATGGTGGAAATGGTGTAGAAAGGCAAGCCAAGGGTATGTTGCTTGGAAACTGTTTTTTGCAGAGCTTTATGAATGCTTTGAATCTGACACCCACCATTTAGGTTGTTTGACCAAGTTGAAACAGTCTGGGATAGTGCAAGACTTTATCGCCACCTTTGAGCACTTGGCTTTCAGAACGAAGGTCATGTTAGATGCCTTCTTTAGGGAATGCTTTATCAGTGGCCTAAAATATGGAATTTGTGCTCACATATTAATGACACACCCCCAGACTTGGTTGGAAGCTACTAACTAATCCAAGGAAGCACAACAGATTGCCTCCTCCCATACCAGAAAACCCTCCTTTATTCCTCTCCCTAAACCCACCAATCCCGCTCCTCCTGCAACTCCCCTCAAGATCAAGAAATTAACCCGGGCCAAAATGGTTGAATGCCAACTCAAGGGTCTTTTCTATAATTTTGATGAAAAATATTTTCTAGAGCACAAGTGTAAGGAATAGAAGATTTTTATGGCCATGTCTGAGGATGTTTCTGAAGAGGAGGAAGATCTTTCCATTGTGGTCGAGCTACCACCACCAACTGATTTGACTCCACCCTCTGATCCATCAGAAGTTGAACCGATGATTTCATTGAATGCCCTCACTAACTTCTCTGCTCCCCAAACCCTCAAGCTAATTGGTTACATTAAGAATCGAAAATTCGTCATCCTAGTTGAAAGTGGAAGCACCCATAATTTTATTCATTTCCGCATTGCCCAAGAAATCAATTGCTATATTTATGCAGTCAATAATTTTCAAATCATGATTTCCAATGTTGGTTCCATGAAATGTGGGGGACGTTGTGAAAATGTGCGGCTCCCAATTGGTCAATATCACCTAAAATCTCATATGTTTTCTATTGACATGGGCAATTGTGACATTGTGCTCAGTCCAAAATGGTTACACACTCTCGGTCCAATTCTCATGGATTTTAAGGAATTAACCATGTAATTACAACATGAGGGACAATAGTATAAATTCCAAGGCATAACAACAGGCTCCCCTGAGATCATTAGTTCCCATTGAATGGAAAATCTACTTAAAAAGGGTCATGCTAGAATTGTCTCCCAATTCCACTCCATTCATTTCATTGAGACACCCTCTGTGCATCATGACCTTCAATCTATATTGTCCCAACACCAAGTTGTTTTTACCACTCCCCAGGGACTTCCCCCTTCCCGTGGAATCCATGATCATTCCATTACTCTCATATCGGGTAGTCTTCCTCCCAATGTTCGCCCTTATCATCATCCCTTTGCCCAAAAGAATGAAATTGAGAAAATTGTTCAAGATTTTCTCCAAGTGAGTGTTATTTGTCTTAGTACCAACCCCTATTTTTCTCTTGTGGTCATGGTACTCAATAAAGAAGGCATTTGGTGCATGTGTCCTCATTTTTGTGCCCTCAACAAACTCACCTTCAAAGACAAATTTCCCATTCTTGTCATTGATGACCTCTTGGATGAATTGAGTGGTGCTCAATAATTCACCAAACTTGATCTATGTTCTGGCTACCACCAAATCCGTATGAAAGAGGAAGACATTCCCAAGACTGCATTTATAACACATGAGGGTCACTATGAGTTCTTGGTAATTCGGTTTGGCTTGTGTAATGTTCCCTCCACTTTCTAAAGTCTCGTGAATCATGTCTTCCATCATTTTGTTTTAGTTTTCTTTGATGATATTATCATCTCTAGTAAAACTTGGATGGGGCATCTCACTCATGTGGATCAAGTTCTCCATCTACTCTCTCAGCACCAACATTTCCTCAAACAATCTAAATGTGCCTTTGGATCCTTATAAGTGGAGTATTTGGGTCATATTGTTGGCAAGGATGGTGCATGAGTGGATCTTAAGAAAATTGAAACTATGCAGGATTGGCCTCTCCCTAAAACTCTTAAGAGCTTGCATGGATTTCTAGGTTTAATGGGCTATTATCTCAAGTTTGTTTAGAATTATGGAAAAATTGCAGCACCTCTCACCACTCTCCTTAAAAACAATGCTTTCACTTGGACTCCAACAGTTTATCAATCCTTCCATGCCTTGAAACAATCTATGTGCAGGACTCTTGTCCTGGAACTTCCTGACTTCACAAACACTTTTGTTCTGGAATGTGATGCTTGAGGGAAAGGAATTGGGGTAGTCCTCATGCAAGATGGAAGGCCTTTGGCCTTCACTAGCAAACAAATTTCAGAGAGACATTTGGGCCAATCAATCTATGAAAAGAAAATGTTGGCTATTATGCATGTCATGGATCTCTGTCGTACTTATCCATTAGGGAAACACTTCCAAATTAAAATTGATCATTAGAGCCTCAAGAATTTTCTGGAACAATGAATTTCATCCCCAGAGAAACAAAAATGAGTGACCAAGCTATTTGGATATGATTATGAGATCATTTACAAGAAGGGAAAAGAAAATGTGGTGGTTGACACACTTTCTAGGAAGTATGAAGAAGAAGGGTCCCTCTTTTCCCTCTCCTTCATTGTACCAGATTGGATCCAAGTTGTTTTCAAGGAATGGATACAAAACCCGAAACTTTCTTGCTTGATCCAACAATTGTAACACTATTCTCAAGCTTCTCCAGGGTACTCTTGGCACAATGAAGAGCTTCGCTACAAAGGTTTTCTATATTTAAGAAAATAGTCGTAACTTAAATCCACAATGCTTTTTGAGCTTCATGCTTCACCCACAACTAGGCATATGAGTTTACCAAAACCTATGAATGGGTCAAACGATCTTTTTCTGGGATGGTATGAAACAAGAAATCCACACCTTTGTGGTTGAATATGATGTATGTCAACACAACAAGGGAGAAACTGTCAAATCTCTATGCACACTCCAACCGCTCTTGATTCCCCCTGATATTTGGAGGGATATTTCTATGGATTTCATTGTTGGATTACCAAAATCGGGAAATAAGTCATTCATCATGGTGGTAGTTGATCGTCTATCCAAATATGCTCATTTTTGTGTTGTTCAACACCTATTCACCACATCCGCAGTGGCTCAAATTTTCATGGATAATATCTTCAAACTTCATGGCATGCCTCATTCTATTGTCTCTGACCGAGATCCTGTAGATTTTAACCTCGTACAATATTTACTGCAAACAGATTTTTAGTAAAAGAACATAAAATATACAATGGAAAATAGAAACATTACACAGATATTTTTCCCCTGGAAACCCAAACCAGGAAAACCAACATATTCTATATTCATTCATAGTGATACGTTGTTTACAATACAATATACATATAGGATCCAACGACATCCAATACCCTAACCCAATGACCTGGATTAGTCAACAACCCTAATTCCTTAACCGAAAATAGAAAACCATCGGTAAAAACCATGTGCCAAAAAACCTCCCAACAATGGACACGAAAAATGTGACATGTTTCCCGAGGATAAATATTTCTCTGGGGCGCTGCCTTCGAACCCCTACGGCCCCCCGTTAAACCCCCCCTACGCGCCCGACACAACGTAGAAGACACTAGAGTTAGACATGCAAATAATATAACACATACCCAACATTCTCCCACTTGTTGTTTTCTTTGCATATAGGGGGTTACAGGGTTACATAGTCAACAATTCAGGGAAGCAATGCCCATGGATCCTCTACACCAAGAGAAATTCTCAGTGATGATATATTTTTTTATTGAATATGCAACATTCTTCAAAGTGTCCACCTTCATCAATAACACGTTCTTTTCTTCAACCATGTCTCTCACAAAGTGATATTGAATATCAATATGCTTTGTCTTTGAATGATAAGTCAGGTTCTTCACCAGAAAAATTGCACTCTGACTGTCAAAATCTATCCTTACAGCTTGGTGTACCAACCCAATTCTTGAACACAATCTTTGTAATCATACTGATTCCTTACTTGCATGAGTGGCTGCCATGTATTCAACTTTTGTAGTTGAAAGTGCCACTACAATCTGTCTTTTGCTTATCCAACTGATTGCTCCTCCAAACAAGTTAAACACATACCCGCTTGTAGATCTCCTACGATCCAAATCTCCAGCCCAGTCTGCATCCACAAAGACATGTATGTCCAACACTTTGTCCAATCTTGGTCTTCCTTGGTAGCACAATCCATAGCTAGCAATGCCCCGCAAATACCTGAAAACCATTTTTACTGTTGTCCAATGATCCTTCCTTGGTTTTGACATATACATGCTCAAAACTCCCACTGCATGTGGAATGTTCGGTCTAGTACAGACTATTTCATACATCAAACTACCGACTGCACTCTCATATGGAACACGAGACATGTCCTCCTCCTCTTCATGTGTCGTGGGACTTTGATCCACATATAACTTTACACCAACAAGAATAGGAACCTTGACCGGTTTACATTCCTACATATCAAACCTCTTCAATATTGTCTCAACATATTTTCTCTTATTTAACTAGAGTTTCCTCTTTTTTCGATCTCTTTTAATTTCCATGCCCAAAATTAAATTTGAGGCACCGAGATCCTTCATGTCAAATTTAGAGGACACCTAAGTTTTCACATCCTGAATAATCTCCTTGTTGTTTCCTATCAGCAACATGTCATCCACATACAAGACCAAATAAATCAAATGATCACCAATTAATTTAGAATACACACAATGATCCTCTTTGATTCTTGTGAAGCCAAGTCCCATCATATAAGTATCAAAATTTTGATACCACATCCTTGGTGATTTTTTTAAACCATACAAGGATTTTTTCAACTTGCATACCAACTCCTTCTTTCCCTTCACAACAAATCCTTTTGGCTGCTTAATACAGATTTCTTCTTCCAGATCCCCATGTAGGAATGATGTCTTCACATCTATCTGTTCTACTTCAAAATCAAATGCAGCAACAACAAATAACATAAATCTTATAGAAGTTAACTTGGCAACAAGAGAAAAAATCTCACCAAAATAAATTCCCTCAACCTAGGAATAACCCTTTGCTACTAACTAAGCTTTGTATTTCTCCACTTTTCCTTCTGTATTCAACTTATTTTTACATACCCATTTGTTGCCAATGGGATTTCTTCCATTCGACAACTCCACTAGATCCCAAGCCTCATTATTATCCAAGGCTGTCATTTCTTCATCCATGGCCTTTTTCCAGAGCTTTCCATTCTCTGAATCCACTACCTCCTTGATAGTTCTAAGGTCATCATTAGTAATAGACAAAGAAAAATTTGAATGAAAATCAGATGGAGTATACCTTTCCGGTAGCCTTCTTTCCCGAACCGATCTCCTCAATACTGGAGTATGAGGATCTTATTCTTCTAATTCATGTTCTTCTATAGAGTCTGATTCATCATCCTTTAAATCAAACTCTATTTTCTCTGGTTCTTCCTTACTTGGTAGGAAATCATGTTTAACAACATCCTTTATTTCTTTAAATACCACATCTCGGCTATACACAACCTTCTTAGTTTCTGGGTTCCAAATCTTATAACCTTTGAGACCATCTTTATACCCAATAAAGATACACTTTTCAACCTTCTTGTCTAGCTTACTCCTATTTTCCTTTAGAACATGAACATAGGCCTCACAACCAAATACCTTGAGATGTGTGAGAAAAGGTTTCTTATCAGTCCATACCTCTTGTGGATTATTTTCATCCAGTGTCGATGAGGATGATCTGTTGACCATGTAACATGCAGTACCCTCTGCCTCTGCCTAGAATTCTTGCCCTAACCCAACACCATTGAGCATGCACCTTTCTTTTTCAATCAACATCATGTTCATCCTTTCTGCAAATTAATTATGTTGAGGTGTATATGGAGTATTCTTCTATCTTTTTATACCACACTTCTTACTGAATTCTTCAAATTCATTCCCGCAGAACTCTCTACCATTATCTTTCCTCGACACTTTAATTCTTTTCTATGTTTGATTTTCAACAAGAGTCTTAAACTCTTTAAACCTATCAAAGACTTCAGATTTCTTCCTGAGGAAATATATCCAATTATTCCTTAAGAAGTCATCTATAAATGAGACATAGTACACATATTTTCCCAATGATGGAATCGACACAGGCCCAAACATATCATTTTGAACTAGTTGTAAAATTCCTTCTTCCCCCATTGCACTAGAGGGGAATCTTACCCGATTATGCTTCCCATATACACAATGTTCACAAAAATAAAAATCCAAAGAGAAGTTATACATACCTTCAACCATACCTTTACTGTGTAGTAGTCAAAGACCCTTATATCCGATATGCCCCAGTCTTTGATGCCAATAAACTTTTCTCTAGAGACTGTAGGAGTCCTTTCTTCTTCAACTCCAATATTAGGAGTAATGGAAATATTACACCCATCACTAATAGTGCTTCCTTTCATCTTATATAGAGTTCCAAACTGAACTCCCTTCATAAGCACCATTGCTCCTCGAACCATCTTGTAGGTTTCCTTTTCAAATATTGTTTTTACCCCTTCATCGTCCATTTTTCTTACAGAAATCAAATTTCTGACCAATCTTGAGATGTGCAAAACACCAAGTAGTGTTCTAATCCTTCCATCTATAAGCCTCAACTTGAATTTTCCTTGACCTATGATTTTAGTTGTTGAGTCATCACCTAGGAAAAAATTACCTCCATCATACCTTTCATATTCACAGAACCACTCCCTGTGGGGAGTCATATGAAAGGATACACATGAGTCAACTAGCCATGCCTCATGATCTACATGTGTGCTTGAAGAATACAAGTACACATCCCCTCCTTCTTCCTTGGAGGTATTTTCTTCTCTAGAAGGAGATTCTTTAGATCCCTTCTTTTTCTCAACTTTGGATCTACACTACTTCTTGTAGTGCCCTTCTTTTCCATATCTCTAGCATACCTTTACAAAATTTCTGAGAGACTTAGATATTCCCTTAGACTTAGATCTCCCACTTGAGGACTTAGATCTATTTCTTTCCAGGGAGCTTCCTCTTGTAGATAATGCATACATGCTCTGTCCTTCCATGTTCTTCTGTCTCATCTCCTCCGACAATAAGGATGAGACCACTTCATCAAACTTCAAGGCAATTGTATTACTACCTATGGCCACAACTAGACTATCCCACGAGTCTGGTAAAGAGCACAGTAAATTGATACACTTATCTTCATATGAAATTTTAATCTCAATAGATACTAATGACTTACCACAGTATTGAAGGCACTCAAATGCTCTGCCACCTAGTCTCCATCTCTCATCCTCAGGTTATACAACTTCTTTCTTAGGAATAGTTTATTTACTAGGGATTTAGAATGATACAACTTCCCCAACTTATCCCATAAATATTTGGTTGTAGCTTCCTCTGACACATTCAGTAATATTGAATATGAGAGACACGATCAGATTGTGCTCTTCGTCTTTTGATCCAACTTTTTCCAGTCATTTGTTGAAGTTCCTGTAGGTGAAGTACCTGGATCCACTGTGATCCACTGATCTCTGTCCACCAACAGATCTTCCATCTTGAGCTTCCACAACTCAAAAAATTTCCCATTAAACTTCTCAATCTCCATTTTTGAACTGCTCACCATTTCTTTTCACCTAAAAAATCAATACCATAGATCTCCCACTCTAACAAGGCTTATCGCAGTCCCGAGCCAAACTTTTGACCATAAAGGCGTCCCCCTGAAGCCAACAAAGCTATGATACCAAATGTAGATTTTAACCTTGTACAGTATTTACTGCAAACGTATTTTCAGTAAAAGAACAGAAAAGATACAATGGCAAATACAAACATTACACATAGTTTTTTCCCCTAGAAACCCAAACTGGGAAAACCAACATATTCTATATTCATTCGTAGTGATACATTGTTTACAATACAATATACATATAGGTGCCACCGGCATCCAAAAACCTAACAATGACCTGGATTAGTCAACAACCCTAATTCCTTAACCACAAATAGAAAACCATCGGCAAAAGCCATGTGCCAAAAAATCGCCCAACAATGGACATGAAAATCGAGGTGACACGAAAAAAAGGCAAAAATGTGACACGTTTCTCGAGGAAAAAAAACTTTCTCGAGGGCGCTGCCCCCGACCCCCCCTCAAATCCCCCTGCGCGCTCGGTGCAATGTAATAGACGCTAGAGCTAGTTGTGCAAAAAATATAACACATACCCAACAGATCCAACTTTCACCAGCAATTTTTGGCAATAATTGTTTAGGATCCAAGGAACCCAATTGCATCTCAGCACTGCATCTCAACATCACCTATCATCCCCAGACTGATGGCCAAATTGAAGTTATTAATAAATGTTTGGAAGAATATTTGTGGCGTTTTGCATATGGCAGAAAAAACCAGTGGGCTGAGTGGTTACCCCTAATTGAATGGTGGTACAACACATCTTACCATACAACTACTTGCATGACTCCTTTTGAAGCAGTCCATGGACAAAAGCTATCATCAGTTCTCTCATACATGCCAGGTGTCTCGAAGGTTCAGGAGGTTGACAAAAATCTTACAGTCTGAGAGGTCATTCTATGTACCCTCAAAGAAAATTTGTTCATGGCTCAGAATCCCATGAAGCAACAAGCAGATCAAGGTCGTTCCAAACATCAATTTGCTGAAGGGGACCAAATTTTTCTTCATCCGTAACCTTATAAGAAGACTTCACTCAAAGATGAACACATTCATAAACATTCTCCCAATTTTTATGGTCCTTATACAATTCTCAAGTGAGTGGGGCCTGTGGCCTACCGGTTAGCTTTGCCTAGTCGTTCTAAGCTCCATCCTATTTTTCACGTCTCATGCTTAAAGAAAGTGATTGGAACTAAGTGCCAAACTCAAACCAGTCTCCCTGAGTTGGATGAAGAAGGTTCCATTTGGTTGCAACCATAGACAATCTTGGACCAACGTGAACGTCGTCTCCATCAGTGCACCATCAAGGAAGTGTTAGTTCAGTGGAAATATATAACTCTAGAAGATGCCACCTGGGAGTCAACCACCATTCTGCAACAATTTCCTCATCTCAAGCCTTGAGGACAAGGTTGTTCTTCAAGGGGAGGCATGTTAGGGACCTAACCTCCCTAACCCCTTACTTAGGTAGAATAATATATTTTCCATGTAATAAAGGTCGACATTAGTTAATAAGTCTTATTTAATAATGTGAACAAGTTAATGTAAGAAGACCTAATAGAAGCTTCCGCTTCTAGAAGGATCTTCCTCTAGAATGTTCTTTAGAAGATAGAATTAGTATAAATAGGAGTAGGAGGCATGAGAAAGCCTTGTATTGATAATTATTGTAATAGAGTGCTGCTTTGCTAGAGGTTTCCCCCTCGAAGAGGCAAGTGAACATTGCTCTCTATCAATAAAGGTATCATTGTCGGTTGTGGTTCTCTACAATTTTGTTGTTCCGCTGGAATATTATGTAGTGTTTTTGTTTTATGTTTAATATAATAGATATGGTACCTAACAAATGACTTAAAAGTTATTATTTTTATTTCATTATTATTATTATATTATTTAATTTTCATCCATATTGGGTTGTAAAAAGAACATATTTTTTCCATGACCTATCCCACATTATTGTTACATCACGTCATATTACACATCTCATCATTACTATGTTGTAGAAAAGACATTCTTTTCACGACCTATTCCACGCCATCATTAAGTTATGTTCTACATCTCATACATAGTAGGATGTAGAAAGCACCTCATTTCTCTTGTTGTAATGAATATCATATAATACACATAATAAGATGATTTCCCAACCATAAACAATAATACATATACTAAATTATATTGTATATTATACTTTTATAACATAGTTAGTTATATAACTTATCCAAAATAATCCTGGAGAAAGATAGAGAAGATCCAAAAGAATTTTATAACTTATAATCTCAAAATAAGGGAATACACCTTATCTTATCTTCCTCATCGAAGTGAGCCTTTCACCCATTGAGAGCACAACTATGATAAGGTACTTAATGTACAAGATCAAGATAAACAACATGGATGACAAGAGGCTCCCCAAAATTGCTTCAGACTCTAGCCAAAATGACCAGCGACTAAGCGGGGATGGCATAATGATGCCAAGTCCTAGCTAAATCATTGGGGAATAAAATAAAAAGTTATTTTGTAGAATACTGATGATATTAAAAATATTGTACAAGCTAAATTTAAGGAGAATATATGGTGTGATAAATAATTAAAGGATAAAACAAAATTAAGATATTATAAGGATGTGGTTAACCCTAACTTTGAAGATCAAAAGTATCTCTTTGTTTTGACAAGTGTAAAGAAGAGAATCAATATTGCTAAAATAAGAACTAATTCTCATGAGTTGCATAGTGAAACTGAGCGTTGGACAATCCCCAAAACACCATGGCAAGAAAGAATCTGTCACCTTTGTGACACCAAGAGGGTTGAAGATGAAAATCACTTTCTCGTAGAATTCCCTGCATATACCTAAATTTGATCCGAATTTCAAAATATTTGTCACAATACCGACCTTTCTAACCTTCTAAGTCATCACAACTTCGGTGATCTTGGAACGCTTCTTTTAATGCTTTTCAAGCATCGAAATAACATTTTAAGGAAATCCAAGTAATCTCTTACTTTTCTTAAGGTCCGATAGACCAATTTTAGTCTTAGTGGACATTAACCCTCATTATCATCATCATCATCATCATGTTTTAGGGTAGCATAATAGGTAATATATAATAACTAGATGAACATATTATATTACCTTTTAGTACAAGGTATATAATGAGATTGTATAGTTAATAAATTTTTATTAATAATAAAAATCTATTTTATTATCACAATTTAGTTAGAGGTTAAATTAATGTAAGAGATCTCCTTGTTTACATGATAATAAGGGATTATTTTTGTATAATGATTTGACTATTTAGTTTACATAAGTGTACATATAACTAACCTTTCAGATTCAAGGCATGAGTTTTGAAAAAACACATATTTTTAACTATTAAATTCATTTACAAGTATATCCAATAATACACTCTAAAGTTTTTACCTTAAATCTAATGTTTACATGATAATAAGTGATTCTTTTCGTATAATGATTTGACTATTTAATTTACATAAGTGTACATATAACTAACCTTTCAGATTCAACGTATGAGTTTAAAAAAGCACATATTTTTAACTATTAAATTCATTTACAAGTATATCCAATAATACACTCTAGAGTTTTTACCTTAAATCTAATAATTTTCATAATATAATAAGGAATTTGTATTTATAACCTAATATTATGATATAATACATTATTGATGATGATATATAATATGAGACTTGTTTTTAATTGACTTTGGACCCACTCATGGATTTTGCAACGTTCCAACAAATTGGATGAACCATCCTCTGTTATGTCCACACTGTTGGATGTAAGAAAAAAACTCTGGACGACATAAAAGACGTAGAGTGGACGTTAAATGAGATGGTATACTCGCATCCAAATGTCAAATCAATAATTGCACATTTTTGGTAAAAAGGTGGCCTAATTGTTGTTGTGTATAGAAAGGTGAGAGGATTATGTGAACACACACCTAGGGTTGGTTTTCCCTGTTTGTTTGTGTGTGAGAGGTAAACCATTCAATCATCTCATGTATAGTTCCGTGCACTCTTTGTTTTTATTTGGTAAAAATTTTATTATGTTAACCTAAATGTTAGGTTAGATTAAGTTGCGAATGGTATTTTTTTTTGGAAATTAAAATACGCATTATTTGGTAACTTTTTTTTTTTTAAATCTTAAGAAAATTACAACCCTAAACAACATTTCTAAAAACGCCCCCATAATTAGTGATTATTGATCATGAACAAATATAGATATTACTTAAGTCACCTTTGCGTCTTGGAGAGCGTGAGGCAAAATCCAAAGAATAGCGTGACTCCAAACTATAATCATGATATAGTTATTGATCATTGTAAGTCAAGTTGATGAGGATGAACCTCGAGATAATGTTGGATAATGATAAGATATTTGAATTGGTGGGTGGCATAATCATAGCCTACTAAATAATTTTGTATGTAGGGTCTCCTAAATATAACCTTAGAAGGCAATCCCTAAAAGGATGAATACAAGAAATGGCGTTTGAGGAAAAAACGTCTCTAGCTTGTGGCCCAAGTATAAAAGACAATTCCGTCTCCGTGTCTTATTTGGTAACTAGGTTCGTTTTCTATGATGCGTTAGAAAAGGGTATGTGACCCCCCATTTATATCACATAAAAACACATTATGTCCAACTCGTGGCCCAAGAGGAAAAGACAATTCCGTCTCCGTGTCTTAATTGATAACTAGGTTCATTTTTTTTTAAATGAATTGCTTAGGGCTTGCATTTATGACTATGATATCCCACCGAACAAGGGAAAATGCTATATATAGCTCTCTAGACGCCTCGTTAAAATTGGGTTCGAATTTTCCAAAATAGTTTGTTTGACTATATCTTCTTTGATAAGAAGTTTAAGTGCTGAATTCATTTTACCACTCATGTACAATTTCTTAAAAAAATGTGTTTGTGTGTAAATAAGTACATGGATTATTTATATTATAAATTATTTATCTTATAGATTTATTTTAACTTGTAATCATTTCACCTATTTCACCTACTTTACATGCAACAATTTTTTTATTTAACATATGTTATATGTATTACTAGGTAATTAGAATATCTTCTTTGTTATTTGTAATCATTTCACCTATTTGACATGCAACAAATTTTTAATTTTTTATATAACATATGTTATATGTATTATTAAGTAATTATAAAATAATAATAATAATTTAAGGTCACAATTTAACCTAACACTAGATTGATATATGAGATTCTCTTATTTGTGAGATAAAGGATTTTCTTTATAATAATAATAATAATTCCAATGCTTAGTCAACAAAGGTGTATACATCCTAACATTTTTAGTTTTGAAACTAAGGCTTTCAATGAGAAAACATATCTTTTAAACCATTGAACCCACTCAACTTAGTATCAAAATTTACATTATATGTGTCATTATTGAAAAGTATAAAGCAATAAATCGCTCATGAGAAGTAGAGTTAATAATGACATAGTCTAAACGTTCTACCTTTTAGCGTTTTTTCGAGCATATTTTCTTATCAATTTTACGTGAAATTTAGCTAGAAATTGTTGAAAGTACATATTTGAGGTGTTGAGAGTGTAGAATCTGAGTGCTCCAAGGGTTTTTCAGGGTGCTAAATCTATTTATGCATTCAAAAAAACAATTTAAGCAACGAAAAATTTACGGTTTCACCAAAAATTATATAACTGAATTCTGGTGATGGCTGCTAAAAAAGGCCAAAAAGTAAAATGTTTAGACTACATTGTTAATAATATACTCCTTCAGTCTCCATAAGGCTTGGTTGTCATGTTGACTGTACTCTTAACTGTCGATTTGACTACATCATTTTCTCTTCCAACCGTGCTATGTGTCTCACTAAATCCTCCTAAAACATTGATTATAAGCATCTGATATGCAAATTTGACCTATCCTTGATTTGTGACTGTGTTGCATAGTGTAGGAGGAAGTGTTGGTTGAGTATGTTGCACAATGTAGGAAAAAATCTTGTTTAGTTTCTGCCTTCCCGTTTCCACATACTTACATAACCTTCGTTTTCACAACTTCTTAGGATGTTCAAAACTCAACCTACATGAACTAATTCTTGATTGTAATATTCCTTGTTTTTCATGTGAATAGATGTTAAGCTTATTTAGACATTGGTTAAATTATCCAAAAACAAAAAATTCAAATAAAAATTAACCTTATTATGAAATATTGTAATAGTGTCATTACTAAGAAGTGACCTTAGCATGCATGTTGATTTTGTCCACTTTTCTTAGTAACTAGTATTTGATATTGATTATGAAATCTTGCCTTGGGTAAAAGGTTCATATAAATGAATAAGCAATTTATTTTTAAGCGTAATCTAAATATGCTAAGATTTGGATCTTTTCTCGTCATAATTGTTTTTTTTTTACTATTTTTACCCAAAATCTAACTAAAATTTTATAAGAATTGACAAATATCAATTGTTGAAATTGCTTGGATCTTTTATGGTCATATTTTTTTTTGACTAATTTTACCCAAAATCTAGCTAAAATTTTAGAAGAATTGACAAGTATCAATTATTAAAATTGCCAAATCTAATAAGGGTTATGCATTCAAAAATGCATTTTCAACAACAAAAAAATGCAATTTGACAAAAAAATATATAACCAAATTCCAATGATAATTGCTAGAAAAAATTCAAATCATATAACATTTATACTTCTCCTTTGTTCCATCTTAATTAGTAAATATTTTTCTAGTTAATTAGAAAATAATAATAATAATTTAAGGTCATAATTTAACCAAACACCAAATTGATATATGACATTCAAGATCTTCTTCATAATAATCTTAATAATTTTGGTGCTTAGTCAACAAAGGTGTACATATCCTAACATCTTTAATTTTGAAACGAAGGCCTCCAATGAGAAAACACATCTTTTAAACCATTGACCCCACTCAACTTAGTACCAAAGTTTACATTATATGTGTCATTATTGAAAAGTATAAAGCAATAAATCGCTCATGAGAAGTAGAGTTAACAATGACGTAGTATAAACATTCTACCTTTTAGCATATTTTCTCATCAATTTTACCTAAAATTCAGCCAGAAATTGTTGAAACTGGATATTTGAATTGTTGAGAGTGTAGAATCAGAGTGCTCCAAGTGTTTTTCAGGGTGCTAATTCTATTTATGCATTCAAAAAAACAATTTAAGCAACCAAAATTTACGATTTCACCGGGATTCCAGTGATGGCTGCTAAAAAAGGCCAAAAAGTAAAATGCTTAGACTACATCATTAATAATATACTCCTTAACTCTCCATCAAGGCTTGGTTGTCATGTTGAGTGTACTCTTAACTGTCGATTTGACTACATTATTTTCTCTTCCAACCGTGCTATGTGTCTCACTAAATCCTCTTAAAACATTGATTATCGCCCTCTGATATGCAAATTTGACATATCTTGATTTGTGATTGTGCTACATAGTGTAGGAGGAAGTAGGAAGTGTTGGTTGAGTATGTTGCACAATGTAGGAAAAAATCTTGTTTAGTTTTTTCCTTCCCATTTCCACATACTTACATAACCTTTGTTTTCACAACTTCCTAAAATGTTCACAACTCAACCTACATGAACTCGCTCTTGATTGTAATATTCTTTGTTTTTCATGTGAAGAGATGTTAAGCTAATTTACACATTAGTTAAACTATCCAAAAACAAACAATTCAAATAAAAATGAACCTTATTATCAAATATCGTAATAGTGTTATTAATAAGAAGTGACTTTAGCATGCATGTTGATTTTGTCCACTTTTGTTAG
>ML778188.1:424731-447464 GCA_009831015.1 Picea engelmannii
TGATCGGTAATCCACACAAAGAGTTCTTGTTTTTTTTCATGTATGACACATGCTGTTTTTGTGAAAAGTTTTTTACTCAGTGCTGCAATCCACTAAAGGATCAATGTATGAACAGAAATCCTCGAAAGGATCAATGTATGAACAGACCCTCTCGGATCTGGGCTGTTATGCCTCTTGACAAGCTGCTGTCGATGTAAAAAAGTTTATACGTTTTATAAATTTGAGAAAAATTTATTCCTGGAAAAAAAACTAGTATTTGATATTGATTTTGAACTCTTGCCTTGGGTAAAAGGTTCATATAAATGAAATATATATATATTTTTAAAGGTAATCTAAACATGTTAAGATTTGAATCTTTTCTAGAAGAATTGAAAAATATCAATTGTTGAAATTGGTTGGATTTTTTTTTTACTATTTTTACCCAAAATCCAGCTAAAAATTTAGAAGAATTGATAAGTATCAATTATTGAAATTGCCAAATCCAATAAAAGTTATACATTCAAAAATGCAATTTCAACAACAACAAAAAAAAATGCAATTTGACAAAAAATATATAACCAAATTCCAATGATAATTACTAAAAAAAAAATTCAAATAATATAACATTTATATTTTTTCTCCTTTGTTAAATCTTAATTGGAAAAAGAATATAACACTTCTCTTGATAATAATGTTTTCACCGTATTCTTTGGGGTTTCAATTTTGGCTACTGGTCATTATAGTTGAGGATTGACTTTAAGAGATATATTTGTTGGAACTAGTTTAGATATTGACTATTATTGTTGGCCAAGAGATTGGAATAATAATTCGCTATATCATGAATAGTGCCATCTATCACAAGTATTTTAAAAAGTGTATTTGTTGTGGCTATCTTGAATATTGACTATTATCACCAAAGAAGAAATTCAAATGATAATTTGAGAAGTGTGCTGGTTGTTGTTAGCTCGAATTTGACCATCATTATTAGGCGAGAGATTCAAAGGATGATTGGCCATGTCATCAATTATTGTAATAGTGGAATTGACCTTTAAAAATGTGTTTGGTGATTTTGTCCACATTCCACAATAATTAGCTTTCTTAGGCACTAGATTCATGATACTTAACCCTTGGCATTTATTGATAAAATTCAACATGAAGTGATTTCGTCCACTTTGTCATTAGAGCACGAAACCATGTTTACATTCAAAGCATTAACCTTCAGTATTGGAAACAATTAGGTTTTAGTGTAAATGATTCATAGGGAGGGGTCCAAAATAGTAGATACCCTAACATATAATGCGCTAACATGGAATTAAATGTTGCGTTCACTCATGTATTAGTGGCATGGTGCCCCTTCTCTTTGATTATGGTAGAGTAACGGTTGTAATGTGGTTGGAAATATTCAAAAAAAAAAAAAATTAATAATTCTTGGCATGGTCTTTTAAGCATGATCGAGTGGTTTGGTACGAATATCCGTGCATGAATTGGGGGCAGGTTTAACAAAAAAATTTAGAAATAAAAGTGCCGAATAATTAGTTTCTTGATTAATTAATTAAAAAAAAAACAACAAGAACCATGTAAAGTTTGGAGGGGCCGAAGATGGGAAAGGCAGACGGGCGTTGAAAGGCGTGGAGGATAAATCGATGGGGGGGGGGGTAAAAATAAAAATATTAAATGGAAAGTTATTATCGGAGATAACCATAGCGTAAAGAGAGGTAAAGGGTGGGTTTACTTATTAACTGCCGGCCGTTGGAGGAATGGGAAATGGAGATTTTGGAGAGAGTTGCAGGGAGGGCCATGTGGCGAGTAGCGAGTCCGCCAAAGTTGGTAAATCCAAGATAAGGCACATGAATAGGACGGCGCTGACAATAAAACACTTAATTATACGCTGTAAATTCAGATAAAAACGCATCCACTTTGGCGGATTGCGTGCATCACGCGCATGATGTTAAGGGCAGAGGGAGAAAGAGGGATTGTGTGTGTCGAGATTTTTTTTATTTATTATTTTATTTCTGGATGGTCGTCCCCTCCATTCGCCACCTTAATTAAGAAGTTAAGTCGCTCACACTTTCTTTATACACGTAGAGTTTGGTCAGAAGCAACGAAATCGCTAAAATTGTGGCGCAAATTTCCCGTCCTTTAGCGGTTTGGATTGTTCTACTCGAAAAATATTGATGGTTGATTGATATACACATTCACACACACCACACCAACTGCCTGATTGATTTGATTTGACGATATAAATATATATATTATGTGTATATGCTCGCCATTATCTAAATCACTTTGATTTAAGCAACGCATTTGCATTTCCTACCAAACGCTTCGTCCTTCCAACTGCCCATCTCCTCCTCCTGCCTTCGCTCCCGCATGCGCTCGCTTCTTCGAGCATTATATTCTGTCTTTTCTCCGGTTTCTATTAATAAGTAAGCCCTCGGCTCCTGAACACAATTTTCTATTGGGGATTTCATCGAGTGTCTACAGAGAACACGGTGAATTGAATTATTGTTGAAGGGATGGCAGTTCAAGCACAGCATCCTTCTAATGTATTCATAGCAGACGCTCGTAACAGGTTAGAATGAATGATTTGTGTCTGGTTAAATTTTCTAGATCGAAGTCTGGCCGCCATGAATGATGGTGTAAGAGATTAAACTAAACAGCTGCTGTGTGGTTTTTCTTGTTTTTTTTTTAAACTGCAGGGCGAGAGCGAGTCCTTCTGTGGTGAGAGATAACAACAGAAACTACGTGGTCCCTGGATCAGGAATACCCATCTCATTAGCTGAAGCGTTTCAGCTTCAGCCCAGCATGAACACCGCTGCTAATCTGTTTCCTCTTTACAATTCCGGTAAGAAAAAGTTCCCTTCTATTTCTAATCAATTCTCTATGTTCTGTTAATGTTTTGGATTCAATCACAGGCATCTGATTTGGGTGTGATTTGATTCAGTGGCGGGATTGAATTTCGGGCAGCAGCAGGTCCTGAACGGTACAGTATTCAGCGACCCAGAAAGCGAACTCACTTGCAATATTTCTGGTTCCCGAAAGAGGCCGAGGGAAGAAGAAATCTTATTAACACAACAACAGAGGCAGCAGATTTCACAACATCTCACGTTGATGAATATGAACAACATGAATATGAATATGGGTATGAACATGAACATGAACATGAGCATGAGCATGCCAGAGTTTCAGCAGCAGAAGAACAACAATATAAATATGACAACGACGACAACGGCTCTTCCTGTGTCTCTGCCTCCCCAATCTATGGGTCTGGTTTCCACAGGTCTGCAGCTCGCATATGATGATAGCAGTAGATTGAATCAAACGTCCACTTCCTCAAGCGCCCGGAATGCAAATGCAAATGCCTCGGCCTCTTCTTCTTCTACTCTTTTATCTCACTTGAGCGATGACTTGACAGTCCAGTTGCAACAGCAAGTCGAAGAGATTGATCAACTCATCAACATGCATGTAATAACTGTCTTCCACCTTCTAAAATTCATGTTTATGTGTATCTGGTCTTTGGAAATCTTTTCTTAAATTCAAAATCCAATCAAATTTTCCATTTCATTCTTTATTGTTATTGCTTACAGATTTCTTAGATATGAAATTTCCTGAATAGGATTTTTTTCAAGGTATGAGATTTTTTTTGGTTCATTTTGATTTATTCATTTGTTGTTCTTGATTACAGAATGAAAAAGTTCGAATAGCACTGGAAGAGAAGCGGCAGAGACATTCCAGAGCCCTGGTTGCCACAGTGGAAGAAGGAATCCTGAGAAGGCTCAAGGCAAAAGAGTCCGAACTGGAGAAACTGAACAGGAGGAATCTGGAATTGGAAGAGCGCGTCAAGCAGTTGAGTGTGGAGAGCCAGATTTGGCAGAATGTGGCGAAGAACAACGAAAGCATTGCAAATACATTGAAAACCAATTTGGAACAGGTCTTGGCTCAAACCAGGGAACAGAGCATGAGGGAAGGGCGTGGCGACAGCGAGGCAGAAGATGCACAGTCATGCTGCCATGATGGCGTGGATACAGAGGACGCCCATACCAGGACCCTCAGGGAAAACAGAGAGCTCAAGGAACAGAGAACTTGCAGAGTTTGCAGAACCAATATGTCATGCATTCTTTTGCTTCCCTGCAGACATCTCTGCCTGTGCAAGGATTGTGAGAGCAGGCTAGAAAAATGCCCACTTTGTAAAGAAGCCAAGAATGCAAGTGTACAGGTCTACATGTCTTAAGTTTCTGATTGGACTTTATTCTCCTGCGTTTAGAACGAACGATGACATGATATTCGTTTAAGGACAATAGAAATTGTACATGGAAAAATTCATTGTAGACTGAGTTCTGTTGAAAACTTCATGTATGCAATTTTGAATTTGCAATTCCCAAGCCTTGGATCTGTTATTTTACTCTCAAATTAGAGATAGATGTGGATATTGTTATTGTTTTGCCTTGGTTTGAGATTTCTCTAGTACGAGGGCTTTGTATTCTTCAAGCTTCTGGAACTTAATCATTTAGAGGCCTTGCAATATGATTTTGAAATTATTCACGGATTCAATGGAACACCTACTCGCCACTGTTAAAATTACAGGCAAGTAGTTAAAATAACGCAAGAATAATGATATACTGTGTTCTGATTATGTGGGCTTTGGATGAAACTCTGTTATTGCTTTTATTATTGCTGTACTACTGAACAGACTCTTTATTTGGGTGTTCCTCTGCCATTGTTCTGATGAACTTTAAGGACTGATCATTTCAGGGAACTACCATGTCAGGAGAGGAGGAAGGCATCATGAAAGCCACGAGCGTTTTGTATAGGTACCACGGGATGAGGTTTTCAAACCGTGGAGTATTCTGTGTTGATTTTTATCATACGAACTACGGTTCAATATGTAAAATTTAAATTTTATATATTTTATAAAATAAAAAACCATATCAGAAGATCCATTACGGAAACAGAAATATGAAATTTTATTATTCTTATAAATCGCCTTTTCTTTATTCAAAGATCCACCGGCTAACTATTTAAAATCACTTTGCCACTGGACCTCGTGATATGCGCATGTTGTCTATCGAAATAATAATCGATTACTTCACCTAATCTTGGTATAATTTAATTGAGTATGATACTAATGTCAAACTGAATGATTGATCCTGAACTTGTTTTTTTAAATGGTATATTAATTAGTTTTTAAATCAAATTGTAAGTTTATTCACTATTTTTTTTAATTAAATTGTAAGTTTACTCATTAGTTTTTTTAATCAAATTGTAAGTTATGCGCATCATCCCTTATACAATTAATCTCAATAAAAAAAAATGGTAGACAATTAATCTCAATCTCAATAAAAAAAATAAATTGTAAAATTAGTTTTTTAAAACAAATTAAAGTTAATAAAAAAAATAAGTGGCTATCTTATTTATTTATAAAGTGTATTTTAAAAATTTTGGTAAACAATTTTTAGTAACCATTTCTTTGACACTTTATAAGCTCTCCTAATTACAAAGATATTCCATTAAATTAAAAAAACTGGTAAAATATATATTTTTTAAAGTAAAAGTTAATAAAAAATGATAAGAATGTTTTTCTTAAAAGTAATATCATATTTAAGCCCCTGGGGTGGAGGGCAGTAGGTGTTTTATCACTAATTTCTTAATAAAATGTAAGAAAATGAAACAATACAACTTTCCTTTTCATAATTAATTTAAGATTTTAAAGTGGGGATTTCTAAATAGACAAGTAACTAATATTTTTAATAGACCAAACATGAGAAAATGATGAGTTTGTTCCATTTGGACTCCCTTTTACAGCATCCATCCTTTGTTGGTTCGATTTGGACTTTCCCTATTACAAAGTTACATGTATGTTGATCATTATGTATGTGGGAATAGCCTCCATCCTTTGTTGTTAAGACACAACATCCACATAAAAAGAAAGCTATTGTTAAGATAGTTTAAAGCCTCCATTCTTTGTTGGTTCGATTTGGAGTTTACCTATTACAAATTTACATATATGTTGATCATTATGTATGTGGGAATAGTTTCCATCCTTTGTTGGTGAGACACAACATCCAAAAAAAAGAAAGCTATTGCTAAGATAGTTTGAAGTGATGATAGAATTATTCTCAATAATGTTATACTATTATATTTTATAATTTTTTTTATTATTATTGTAATATTTTATTCCTCTATCATTTCTTAAATACACAAAACAACCACAAACTAGTATGAAAAGTGAGCTAATAAAAACAATTCAAAATTACAAATATTTGGGGTTAGATTTCATGGGAAGCTAAGGTGGGACGCATGTATGAAGAAAAGACTCCAAGGATGGTGGAAAATTGTTATAGCAAGATTTGCCTAGAGGGCTTTTTTCCATTTCCAAAAAATACATTTTTGCACATATACGCTCTCTATCAGCGATGCAAGATGCGTATACGGCTCCTCTACAACTCACATACATCAGGATTTGTGCCAAAAAATACAAAAATAAAGTCGGGTTCCCATGTCACGACAAGAGATCTATGATCCTTGGTCTTCCATATACTGGAAACGTTTCGACTCGGGCCTTCAGTTGCATTTTGAAGGCTATAAAAACACAAGTCCGAGCTATGGAAAAGAGGAGAAAGCATTCAACTTTGAGAGCAAAGTTACTCTGGAGAAATTACTTCATATTGAGTCTGAATCCCTTTGTCCCTCAAGTTTGAACACAGTGTTCAACCCCCAAGCTCTTTCCCTATTGTTGAGAGAACCTCATTGACTCTCTCCTATGAACTTGCCTTTGGTGGAGGATTGAAGTGGTGGAGGCCCAATTGGAAGGAACTTGGTTTCTTGGTTTCAAACCATGTCGACACAGAAGTTTGTAATGTTGTCACTTCTGTCGATCAATTATTAATAGAAATACTCCTTTCCTGTCCTATTGGTATATTGCAAATGCATGATTATCTATGGGTGTGTTTGTAATGTTCATTAATGGATTATGCTATCTGATGTGCTAACGTCCTTTATATCATCATTATATACTTGTTTTGCTCATTTGTTAAGAACTTATTGCAAGTATAAAGCTTTGGGTCAAAGTGTTCAATGATGGAACATCATCAAACGTTGGATCTAGGTAGGCCTCTTTCTTATCTTGCACATTAGTTTATATAGCATATGTTGAAATTGAGTTGATTTCTGCAGTCATACCTGTCTGTTGTGGTTTACCCTTGGCCATAGAGAGTTTTTCCCTCGTAACAAAAACCTCCTTGGAAAACATTCTTCCTACCCAATAGACTTGGAGGCTTTGAGAAAATGGATTATGTACAAATAAAAAACGTCACCCACAACAAGATTTCAACATACAAAAAGGAATTGAAAAGTTATTTACAAGAATGTTACAGGAAAGAGAAATGGAGAAAACACACCAAACGAAAGTAATACTACATAGACATCATCAACAAACATAGAGAGATCAAAGTGCAAAACTAGTTTAAGCTTAAAATCCCATGGCTTGAAAAACATGGAATAGAGCAACTAAGAACCTACACACACAGGATGAGATGTAGAATAAGAAGATGAGAACAAGACAAGTTATGTCTAGTATGTGGAAAGGGGAGGTAGAAACTAATTATCCCTTTCTCCTAAATTGTGCAACATACTTGTAAATCCCTTATACTTTTTTTGGTGTTTTTCTGTTTTCAATTCTTTAGAAGTTTTCAAATTTCAAGTTTAGATTTCTAAAATTGCAGTTTGGAGTTGCTCCAAGCCTTGAAAAACCCCTATTCCACATGAATTGTGCAATCTCAACCACTAATATCTATAATTCCAATGATTCTTTTAAATTTTTGGTCGAATAAATTAGTAAGAAAAATGTGCTCTAAAAGTAGAATCGATGAAACTAGGTGTTTAGAAATCCATTTACAATCTCATAATTTGTGAAATTGCAGATTTCTATGGTCAAATTGAGATTTTTCTCTAAATTTTGTCAAATTGTTGAATGAAAGGTTGTCTTTGCTACACGATTAGATAAGGCCAAAAGTAGATGGTTAAGACTAATTATCGAAATTTCTTATTAATCTCTTAAAAATTGTAATTTTACAAATTATAAACAAACTATCTAAAATCCTTTTTCATACTTGTTAAAAAAAAGACCCACCCTTCTCAATGAAATATTCTTGAATTGGGTAGTGATAAATGTGTATTCATTATAGTTGGCCACTAAGGGGAATGGGATCGATTAAAACTTTATTTCAAATTCATTGACTTATCTACTATGAAAAGGACCAAGAGTGGAACATAAGGCGCGTATAAACTAGTTCCCAATGGGGCCCTCCTATATCATGCATATTTGACCTGCAAATTTAATGTGAGTGACATTTAAGTCAAGTTCACATTAGAAACACATTCATTGCAATTTGAGGTAGTCAATTTATGCACTTTTATTTCGCTTAAATTATATTCAACTAATTTCTAATTTAGAAAACCGAAAAAAGCTGTTATTATTACTAATTAGTGAGCATATCCCAGAAATATATGGGAAGCGTTCCGATAAAGGGTAAAAAGGGGAAACGTTGTAATTATAATTTATGGAGGCGTTACGGGAGTGCGCGTAAGCCTGTGGTCAGATGGGAGCACAACCACCGCTGAGCATCATGATGCTTCGCCACGTTGTGAGACATAATGGAGAGGATATGAGGCATCATGGAGCATATGTAGCAGTAGAAAGAAAAAAGGGGAAAGGAAATCAAAAGAAAGGGAATATATTTATATTTTTAGTCATAATGCTGTCAATCATTACACCAGACACCCTAAAGAGGGCATCTGCATTATGGGGCGTTTTGGTTGACAGTCACAGGGCAGTGGCAGTGCAGAGCGCCGAGTCCGTTTTGGACACACTCAGTTCACACCTATAGAAGGAGGGGGCGTGCGTACGGCTACGCTTTGCTTTGCATTGTCTGATGCGTGGAATCGAGATCACGCTAATTGGATGGGATGGGCCCAACGACTTTAACCACAGCACAAAACAGAGAGATGAGATGAACGAAAGCAAGCGACGAAAACAAGGCAGGCAGGCAGGCAGGCAGGCAACTGATCGTTACATATTTATTTCTTGGGTCGGTGGGACCCGCCCTCGGTACCGACTTAGCAGTGGGGTCCAGCTTTCCCTAGAAAAGTGTCCAAACAGCCTTTTTCAATCCAAAAATGGCCGTAGCCTTTTCTGCTTCGGCTTTATCTTTGTGGTAGGCCCACACGCCTTATCTAACCCCTACGCCACGACAGACGGTGCCTCTGGAAGGAAATAGACAGGGAGACTAGAGCAGCAACAACTCCCCTGCTGTTACTGTGTAAATCAATAACTGACCCTCACAGGGAAAATAAATAACTCCGGGCATATAATTAAAAGCACATGTACCAACACGGTTGTTTTGTTTCACTGCCTGATAACACGAAAGTCCCAAGAGAGGGAGGGAAGGGATGAAGCGGTTCAAACGGCGCCTTCAACGGGCGTGTGTGGGGAAGGGAAGTTAAGAATATATAAATGAACATAATTCGTCCGTACTTGCATCGGGTTTCCCGAGTCAAATCACGGACGTCTACCTCGGGCCTTAACAGGTGGAAGGGAGACTAGACTAGCGACTCGCGAGTATCTTGTACTGAAAAGGTACGCTTAATGCGACGCCTTTCGATGCACGAGAAATGTTGGCTGTTGGCGAGTACAGACGACGGATTCCCCATAAAGAGAGGCGTCGGCTACTGGAGTCAATTCATTAAAATTTGACTGGAAATGGCGTGATCGATGGGGCCACAGGCCAGGCCAGGCCCAGGGCCCTGTCATTAGATATGGGGCAGAAAAAGGCGAGTCCCTTAATATGTGCATGTCATAATAGTTTTGATTTAATAAGCAAAAACTGGCAACATGGACCTATATATATATATATGAATTCTGGTAAGTTTCTGACAGGCTGGCCGCTGCATCCGTCGTGCGGTACGAATTGAGATGCAAGGAAAGTTTAGGAGATTCCTTGTCAGTCGTAAAAAGAATAATGGGCTCCGCGGTGAATGGGATTGTACGAGGGACAATACATACCTATGGGTACATTACTTAAATATTTTTTTTTTTTTTTTTTTTCATGGCCTTGCTGTCCACGTGTACAGATGATTGCGAGTCTTGCGGGTCCCGCCTCGATTCTTTCCACGGCGGTCAATTGTGGAGGTCCCTGTCAGAAGTCACGGAGGGGAGGATTCGGCACACCACGTGCGAATCAGGTGTTACATCTGAAGCAGAGCGTTGTGGGTCCCAGGTGTCCGCAGCAGCAGCCGTGGTAGTCGAGGGGTTCGCTCGCTGTTTTTAATGGCCGGCGCATTTCGTATGTGCATATGCCTATTACTGGCCTTTGGCGTTTTAAATACTTTCTTGAAATCTTCCCGCCACGTCGGCCGGATTCTCTGGCGAAGTGAAAGATGCCCATGCGAGATGTTATGTCCCTGTCCCGTCTGGTCTGCCTACGTGGACTACGACAGGTAAGCGAATGGTGATTGTTGGGGGTAGTGGAGCGGTGCCACCTGATGACCATGCATCATTTTAAGAGATTCCAATTCCAATACTCAGCCTGCATGCATGCATGTGGTGAATGGTCAGAGGTGCCCCCACTCCCAACCAACTAACTGGTGGTGCTCCTGCTCTTGTTGTCGTTGTTATTGGTCCAACAACTTTTAATGCCATCTCGGGAATCGAATGCCTGGCCTGCCTCACTGACCCACCATGCAGATAATTCATCCAATCTTTTATGCGCATCCGACGGTGCCCATCCTTTCCCAGATGGCGCCACCCGTTAGATGTGCCTCCACCGCAGGTCTGCATAACTTTATAGGTGGTGGACGTGCTTGCCCAAAATCTCCAGAGCCGTAGATTGCACGCCCAACGTGTGAAGACCAAAGCCGGGCCGGGCCGGGCCGGGCCTTCATAAAGATAATGCGGTGATTTGTACCATGTTTTTGTCACCTCCCAACGGTCAACTTATGAACGACACCACCTCCACCATGAAAGCAGCTTTGAATTGTTCAAAGAATTTTACCCCGTGAAAGTCCAAGTCCATACCACGATGGACATAGACAAAGCATTAGTGCCAAACAAAAATAAATGAATGGTGGCACGATTGTCCAAAGATACTCCACCACCCGATGGAGGATACCACTTTCTTTATTAGTTTTATTGCTGGGAATTCAATTACTCCACCCAGTATCGTCACATCCACGTTGTTGTAGTTGGAATATATCTCCCCTCCCAGTGACCACCTCCACCTCCACCTTCTTCTTTGTTGTCATGTGGTGTGGAATCCGCCTCGATTCATCCAACAATAGACGACTCCCTCATGACAACAACGATCATATCAACAATACTCACCCAAGAAAAAAAATAATACAATCTCTTTAACTCACGGTCTGTCATCCCCACATTTGATAATTCAATTTGAAAATGCCATGTACAATCCACTATATAGATTTTATTCAATTTTTACCACATCAAATCATTATATGGAATAGCAAATGTTATTTTTAAACAAAATGAATGATGATAACTAGAGTTACCCCTTTAGTTGTACCATTCAGATTATGAATTTTGTTAATTTTAATTAACTTTTATCTTTCCATTTTGTATTAAGGGTTAATTGTTTCCTTTGCTTTCAATTATTTGTTTCAATTGTTATACTTTTCACTAGCACAACCGCAAAGTGGCTGGTGTTGCGGTTAGTGAACGCCAAAAGTTATCTGGACGGACAATATTCTGGTGAATTGAAACGCTCAGACAACTGAAATGCACATAGAGCCAAAAGTTATCTGGACGGACAATATTCTGGTGAATTGAAACGCTCGGACAACTGAAATGCACATAGAGCCAAAAGTTATATGGACGGACAATATTCTGGTGAATTGAAACGCTCGGACAACTGAAATGCACATAGAGCTAAGGAAATCCAAAAGTTAATCTTAAATGTGGTAATTCCAAAGGTTAATCAGTTAAACGTGGCAATCATATGGTGGTACAGTAATTTCTTAATATGATTAGGTAAATGTTAAAAAGTAAATAGGTTAACCGATGCATTCAAAAATACAAGGAAGTTATGAAGAGTAAATCACATTCATTGATTTGGGAGGACAACTAAGAATATTCTAGCATTTTCAATTGTTAGCCATTAGATTAGAATTTTAGATTAAAAGGTGATTAATTGTGCCCATCTCCAATAGGTATATGCCTTTTGGCATAACAAGATCCTCTTGAAATGTGGAGTCTCAATTTCCACTAAAGTTATGAATTTTCCTAATTTCGATTAATTTTGGTCTCTCCACTCTACATCAATGGTTAGCTGTTTAGTTGACTTTACTTGAAATGTTGAGTTTCAATTTCCATTTAAATTATGAATTTTGCTAAGTTCTATTAATTTTGGTATCTCCACTCTCCATCAATGGTTAGTTGTCTACTTGACTTTACTCTCAATTATCTACTTCTTGGGCCTAATGGTTAAGAACATGTGTTTCCTCTTAAGAGGTCACAAGTTCAAATCTAAAGTGGGGTAGGGTATGTATACTTTCGTAGACTTTACCAGTCTCATACACCAATTTGATGTATGACTTGGTGACCTTAACATTAGATTCTTGAAACACATAGTAATAGTTCCCAATATGAAAATTGGACTTCTCCCTAGTGTAGGGTAAAGTATTGCTATGTTTCTACCTCCCCATTTTCACACACTTGATATACCCTTCCCCCCACGACTACTTGGGATGTGCCATCTTCCTATTGCACATCTCAACTCATGTGAGTTGGTTCTTAGTTGTGATATTACTAGATTTTTACACCACGGGATGTCGAGCATCACATAGTTTTGTGCTTTGATCTCGTCTTGTTTGTTGAAGTTGTCTTTGTAGTAATGTTGTTTTCTTTGGGCATGTTTTTTTCTCTCTCCCTCTCTGTAGTATCATTGTATATAACTTTTCAACATTTTTTATTTGTTCGACACATTTCTTCTTTTATATCCCACTCTTCAAACCATTTTCCGCACTAGTAGTTCCATGTTTTCTCCCTCCTTTTTAGTCCCTCACTAGTGGTTCCATGTTTTCTCCCTCCTTCTTTTATATCCCACTCTTCAAACCATTTTCCGCAATAGTGGTTCCATGTTAACTTGAACCCTATCATTGTCCATGGCTATACTTTTCATATCTACACACAATCAAGTTTCTCAATGCCTCCAGTTTTATTAGATATAGCTATGTTTCAACTAAGAATATGTCATAAAGGGTGTTGAGGTCTTTTTTTTTTTAGAAACACTACTTATACTAACTTATATTTGTCCTTTCACTAAGCTATTGTGCTATGGGGAACATTTATATGTTATCAAAATCACCTAGGATTTGTACCTATTTTCATCCATGCCCACTTTAGATTGTGTTGGTTTATTACTCTTAGATAACTTGTTATCAGGTGTTGCTACACTTGATCAACTGGATTCCATCTGTATCTAAATATACTTGGTCTTCATACTTCACATCCATAAAGCATTATTAGGTTATGAACAATTGAAAGAGGAAGCTCAATGTTTTCCAATCCCAAACCTCTAATGTCATATTGACTACTTAATGTCAATGTCCTAACTATTATTGTCATATTGACTACTTACAACAAAATCTTTATAATAATCTCCAATATATATACCCATTCCTCTTTCCTATTAATCTATATTAATCTATTGCTATAACTTATCTTTGTAAAACATCCATATTTTATATCAATCTCATTCTTCTCTGAAAAGCTCTCCACAACTCTTCTTTTAACTTTTACTTCCACATAAAACCCGCTATCCTAATTTTGCATATATTCACATTTATCCCCATTGTCATGAAAAATGACTCTAAAACTTTTAAATAATCCTCTACTAAAACTTTTAAATAATCCTCTAAATTACATAGTCTCCTAACTATTATTGTCATATTGACTACTTACAACAAAATCTTTATAATAATCTCCAATATATACCCGTTCCTCTTTCCTATTAATCTATTACTATAGCTTATCTTTATAAAACATCCATATTTTACATCAATCTCATTCTTGAAAAGCTCTCCACAACTCTGCTTTTAACTTTTACTTCCACATAAAACCCACAATCACTGCCCTCCAATCATTCGGAACCCATACTTTTCCCTTCATTATTTACTTATTATTAAAACTCACCCCACCCGACCCCACCCGACCCCATTCTCATACAAAAATGCACTCTTAAATCAATGTGGGCCTTGAGCTCAATATTACACGATTCTGTCATTCCAGTGTAGTGGGCCACTCTATGTTTCAAATAAAATCAAAGGATAAAACCATAGTTGCAATCGACATAATGGCCATCCTAACAAGTTATGCACTGAAAACGACAATGGAGGGTTCCTTGGTATTTAAAAAACCAAAGAAAAATAGGAGACTGTAACCCCCACCACTGCTCCCGAAAACCCATATGCCAAAGATCTTTTCCTTACACATTGACCGTTTCCCAACCAATGAAATATGATTTAATAGATTTTGTCGCTCATGTTGCCCACTGCTATGAGACACCATGTAAAATGGATGCGAAAAAGCAACCATTGAATGCACAAATACTTGAAAACTCTGTTAGAGTTTATCTGGTGATGCTCCTTTCTTTGTCCTCTTTGTAAAGCTAAAGGCGAGGCAAACATGAAAGGAAAAGCCAAAGACAAGGAAAGGTGTGATCCATTATGGGTACCATGAAGCTTTCACCAACTCTAAGAAGGGCCCATGACACATTTATCCAAGTGGTCCATCACCCCAAGTGGTCTTAAATTATAGTCCATCCAACACCACAATGCTAAGTTGTCACTTGCAATATATTCTTCCTTTTTAAATAGTAGTTACATCCTACCTTTCTTTGGGAATCAAAGCCTTACTATGATGGGACTTTACATCTCACTTAATTTTTCACCTATCTCATACAATTCACCCACCTATATACATGGATAAATTTAGATTTGAATGTAAATACCATATAGGCATAATTTGGGATTCAATATAACATCATAAAGCAAAATTTCTATATGCATGAAACACCCAAGGCACAACATCTATAAGATTGATTCCCAAGACACAACATCTATTGAAAGTATAAGATTGATTCAACTTTTGTAATACAATATTGGTTCATTCTTCGAATATATGTAAATAGTGAATATATGTAAATAGTAGTTGATTTTTGGATTTACATTATGATGTAAGAGTATTTTTGAAATAACTACTTCCATAAGTATGATTTAGGTAAGTTATTTTTGAAATAACTACTTCCACAAGTATGATTTAGGCAAGCGCAATGTAAGTGAGTGTGATATAGAAGAATATGATATAGATGTATATGGAAAAGTTGAATACAACATGTAAAGAAAAAATCATATGAGATGTTGGAAATGCCAAAATCACAAGGGGGGCATGATAGGGACAAGAGTGTGACAAGATAGCATGGATGCAATCACTTGAAATCTATTGCACCTTTAATATATAGATATACTAATTTATAGGTAGGTGCTTTGCATCTTCAAGCTCTGTTGGATTTAGTTTCCAATGAATAAAATAACCCCAAGAATGGGTTTTTGATATGTAAATGTCTCAACGAAAAATGCATGAATACACTTGCAAGTATAATAGCCAAAATAGGTGACCAAGAGGAGAAATTTTACTCATAAATGTTTTAGTGCTTTGGTAACATAGAAAATTTTAGGGGCTATATATCGCCCATGGGCTATTTTTCCATGCTTTTTTCCAAAAAAAGATTTTCCAATTTTGATTTTTTCTGAAAATGATCCGCCCAAATTTTATAGAATAATTTTTTTTTACCTAAGGAATAGCCCAAATTATAAAGAAACTATATTAAATCCTTAGAAATTTGAATATTTTTACAAAAATATTGTCAAACATTTATAGTTTGTATATTAAAGACTAGTAATATTCACCAAGATTTCTACAGTTTGAAATAAATTTCCATCTTTAAAATGATCTTTACTTGATAACATACACATAATAGAATAAACAACAAACCTTAACAATTTTCATCCTCATTCACTTCTTCTCCAAGAGTAAAGAATATGTGAAACCTAATAACATTAACAACACTTAAAAAAAACTTCCTAAAAAAACACACAAAACCATCAACATAGTATTTTCTTTCATTATTCTCTATTTTTGAAAAGTTCCAAAAGCAACATTACAACTTTACAACTTGGGATACCTTCTCTCTTACTAAATCATTGTCTAAAAAAATGCATCCACCCCTAACTAAGTTACCCTATGAAATCGTGACATTCAATTCATATTTCTATATTTAGAACAACTAATAAACATAATTTAAAATTCTATATTTGAATTTTTGTCGAGCAATCAAATGCCCCCTAAAACTTTATACTTTGTTCGTGTCCAATGCTTCTAATGTTCACATCATTCTACCCTAGCTTGAAAAAATTATGAATTTACTAGTTCAGAAGCATTTGATTCACATGTCTATGGAATTTAGCTTAACAGTAATCCCATTAACCCATGTCAAAAGTGTTTTCTTCAATAATAGTGGTTTTAGTACTATATCAAAGCTACTTAAGGTGGCATTTCTAGCCATATTAATGTGGCTTATCATCATGATGAAGACATCATACAAGGAGAAAAGTTAAGCAAACTATAAGTAAATAAGGAAAATTTAAGGAATTTTAAATGAAATTATTCCTTTCACTTTTTCATGTTTTCCTTATTTAAAATTCCTTTCACTTTTTCATATTTTTCTATGCCTTCAACCATTTTTGTTAAGTACCTTGTTTGAAGTTTTCTTCACTTTCAAAGTGAGCCTCACTTTCACTGTCTTCTTCCTTCTCATCTCTTCTTGTAGTGTCTTCATGATCATCCTTAATGTTTCCTTTATCCTTCTTCCTATAATTTTCATCTTTGCATTTTTATAGGTCTATTCACCTTTTATATAACGATTATCATCTTTGCATTGTTATAGGTCTATTCACCTTCTATATAACGATTAAGGTTCAGTAGGGTTAGTATTATTGCATCTTTTTCTACAATTAATTCCTTTTCAAAATCTAGAATTTTATTTTGTATCTAGTTTTTTTTTTTTTTTTTGGATCTAATGGGAAATACTCCACTCCCTTAGTGTCATTTAAGGAAGTCCAATGAACAGAGTGAAAAAGTGATGATTTCAGATATTTCTTCATCCTTAAAGCGTTCAATACATGCCTCTAATTTCCTTTGTGCACATCGTAAGTATTTTCCTTTCTATTATGAATGAAATTATTTCCATACTACAATAGCCTACTTAATAGCAAAGATAAACATCCATAGGAGATCTACTCAAAGCAGGTTTTCCCCTTGAAAGGGCTCATGAACATTACTCTCTCTGTGTTGGGTTAGGAATACTTCTAGATGTTCTATATCATTGTTTTTCTAATTTACTTTTATGTAGTTTATATTTATATAATAATTGCTCAATAATCACTATTTTTGCTAGCTAAGTACATTACTAGTGGTATTAGAGCTATTTCCTATGCTAGGACATGCTTGAATTTTATATTTTTTAAAGGTTGGAGACTTGTTTTAGTGTCTTTAAACACATAGATTTGTTGCTTCGTAGATAAAAATGTGATTGGGGAAGCATACACATAGGGAATACAAGTGGAGTTACCTCATTGGACACCCTTGTACACCTTTGTTTGTACCCCTTTAAGTAGTATCCCATTAGGAAGAAGTTGCACATATATTTGATCTTCCATGCACCTTTGGGTATATCAGAAGCCCCTTAGGTGCACCTAAGAATAGCCTTACATAAGGCTCTTGGTTGTCCAGTTGCTAGAGTAGATGAAAATAATAACACTGATATAAATAGGCTCACGTATAATCTAGTCCTTTGCTTATCTTTAAGAGTTTTTCCTTTTCATTTTTCCTATTAAGATTTTAGGGATTGTCCTGTAAGGTTATATCCATTCTAATATCTTTAGGAGAATAAGAGAACTTACATCCAAGATTATTTAGTAGGATATGAATGTACCCCAAACCAACATAAATCGTTTTAAATATTCTAATATTATTGAATATTTATCTTGAGGTTCATCCTCATCAACTTTACTTACAATAATCAATAAATATACTATGATTATAGTTTAGACTCATGCTATCTATTGTTTGGATTAACCAATAATAAGGATTCTAACTACGTTACATAAAAGTTCACAATGCAACAACAATTTATAATTAAGTGTAAAATTGGATGGAGGATATTCACCTCCAAGTCACAAAATTCCCTTCAAAACATCACCCTTAAATTGGGTCGATTAAGATATGCCAATTGGTCATTGAAGAAACACAACCAGAAACTATAATCAAAAGCAAAGGTACCTTATCTATAGTTTCTTTACATAATTAACAAACTCATCATGCTATTAACATCAACAATGCCTTTCCAATATGTAGACAACTAAGTCAATGACAAAAAGTTAACATTCCTAACTATAATGAAAATTTTATAATTCCTACAACATCATATACCCTCTAACTAACATCTCACCAACTAAAACTTATTTCCCCACCCCAAGTCACACATACATAAGTTCATTGGCTTAAATTCTAAGACAATTTGCTTATCATAGTAAATGCATAGGCCAAAAAATCCCTCTTTTATTCCCTACCCTAACCCTCATATGGAATCTACAACCATTCCCCCTTCCCCTTCATTGCAATTAAGAGCCCACAGTATAACCTAGGAGGAAACAAGAAAATGCGAATGCCTCAAACTTTTTATAATTATGATAAGAAGTATTTCAAAAGGCATAAATGTAAGGAACATAAATTATATCAAATTGATGTGACCCTCATCAAACAAACTAAGGACATTTTCAATGCAACCCCTCCTAGGTTGGAATTTTAGGAACCTACTACTACTCCTCAAGATGAAACTGCCCTGGAGTCTTCTTGTGAGGAACCCCAAATTTCTCGCCATGATTTATCAAGTGTTTTATCTCCCCAAACCCTAAAGTTGGTTGGATACATCAAGCACCAAATGGTGATTTCTTTAATTGACAATGGTAGAACCCACAATTTTATTCATCAAAGAAATGTAGAATAAACCAATTGTTATGTCCATGCAGTGCACAAATTTGAAAGTGTGATAGCCAATGGTAGTATGATGAAATGTGGTGTAAAGTGTGAGAATGTGACACTTCAAATGGGAGACTATCAACTCAAATGCCACATGTTTTCTATTGAAATGGGTGGTTGAGATGTATTTCTAGGAGTAGAATGGTTAAGAAAATTGGGTCTGGTTACCATATATTTTAAGGAGTTATACATGACCTTCACTAGGGAGGGCCATAAACATACCCTCAAGGGGATCCATTCCAACACCCTAGAAGTCATCAACTCTCAACATATGGAAAATCTCTCGGTTATCACTAAAATTTCATCCGTAACATTGCACGCAAATGGTTACAGAAATACAACAATGCCAAACAACTATTAGTTCACCTGCAACACCAAAATGCATTTCCAAAAGGAAAAAACTATACAATTGGGCAAAAATTGGCATGCACAAACTCACTAAAGGAAGTGTGCACACAGTGCACGGGTCAAAGAAGCCCGTAGAGCACATAATGCGCCATATGCATGACTGTGTATGAGAAAAGCTGCTCAATCCTATGAACGACACATTTATGGTTCTTGTCAGCCCCTCAACCACTTATGGACTAGCTCCCAACTTGATTTGACCTTCAAATCTGAGCTAAATCCAAATGGGGGGATGGTCAAGGACCAAAGGGTGCCCTAAAGGGCCCCTTGTTCACACTAAGAACCAATTGAATATTGGCTTGAAGAAATGCTATAAAAGGAGGCCATGGGTGCACTAAGAAACCAAGATCTTCATAGTATTTTTATGCTGCATCAATTCTCCCTTGAGAATCCTCTTTTCTCCTAGGAGCATTCTAGCATTATTCCAATAGGCCATTCCACTCACCTATTGAGGGAATAGGCATTGATTTTCTTCATCATTTGCCATTTTTCTTCCATTGTAAGAAGAGCTCTCCATTAGGGAACTCAAGATCCCTCCCAAGGAGGAAGAGGGGACCCATAAGTCCTTATTTTTTCTCTATGGTGTTTTGCCAACTAATATAGTTATCCATTGGTGGCATAATCTTGGTCATTGGTTGATTATTTATGGTTCTAAAAGTTTCTTATGCATTCTAGTTTTATTTCCTTAGTTATTTTAGTTTGTTTACTTGTTTATTTCATGTGCTTGGCTTGTTTAACTCATGCACTAACCCCTGTATTGTCTAGCAGGCTCAACTAGGCATGCAAGTGCCCCTGTTTTTCTCACCCAAGTGACGAAAATACACAACAAATTGGCGACCATACTGGGGATACGTATCAATTTCCACCCTATTTGGGCTTAGAGAGCACTTCTTTTTAATCCATTTGTCTTGTAGGCACCAAAACTAGCCTAGCCTTTGTTGGAAATATTTAACATGTAGCATATGCTTGTCATTGATGGCAAGTACAACAATGAATATGGCATGAGTGCAGGAAGAATGTAACAGACGGGCACTAGAAGTATTTTGGGAAGACGCTGCAGAGCAACCTCGATAAGATTAGAAGAGATAGTGCAGAGAATGTTTGGTATGTTTTACACGCAGCGTATGCTTGCCATTGATGGAAAGTACAACAACGATGATGGCTTGAGTACAACAATGATGATCAGCAGCGCAGTGATATTCAGGAAGACCAGCAACACAACAATTGTCTAAACGCAACAATCCTCAGTCGTCAAATCGAGGATTGATCTAAACTGTTGATCAGGCATGATGAAGTCCCGTAAAGTTTGTGCAGCATTTCTGATCGTTGGATCCCATCCAAAATTCCCGACAGAATGAGGGTCGTCAAATCTGAATATAGACAAGAAGAGAGCGCTGAAGAGGAGGATCGATCTCAGGCATTAGATCTGAGTGCAGGGTCCGAACACCGTTGGATCGAGGAGAACCTGCACAATCTTTAAAGTGCAAGGATTAGAGGGCTCACAAAATCCCGAAAGCAGGAGGAACGTCCATCTCAGGGGGTTATGTGGACCGTTGATCCGACTCCCTGTCGGAGTTTCGGGGATCGAGAGTTGGAGATGACAAGTAATATCATCCACAGAAATCCTGATTTCACGATATGAAAAATCGCGACGTAATCTGAGCCGTCAAATCAAGATCACATCTGGACCGTCGATCCGACTCACGTCAGCAAACCACATCAGCTAGGAACACATGGCACAACCAGGTAATGACAAGTGTCAGACTGATTCAACATGCCAAGCACATGTAAGTCAGGAATCATGGTGACACATGGCAGTTATTTAACACATGTGATGTCAGCAGACTTACACCATGTCGGAGTTTCAAGGATCGCGTGTTGGAGATGTCAAAGAAACAATGCAACAGGAATCTCGATTTCGTGATACGCAAAATCGTGACTTAATCGTAGCCGTTGAATCAAGATCAGATCTGGACCGTTGAGCCAACTCCATATCGGAGTTTCGTGAATCGCAACATAGAGAGACAAGAAAACAATGCAACAAGAATGCCGAAATCGCGATATGCGAATTCGCGATTCAATCGTAGTCGTTGAATCAAGATTGAATTTGGACCGTTGAATCCAAGTCCATTTCGGGAATTCGAGGATCGAGAGTTGGAGATGTCAAGGAATGTTAACATCAAGAACTCCGATATCGCAATATGCGAAATCGTGACGTAATTGAAACCGTCAGATCAAGATGTGATCTGGACCATTGATACGACTTATTTACGAAGTTTTCGTGGATCGGGATTTGGAAGTGACAAGAACATTCACCACAGGAATGTCGAAATCGCAATATGCGAAATCGCGAAATGATCTGAACCGTCAGATCAAGTGTTGATCAGGACTGTTGATCCCACACCATTTCGGGGTATCAGGGATCGCGACTTGGAGAGTTGAGATGCCTCATGTAACACCCTGTTTCCCCCAGATTGTAAATAAAACTGAACTGGCCAAGGACTATGGAAAAACTCATAAGTATGAATATGTGATGTAAATGATAGATTGAATATTATTGAATTTATTGCAGAACTGCTGAGAGGGGATGCGCGGAAAAGAGACCACGATGGTGGTGGAGGGCACCTTGAAAAAGGGGCGTTAACTTCCACCAAGGATGGAATACCGTATTTGGACTCCACTGGCCCGGAGAACCAAAAGCGGCTCGCTAGCCCTGAAATAAATGCCTTGCAGGCTGGTAGGTTGATGTCTTGATGAGGGATGGGGAGGTGAACCGCCTATCCGTAGAGCCATCATGACTGACCAGCGCGAGGGTAATCGTGCCACACGCAACCTCGCGAGAGGATAAGGCGTATGGCATAAGCGATTGAAAGGGGCAGACGCGAGGGGAACTCTGGATTTTTTTACGCAGAGTGAGTGATCGCAGAGAGGGAGGATTGCAACCTTCGCTCCTAGGCACTGGCAGACAGAGAGATGCAGGTCTCAAGACATCGTGGTCTCAGCTCGGGGGTGGCTAGTGGTAAATCCATTAGGAGTCACTACGCCTACGGTTGGGTGGAAACGAGCACCCCTCTCAGCAGTCGCTTCCATTGCTGAAGTTAATTCTGATAAGTGTTTTGCTTATACTGCATTCTGAAATTTATATGCTGTCATATATGTTCATGGACTGTGGAATTGTGAA
>ML778188.1:462975-519496 GCA_009831015.1 Picea engelmannii
TTTGACATTGATGTCAAAGGGGGAGAAAAGAATCTGGGTGCCTTTGTTGCCATCAATGCCAAAGGGGGAGATTGTTGGAAATGTTTAACAGGTAGCATATGCTTGTCATTGATGGAAAGTACAACAATGAAGATGGCATGAGTGCAGGAAGAATGTAACAGACGGGCACCAGAAGTATTTTGGGAAGACGCTGCAGAGAAACCTCGATAAGATCAGAAGAGATAGTGCAGAGGATGTTTGGTATGTTTTACACTCAGTGTATGCTTTCCATTGATGGAAAGTACAACAACGATGATGGCTTGAGTACAACAACGATGATCAACAACATAGTGATATTCAGGAAGAACAACAACGCAACAATTGTCTAAACGCAACAATCCTCAGTCGTCAAATCGAGGATTGATCTAAACTGTTGATCAGGCATGATGAAGTCCCGTAAAGTTTGTGCAGCATTTCTGATCATTGGATCCCATCCAAAATTCCCGACAGAATGAGGGCCATCAGATCTGAATATAGACAAGAAGAGCGCGCTGAAGAGGAGGATAGATCTCATGCGTTAGATCTAAGCGCAGGGTCTGAACACCGTTGGATCGAGGAGAACCTGGACGATCTTTAAAGTGCAAGGATTAGAGGGCTCACAAAATCCCGAAAGCAGGAGGACCGTCCATCTCAGGGGGTTATGTGGACCGTTGATCCGACTCCCTGTTGGAGTTTCAGGGATCGAGAGTTGGAGATGACAAGTAATATCATCCACAGAAATCCCGATTTCGTGATATGCAAAATCGCGACGTAATCTGAGCCATCAAATCAAGATCACATCTGGACCGTCGATCCGACTCACGTCAACAAACCACGTCAGCTAGGAACACGTGGCACAACCAGGTAATGACAAGTTTCAGACTGATTCAACATGCCAAGCACATGTAAGTCACGAATCAGGGTGACACGTGGCAGTTATTTAACACATGTGACGTCAGCAGAGTTACACCATGTCGGAGTTTCGAGGATCGCGTGTTGGAGATGTCAAAGAAACAATGCAACAGGAATCCCGATTTCGCGATATGCAAAATCGTGACTTAATCGTAGTCATTGAATCAAGATCAGATCTAGACTGTTGAGCCAACTCCATATCGGAGTTTCGTGAATCGCGACATAGAGAGACAAGAAAACAACGCAACAAGAATGCCAAAATCGCGATATGCGAATTCACGATTCAATCGCAACCGTTGAATCAAGATTGAATCTGGACCATTGAATCCAAGTCCATTTTGGGAATTCGAGGATCGAGAGTTGGAGATGTCAAGGAATTTTAACATCAAGAACTTCGATATCGCGATATGAAAAATCGCGACGTAATTGCAACCGTCAGATCAAGATGTGATCTGGACCATTGATATGACTTCTTTACGGAGTTTTGTGGATCAGGATTTGGAAGTGACAAGAACATTCACCACAGGAATGTCGAAATCACGATATGCGAAATCGCGAAATGATCTGAACTGTCAGATCAAGTGTTGATCAGGACCATTGATCCCACACCATTTCAGGGTATCAGGGATCGCGACTTGGAGAGTCGAGATGCCTCATCTCCAGACTCATGAAATGTGAAATCGCGAAAGCGCCTTAAGCATAAGGCTGTGGTCACAGCCCTTGGTCACATCAGCGAGAGATGGAGGAAAGACCTAGAGCAACCAAGCTCCGTTTCGGGGATCGCGACTGGGAATGTCGAGATGCATGGTCACACGAATGTCGAATTGCCAAATGCCGAAATGCCGAAATGAATGAAGAATCCCATGGAATCAATCGAACGGTGCAGGTGAACATGAGCATGATCGAAGGGATAATATTGATCCTCACAGTGTAACTGCTAGAAACCATTGATGGTTTCTACCAGAGGATGCAAAGAGACTTCTGTGTGATTTCCAAAGGAGCTGAAGAGTTACAAGGAATTTGCCAGTGGAATGAAGACGATTCATGGAGGAAATTGACAGCTGGATGAGGGTTGGAGCCTGTAACTGAAACAAAAAGGATAAGCTCGACTATGCCAGAGAAGACGAATAGTCTCAACTACCAGAGAGGCTGAGGAATCTTATCATAACACCTAGTGATGCTGAACGCGTGGGAAAACCGCCAGAGAACCTGAAGAGTTACCATGATGATCAGGCAGAGCACTTGAGAGGTGGAGGATATTGGCGCGGTGTGAGTATGCAGAGGTATTTTGCACATTGCATGCACAAGGTGCACAGAAGCTATAAGTACACGGTACATAGAAGAGATGAGGTTGTAGTTGTTGTTTGAGTTGCTGTGGTCGCTGTGTAGAAGGATTGAAGTGTGAGCAAGGAGGCAGAGCGCAGAAGTAGAAATACACAGTAAAGGAAGGTTGCATTGAAGGGACATGGTGCAGAGAGTATAAATGGTAGAAGAACAGACAACGCAAGTCATGTGTGCAGGAAGGCAGTGAGGCAGAAAGAGCAACAAAATGCAGCAGAACAATGATGAGTCTGGTAAGCCATTGTTGAACATTATATCACTGTAATAAGTTTCAGTAGCAAAGATTTATATTTCAGGGTGGTTGGGAGGTGCTAGGGAGGACTATGGTCCCCATAGGTTCAAGTGGGTGCTTGAACACAGGGAGTTGTAGCTTCCATCTGGTTGCAGCTAGAGAAACCAGGGTGGCAGGGTGGTGCAAGGGAGAACTCTTGTTCTCTGTTATACAGGTTGGTGCCTATATGATTGGAAGTTGGTGCTTCCGTCCAGTTGGTGTTGGAAACACTCAGGGAGTTGGTGCTTCCTTCTAGTTGGTGCTAGAGAAACCAGGGAGTTGGTGCTTCCTTCTAGTTGGTGCTAGAGAAACCAGGGAGTTGGTGCTTCCTTCAAGTTGGTGCTAGAGAAACCAGGGAGTTGGTGCTTCCTTCTAGTTGGTGCTAGAGAAACCAGGGAGTTGGTGATTCCTTCTAATGGGTGCTAGAGAAAACAGAGAGTTGGTGCTCTCAGAAAGTTGCAGCTTGCAAAACAGAGGTTGTAGCCTCATTATGAGTTGGTGCTCATATGTATGATAATGTAAAGAATGTAACTATTACTTATCATATAAAGAAAAAGAGGTTTTTACCCTGTATGGGTTTCCTCGGGAAACATCTGTCTCTGTGTTTCTCATTTATGTGACTGATGCTGAATGTGCCATTTTTTATTTCTCTGCATTATTGTGATCATCATTCAGTGTTTCTGCAAAGAGTTTAAAAGAAGCATAATTGTTTAAGCATGGTAACAACTGATTCACCCCTCCCCTCTCAGTTGTCCAACAACATTCCCTGACAAGAGCTAGATTTTGAGCTGGAGGAGGAGATTTTCACTCAAAATCCCTCCCCCCCCCGACGCATATTAGAACGTGCGTGGGTATTCTTGCCCATAGACGCGCACTCAACACACTGTGCGTCCAAAAGAATTTTGTTCTCTGCGCATTCTACGCACTCAAAATGCTTATGTTCTCTGTGCACTGTGCGCCCACTGTGCCTTTGTTAGAACTGTAACCCGCACACATTTCTAGAGTTTCAAAATTGTAAGGGTTTTTGTGATGATTTGAAGGCCCCTAGCCTTCAAAATCTTGCTTTCAAGCAATTTGTAAATGCAATCCACTTAGACTCCTTTCCCATATGAAAGGTTAGCTAGACATAGACACTTAGGGGGTAAAAAGAACCACATATTCTCCTCTTTTTCTTTGGTTGCCACATGGATGGCTTGTTTGGTTTGTAAATTTTAAATTGAGATTATTGCCATCACATATAAAAACACTTACATTGGGACCAGAAATCAACTTTGATCATTGAGTATGCTCTTCTCTCGCACCATAGAGCGATCTTGAGAATCATAAAGGTGGTTGAAGGGACATTTCATCTCCCTTAACAAAATCTTTAGGAGAGGACAAAGCCCCCCTAGGGCTCCTCTTAGTTTCTTTTTGAAATCATCTTAAATTTGTAATGACCCATACATGCCCACATGTTGCAAACTCAGGATAGTTTCTTGAAATTGATTTCTTAGTTTACATCACTAGGAGAGTTTAAAGATCAAAGTAACGGGCCCATACATGCCCACATGCTTGAAATCTAGGATAAATTTTTAGGCTTTCTTAGTGTAAACAACATTATGGAGTTTAAAGGATTGGTAAGGACCCATATGTCCACATGCTAGTTCTCTAGGGATTTTAAAATTCCGCAAGGCTGTACCAATGACACTTAGTAAGATAGGTAACACATATTTGTAAGGACCACAGGAAGTCCACATGTTGCAAATTCACACCTAACTTATTAAATTTGGCACATTTCATCAATTGCGCACACACAAAGTCACTCGTCACTCACATAATTTCCATCTTGAGTTGTGGAGGTTAAAGTTGGTTTTCTCCAAAGGAATTATGAAACGTCCCACTATTTCTTGAAGAAATTATCCACACCCACTTAATTCAAACGAGATCGGTTCACACCCCCAATCTCTCAGCCCAACACATCTAAGATTTATCTAAAAACTCACTAAGTTTTCCTCTATAGGAGGTGCCAAAATAATTTTTTAGTCTAGGTAGGATCTCGAGGGTAGGCATCCAAATAATCCCTTGTTATTCGGTTCTCACATTTTCAAACATTAGAAGTTGAAAAATAGGGAACTTTAAAATCCTCCAAGTCAAGTGTTCCTACACCATATGGCAGGGAGATACCTGTGAAGGGTTGAAGGCTGAGGTCCGGTTGTTCTGTGCGTCCCCCCTTGAGTCACCCAACTCTTGGAAGGGACCCAACCCGTGACCCATTTCTGAGGCCGAAAATATAAATGTTGAACTTTGACCGAGGTACATAGTGGCCAAATTTAGGAAATCTACCCAGGTGGAAATTGTGGGATGCAATTGCACCTTGATTAGATTTTTTGTGGCTATTGGGAAATATCACTAACTCTTTCGGGATATGCACTCTCTACCCCTCATTATAACTGATTATTGCATCCTTCACTAGTTCCTCTTCCGGTGGCTTCAAACCCCACTGTTGAGTGCTTTTGGAAGGTCCAGTGCTATTTGAGAGGAAGGACGATACGTATTTTTTTAGGACACGAGCATTTGCTTTATTTGTTCCCCCACGTGGACAAAATCCACCTACCCACATGTATTCTTATTTACAATTGATTTATGTATGATGCTAATTTGATTACATGCAATTGTGAGTTATATTGTGAAGGTCCAAATTATACAAGTCTCTTGTTCATTTATTGCTCTCATCACCATTCACACACATTCACTTTGCTAGTCGAACATCATAGGGGACCCACATAATCCCCGTCGTTCCATATGCTTGCAGAATCTCCCTCGTATTCTAGAAGGATTTCCTAGTCTTGTCGACTCATCAGCTCAACCATTTCACACCCCTGTGAGTGCCACTATTTTGGGATCAACGTTTCTTGGTTCTACTTTACTTGGGTCCAATTCCCAAGGCCATCCATCCACTAGATCTCCTTCACAAGGAGGCAGGGGAAAAACTTCTTCTCAAGGAAGAAGTACAACTCCACCAAATCCCTCTCAAGGGTCAGGTCCACTACCTGGTCACACCATGGCTAGAACTAATACTCCACCAACACCCCCCATGCCATACTTGGAGTCTCTCAACATTCCCGATTTGAGTAAACTCATGAATGATCCTATTTTACATGACCCCACATGGCCCAATATGCCTACCAAGCTACCTTCAAATATTACAAAATTTGAAGGAAAACCAGGGGAAGATCCCACCAACCATGTCATGACCTTCCACTTATGGTTCTCTTCAAACAACATCATGGATGACTCCATCCACTTAAGTTTATTTCAACAAACACTCATTGGTCCATCAACCAAATGGTATGTGGACGAAAAATCAGGGTCCCATGTAACTTTTGAATCCTTGGCCAAATCCTTTTTGGCCTTTTTTCAATTACCAGTTCGTCATGACACTGGTTTATAACTTCTCTCTGAGTGAAAAAAAAATTCAACTATGCATATTGTGGACCACATCCATGAATGGCGTCGGCGACGTAGTTTATATAAAGCAGAAACCACCAAAGAACAACGTCTCGATTGGTTTCTAAAATCACTCATCTCTATACTTGCCAAAGATGTGGCATCCACCTTCCCCCAATCTGGAGAGGAAGCCATAAAAAAATCTCAATAGTTCGACCTCATTTATGTTCAATCAAGTTACTTATACACAATATTACTTGATGCACCCAGACTTGTACCATTTGGCTAGGACAAACTTGGAATGTCTCATGTTGTGGATGGGTTGATTTGTACCACGACACACCACAACCCGTACATCCAACCACCACCTATGTATGGTGCACCCCAATATCCGCAACCATATGGAGGGCCATCGTATTACCCTCCTCCCCCTTACCAACAACCATATCCTGTTGCTCCCCCCTCCACCCATGAGTGGACCCTTGTCAACACCCATGATATGCCTGACTTCTCAATCAAGCTCTGGTTCCCCTTCTACCTCAACATATAACCTGGGCACTAGTGAAAGCACTTCACCTTCGTATGCGACCTACGGATCGTTGCCACAAAACAATCCGTATTTCCCATTTCTTGGTCCTCCATAGCCATTTTCTCCTGCACATGGACAACCACACGCCGACGTTAACTTTGTTCAACCCTCTCCCATTCAACAAATTCATACTTTTGAACAGTTGAATACAGAAAATCCAACCCATCAGTTGAATAATGCCAAAAAGAAAGGAAAAAACCGAAACAATAATAACCCGAGACTAGGGGGAAATAACCCCCAACAAAACCAACCTGCTGGGGGAAACCAGAATCAGGGTAACCAGAACCCCCAAGGGGACAATAACAACAAACGCCAAGGGAGGAACAACAACAAAAACCTTCATACGAACTTCCTTTGCACTCTTTGCGGTGAACATGTACATTATACTCACAATTGCCCCCAAATTGTCAACTTTAAATGAATGAGATAATCCATGAACACGCTATGACCTCCAGCGCCGCCTGCTCCTCAGGAGGCCCCACAATAGTATTTGGAATAACCACCCCGGCCGTGTTGCAAAACCCTATTCCACACCAAGGTATGATGAATACCTAATAGGAAGTACATCCTGCCCCACCACAAATGGGACAGTATAAAAATCCAGGGCTCATCCACCCTAGAAATCCGACGGATCACAACATCCTCCTCACTAGCAAAGAAAAAATTCTTCTGCAAATGCGTGGTCATCAATACAACGCGCCCCGTGAATCTACTCCCACCACTTCGGAAGCAACTCCAACTACAGTCGAAAAAACCTTGATGATTCCACGCCCTAACACCGAACCTACCATTCGTATCCCCTGCATTCCATTACGATGGAATGTCAATAACCCTCAGGCTAGGGTAGCACACAATTACAGCTTGGTCGATGACTTGGTGCAGTCTCCTGCAACCATGTCTATATTGGAGGTCCTCCAAACCTGTCCAACTCAACAGAAATCCTTACTTTCCGCCCTGGGGGCAGTCAACCTAGCTAATACTAGACTCATCACATTTGATCTAGATAGTGGAGAACCTTGTCTCCCCGCTCTGGTAGCTTTCCAGATACCAGTCAAGATTCAAAACATCACGGTTCATCGGTGTATGATTGATGAAGGTGCATCCACATGCATCATGTCCAAAACTGTATGGTAGAAACTTGGCTCCCCTGAGCTAGTACGATCCACCATCACATTAAGAGCCTATGATGGTCGACCATCCTCCCCTAAAGGGATCTTTCAAAATGTCCCTGTCGAATTCAGGGGAAAAACCATCCTCATCGACATTGAGGTTATCGATTCCCTGCTTGATTAAAATATCTTGTTTGGACTTAGCTACATGTACACTATGAAGGTAGTGGCCTCTTCTGTGTTTTGAACGATAATGTTCCCCCACAATGGGAAAATTGTCACCATCGACCAAATTACACATTATGAGCCTAAGCATTCTGCCAACATCGATAACATCTTGCCTCTTTTCTGCACGAGTTCCGATGCTTATTCACTCATAGACATGGCCCCTAGAATTTTCAAGGACCCATCCTTGCTAGGGGCATACCATGGAGCACCACCTCTTATACACCCTTCAACACAAGTGTGTGTCGTATCTTCTAATGGAACTGACACTGGAGAAACCATTCCTCCCACTGAGGCCTCTCCACACCTTGACGTCCCACCAATTGAAGAAATATTACCTCAGGGATTCCCTGAGAACCCTACTACACCACTTATCCCTGATTTCCCCCTCCCCCATGGGAAAATCCCAGTTTGGGAGACAATTCACCAAGCCATCACTCAAATTCCCTTCTTCTACCCCCCACCGAGAGTACAAGATTTTCAAGTAGCCGCAACGCTTACCCTTCCTAGCATGGTGCTCACCATCCCTGTATGGTATCTACACCCACCCACGATGGTTCCTCAACCATCTCTCCCTCCTCAGTCAGAGGGAATCCTGATGCAGATTCCAATACTAGCTCCGACCACGCCACCCTCACCCCCAATCACCAGCACCACTGCCACGGCTGGGGAAAGATGGAAGAAGAAAGAGCCCACAACTCCACTTCCTCCCCAAGTTCAACCTCCTTGCGCACTCTGCGAAAGAGAGGGACACCCCACTAATAGATGTCCTTCTGTTCCTGAGTTACACAATCTAATCCAAATCCCTCGAGCAACCACATCGCTCACCACTTCTCCAAGCACGTCTAGTACTACTACTGCGTCTTCCACTGCAGGAAGTATAGGGTTGTGAACCAAATTCGCTTATGCCATCTGTTAAGAATATGGCCATTACACCCACCATTGCCCAACTCTACCTCATTTTCGCCAAACCTTGGCTGCAATATGCCAAACGTTTCGGCCCGAGCCCTCTCAACCACTCCCTATTGAAGCTCACATTATTGATATTCGATATATTTCATCGTCAGTACCTGAGCGAACGAGGTACCCTCCACAGTATCGGGACATTCACTTTATGTCCAGTGGTCCCTCACACCATGTACATGATATTTCCTCTATGTCCACACCACTTGAGGACAATAAAACCTACCCATTGATGGTTCCCCCTATCACCTCTCAGGATCCACTGTATTATTGCTTTTTCCACTGTGACGAAGACATATTGGATGAACTGACTACCCCTGATTGCCCTTGGAATACACTCCATCATCGAGCACTTTTCCTCTCATAAGAGGTCTTTCACCCGCCTGATCGGTATTCCCAAGCTCTTGTAATCTTCCAAAACACCTCACAACACTCTCGCCAGATTACCAATAGTGTCAATGAAAATGAGGTGTCATTGTGGGCCCACGATCCATATATAGGCCCTTTTCCCAACTTCCACACTCAGTTACAGGAGCCCAAAGCCTCTGTTTCCCGATCCGTTTTTAGCCACGGGATCATGGTTCCACCATCTACATAGTCACGTTCCCCGAGTCACCATTTGAACTTGGCCCCGGGGGATCATTTTTCTCACATCACATCCAGGTATGCATGCTCACATTCAAACTTATTAAATAACTATTCATGTCTAGGTACGCATGCTCATGCTCACGTCGGGTCTTCGGTTTTAATGTGTGCAAGTATTTGGTCATCACAAATAGCGCAACCCCTTCAAGTATATGTTCGACACTAGAATGCAATCATTCCCTATGAATATCAATTGCATCTCCTAGTCACACCCTCTGGCATTCACTTTTAGGGTCCCTAAATCCGGCTCTACAGTACTGTCACCTATGCTCCATTTTGGTACTGTCACCCGATAACACTCTCCCCCACATGAGTTGTCCCATTCATAGTTCCCCTTGGCAATTTGACACTCATGTTGCTTTCAACCCCTAGGGATGGGAGTCCCGATAGTCTTATGCACTTTCGAGAAAAATCCACATATTTCTTCTCATCATCTTGCTAGCTTTCCGAATGGACTCCCAAACTATCTCATCTCGGTTCTATTTGACCACGCCTCTGCAGTATCATTAACCCTCCATTTCATCCACCATCAGTTTTCCCATCTTCAGATTTCCCTCCATTCATTTACCTCATACAGGAACCCACCCATGGGGCCCCCACCCTCCACTAGTTATCTTCGCAACTTGTGCCCTCACATGCCAAACCATCTCGCACAGGGGCACCTGTTTCTGTATCTGTACACTCATCCCAAATTATTATTTATTTATTTGATAATTGTAAAAAGCCTTTGTTTCCAGGATTTAGTTTTTTTTTGTTGTTGTCACCCTTGATGAAATTATTTTTTCCGACAACGCAACCCATGTCTCCCTTGGTTGGGGCATCCACTATTTTTCTTTTTTCATTTCGACATCGTTCACGAACCTCAAGTATCCCAAAGTCCATGTACCCATGATCTCTACGTTTTTCCACTTCGTCAATCCTCTGGCACAATTTAACCCCATGTCTAGTCATCCCCTTGACACTAGATATAGTTTTATGGTTGCTTCCAATCATCCTTCAAACATACCCCCAACCAAGGGTAGTCTCGAGTCTCACCACATCTTGAATTTGTTCACGTTCCATATCAGTTCTTGATCTTATCTCCATGGATTTCATGAAGCCCTTTTCTTCTTAGAGTCACGTCTCCCTTTCTGTCGACATCAACACAATTTCCATAAGGGCGATAGTATCTTGACTCTCATTACCTTTACAATGAGGAGTCTCAGACGACACAGAGAGAACCATCATTGCTCTCTGATTCTGTTGACCCCCATAACATTCGACTATTGTAGTTTTTTATACCAGCTGAAGACCTTTGAATTTGTTAGGCCATCAATGCCTACGAGTCATCGACACTTCTTATAGGCATCCTTGCCTCTTTTTAGAGTATGTTCACCATCATAATTGTCATCTTCCATTATCAAAACTGCCCTGGAGGGAACTATAGTTATCTACATCAGCATACAACTTCATTTATTGTCTTACATTTTGAGTTACATGACACGAGCATGGGACATGCTCGCCTCATTTGTATACAATTTTTCTTTTTTCTCCCTAAAGAAAGATTTGGGTCCCACAATTTCCCCTCTCCTTCCGACAGATCACTCTTGCAGTTTCTCTCCGCACTCTTAATTACCATGTCACTCTCAGTAGAATAAACATTGATGTATTTCGGCTATACGTATGCTCCTAACCTCACACATCATGGGGCATATTTTATCATTGAAATTTTGTCCGCAACATTGCATGGAAATGGTTACAGAAATACAAAAATGCTAAACAACTATTAGTTCACCTGCAGCACCAACATGCATTTCCAAAAGGAAAAAACTATACAATTGGGCAAAAATTAACATGCGCAAACTCACTAAAGGAAGTGTGCGCACAATGCGCGGGCTAAAGAATCACAGGTGCCATATGCACGACTATGTACGAGAAAATCCATGCACTCCTGTGAACGACACATTTATGGTTCTTGTCGGCCCCTCAACCACTTATGGACCAACTCCCAACTTGATTTGACCTTCATATCTGAGCTAAATCTGAATGGGGGGCTGGTCAAGGACCAAAGGGTGCCCTAAAGGGCCCCTTGTTCACACTAAGAGCCAGTTGAATATTGCCTTGAATAAATGCTATAAAAGGAGGCCATGGGTGCACTATGAAACCAAGATCTTCATAGTATTTTTATGCTGCCTCAATTCTCCCTTGAGAATCCTCTTTTCTCTTAGGAGAATTCTAGCATCATTCCAATAGGCCATTCCACTCACCTCTTGAGGGAACATGCATTGATTTTCTTCATCATTTTCCATTTTTCTTCCATTGTAAGAAGAGCTCTCCATTAGGGTACTCAAGATCCCTCCCAAGGAGGAAGAGGGGACTCATAAGTCCTTATTTTTTCTCTACGGTGTTTTTCCAACTAATATAGTTATCCATTGGTGGCTTAATTTTGGTCATTAGTTGATTGTTTATGGTTCTAAAAGTTTCTTATGCATTCTAGTTTTATTTCCTTAGTTCTTTTAGTTTGTTTACTTGTTTATTTCATGTGCTTGGCTTGTTTAACTCATGCACTAATGTCTATCTTGTCTAGCAGGCCCAACTAGGCATGCAAGTGCCCCTATTTTTCTCACCCAAGTGACGAAACAGACACAACACTCTCGAATAAAGCCTACTTCAACATTATTTTCCAATTTAATTCCATTCAAGCTATGGATAACCACTAAAGGAAACCAACCCTATTTTGCTGTTGGTCTTGACTAAGCATCACCAAGGATTTGAAACTCATTGTGGCTTACCCCCTTCCCATGGTGAGCATGATGATGGAAATCCTCATATTCCAGGAAGTCAACCACCCAATGTGCATCCTTTTATGCACACTTTTGGCTAAAATAATGAAATTGGAAAGATTTTTCAATAACTGTTGGGGGTAGGCATCATATGTACCAATACTATCCCTTACCCATCCCTAGTAGTTATGGTTTCGAAGAAAGAAGGAAATTGGTGCATGAGTCCTTATTTTTGTACTCCCAATATGTTGGCCATTAAAGACAAGTTTTCCATCATAGTTATCGATGATATCTTGTATGAGCTTCATGGTGCGAATTTCTTCACTAAATTGGACCTTTTCTTAGGATACCACCAAATCAGGATGAAGTATTTGTGTTCGACAACATAGGTATTCCAACAGAGGATGAACACCTTTAGTAACCACTCACACAACTAGATCAAAGATCAACACACCGATGTTTTGATGTGGTAAAACCCCTACGGGGAAACATCCACGGCCCCAACCAATGCGACCACTTGGAGAAGTTTATTAATGCAAAAGAAAAAGATTACTGTAACACCCTGTTTCCCCCAGTTTGTAAATATAACTATATTGTCCAAGAAACTATGGCAAAATCAAATGTGTGAATGTTTGATTTGATGGACCTTTGTATAAAAGGTCGATGAATGTTTGATAAGTGTTGCATGACTGCTAGAAAGGGGATGTGATAAGAGAGACTATGAATTCTCTGAAAGAGATGGTGGAGGGGACCATGAATGGTTTCATTAACTGTAACGTCCCTAGCCACCAACATGCCAGGCAACGTTACCAACACAAGCTTAAATTAGCCTTTAAAGCTTTGATACCAATTTGTAACGTCCCTGACCATCAACCCCACTGTCGGGAAACGCTACTACGCAGAACATTCCCATAAATTTATATATAACATGCATATTAAATCAAATTAACTCATTTAACATAGAGTTACTACCATCATACAGACTTAAACAGAATTAACAATAAATATCATTGCAACATAAGACATGATAATATTACAAGCATCACAAACATGCATTTTAATTGAAATTAAACACATAATGATACTTATCTTTGAAACTGTAGTAACTCCACCAACTATGTTCAAACCTTCCATGAACCTCCCAACCTTAAACCACACTCCTCATCACGCTCAGTAGTGGGTCACCCCCGAGCTGGGACTAAGCTCCACCCAAGAAAAGGGAATCCTAGACTAGGCCGAGGTTACATGAAAATTGCACAGTGCAACTGGAATGATTCTCTCTAGGAGCCTTCTTATGCCCACTACTCACAGACTCTCATTACCCACATGCCTGTTCCACTTGGGAGTATACACCTTCACAAGAACAATCCATCAGTGCTTCACCTCCCTCTCTAGGTCTCAACAATAGGCCGGATCAAGAATTCTCAGAGCTCCGTAGCTGGTGATGGACTCTCTCTGGGAGAAAACCACTTCCTAGCAGACTCTCTCACCCAGAGAGAGCTTCTCACAGGCCTAACAACCTATCTCGTCAACCACAACCACCTCTCTCACTTGGAGAGAGTGTTTCACACAGGCCTGACAACCTGCTTCTTCAACTTCGTTCTAGCACAAGGAGTACAACAACAACGGTTCAACACTCATTCACACAGGGATGACATCAACATCAACAAATGGGCATGGCACCGTAGGCGGCAACAACCCGCGCTAAAACACGACATGACTAAGGAGATTACCTAGGTGTCAGGTTCCTCAGGAGACATAGAATGACTCACGAATGAACTGTGTGGCCACAACAACCCACAATTATGACACCACACAACTCAGACAAATACGGGATACTCAAACTTCTCCGGAGACACGGATTAGTCCGTCGATTTTCCCACGGGTTTCAGGGTGCATGACCAGAAACATAATGCAGATGAAGACACATAGGAAAAACGGGTTCAGACGCCCCCCGATCCCAACTAAATCAGGCGGAGGATGACACAATGGGAAGCCAACCCCCAACACGACTGACTTCTTCAACTTTAACGGCATGCACCTAGGTCGACACTTGTCTTCCTGGAGCTGCATGAGTTCCACTTAGCACATGTTCCCTTTACAAGAACTTAGGACAACACTCACATGTCCACCTTAGCCTTTAGGAAGTAATAATAAATTACTATCCCATTTAGAGGTAAGACCCCTAGCTTAGCCCCTAGGCCCACTCACTTAGCCTCCTCCCTTACCCAACTTGTGGAAGCTTAGTCCCCCATCACTCTTTCTTCGTGGTCGATCTGCACGCAACGATGTTTATATTTTATTAATGATCTGCCTAATTACATATACAAAATGAGGCTCCTGGCCTTTAACACCTAGGCTCTCCAGCATAATCACCAAATAAGCCTCCTAGATTATTATAACTCGGCTAACCAACCTACAAAACATGTTTACAATTTATAAATATAATTGGGGTTTGTCCTTGGGGATATTACAATCCCCTCCCCTTATTTTTTCACTGTCCTTAGTGCAACTTTCACACAACATCAAAAAGATTTCCAAAATCTTCAAAAAGATGCAGGTATTCTGCTCGCATAGCATCCTCATGCTCCCATATCACATCCTCAGGACCGTACCAGGTCCACTGGACCTTTACAAGCCCTATGGCTCGATTTTGGAGTTGCTTGTTTTTCCAGTCCAATATGCACATCGGATGCACTTGCAAGACACCTTCTTGCTCCACCTGAATCACATTCCAATCGATTACATGATTAGCATCAGGTATATATATTTCTTAAGAAATGAAATATGAAACACATTATGTACAGTCATGGATGCAGGCAATGCAAGCGTATATGAAGTATATATATATATACATACATACATATATGTATATACATAAAATTTTAATAACATTATAACTTGTATACAACATACACAACATACAATAAATAGAGAATTGGTACTTATCTTTTGATTGAAAAGACCTCCATATCACATGGTCTAGATCAAGGTACCAAACCTCAGCAACACTCCAACCAACGGTCTGTCCTTCCCCACATGCTTTTCCCACCCCAAAAGTGTGCACCTTCACTATCACACAGTCCATCAGTTCTTACACCTCCCTTTACTTGGGCTTCAACAATAGGCCAGACTGGAAGTCTTAGAGCACCGTGGCTCCCGGAGTTCCAACTACCCTTAGATATTTCCAATTAGCATCTTTCCTGAGCTACTCTTTGTAATAAAAATTCTAACTTTAATCAACATCATCTCATCTGCATCACCCACATGCAGTGATCATGAGAAAACATAAAAGAATTCATTTAGGAACTCCAACTTAGTTCAAAAAAGAATTCAACTTTTTCCCCAAAACAGGAAATTCCATTTCATAATTCATCTTGTCTATTGTCATATTATGAATGCATCCATCCTTGTGATTTTCCACAGGCACCAAACTGCATAACATTTTCCTGCAAGACTTCATCTTGCATACTGCCAACAATTTGTCATTATTTTTGTACATCATAATTCAACATGTACAACACTTTATGCAATGATCTTAGAATTGCCTGCACCTAGCAATTCAATCACAATTACCAAATAATTTAACCAAATAGAATGACTCATCATTCTATGCATATGCATGTCCATAATTAATAACAGTAAATTTATTATTTCAAATTTCTGAACATAAAATTTTCTGTAGTCTCTATTCCTGTGACTACCTGGCTTGCAACTTTCCTGTTGCAATGTTTAACTGTTCCTGAAATGTTCTCAATTTTATGAGTTAGAAACATTTCAGCCATTAGTATAATTATTTCCATGCCAAAAACATATATACATTCACTCACAAAATTCATTTAGTTTATAATTCTATCACTTACTATGCATGAGTGCAATTCTCAATGCATACTTATTCAGTGCACCCTGCATTGAATTACATAATGCTCTTTATCTCAGTCATGTATCTCACCATCCATAAGTTGTAATTTTGGCCAATGTGTTGACACATTCTCCACACACTTCCTATTGTCTTCCCAATTAATTGGATGCCTTCCTTTTCGACCCAAACACTACACCAAGAATATAATTATGTGGTGTTCATTAGTGTTAGAAAAAAGGTTGCAACCAAAATTTTATTTAAAAGTAGGAAGATTTTAGTACCTGTGTGTCTCATAACATTTCCATATCCATACCTTGTCATATCCAACCAGGTCCTGGTCTCATACATGACTAGCTTACTGGTATTCATTCCTATAACCAGTTCTTATCTTTAATTCTTTAGTTATTACCCCATAACCAAATTAACATGACATTCTACTATGTCAATGTGTGCATTCAAAAGCTAAAAAGATTTGAATTAATACAGGCCTCCAACCTTTACCACATCCAGTGGTATGCATTCAATAATATAATCCTATGATTTTATATAATAACTCTAGCTGAGGAAATTCTTACCTAAATTTCCTTTCAGCAATTATGCAAAAAGAGTGATAAAAAATCATACGTGCATGACTGCGATTAATAAATTTTATACTTCTTGAATGTCTGATGGAAGTATAAGATTTCATGCTTCTTTTATCAAACTTATAACCAACACTTTAACTCTCTGTTGCTTCCTTCCTTATGAAACAACATTACCAACAACACTTGCAAACATGCAAGCATTCTTTCATCTGGATGACCCAACGAGCCATAACATACTCGCTACCAGAGAAATTGCAGAAATTACTTTCTCCCTTTAAAACTTTTTCTTGCTGATCCCAAAAGTATTCAATTCTTCCTGGATTCCTGAATCTTCTTTTTCTCTCATTGTAGTCACTGTACATGACTATTTCTTCCCTGAGCACTTTCGACATAGTGCCCCTACCTCAACGGGGTCTGCTGACCTCTCGGTCAAATAATATTCCACTCTTCTAAGTCGAATTGACTCTTCGGGCTCATGATTGAACCCAAAAAAATTATACACATGCCCCCTTTTTTCCTTTAGGCATAGGTCCTGACAGACCTGCGGGCTATTCCTGTGCACTTCCAAAACTCCAAGTTTCAGGCGCTAGCCTCTTTTTCATCAGCCCTTTCCTTCATAAGACCGTGGGCTATGACCTCACATAAGTGTGTGATTGCGGGCGCGGACAAGAGTGGTTTTAGATCAACCCTCTTTTCACCTCGCAATTCACCTCCAGCTACCACGTATCCTTTTTCTAAAACCGTGGTATAAATTGCGGCCCGCTCTCAGATTTTTAACATCCGAGCTAGTTTTGGCCACACAATACAGTTCGTCCGTCGATCTCCAATGACATGGCGATGATCCGTGATCAATGGTGGCTATCTATCCTCCTTCCATAAGCGATCCCAGATCTACATGATCCGTCGACACGTAGCTCCCTTGCAAATCAACGACTATGGTTGATTCTGGCTCTCCGGCCCTCGGGAGTTTCAACTCTCAACTATCTTCTTTTCCCCATATGACAATCTTCCGGAGTGGAAGATCTATTGACACCTATCCTCAACAATCGGATGATTCTAATGAAATCCGAATCTTTGGCCTTTGGGAGTTCTCACGTCTCCACACACATAAATCTCTGGAGTGAATTCCTCGGAGTGATAGATCTTCTTCCACGCGTCCTCTCCAAATCAACGACCCTGATTATTTTTGGGACTTCGACACTTTCACCCTCTACTTTCCTCTGGAGTACTCCATACCCAGAGTTCTAGATCTGGGGCCACGCGTCCACTTTCAGATCAACGACCAAGATTTACTTCGGTTGTTTCTCCTCCTCCTTGTCCACAAAATTATGAAGTTGTGGATCTTACACCACCTGTCCTCCTTGATGATGGACAGTCCCAAATCACTTCAGGACTTTGACAAGTCCACTTCTATTGCACACAATAGGGTTAAGTATCATGCGCTTACCTCTGGATCCAATGGTTGCTGGTCCTTCGTGCTCAGACCTAACGGATGGGATCCATTCCTCTCCTTTGCACTTCCTTTGTTCTGCTGGGCGCTGATCTAACGGTCTAGGATCCTCCCCACAACCGATCTAATGGCTGTTGTCGCTCCTCCTCCCGAGCTTTTGACTTCTTCCGCCTTGGAATATTTTTCAGTGTTCAAAGGCTTCAACCTTTGACCTTTCTCCTGTGAGTCCACCTCTTGGATCTCATCTTGGCTCTCATAAGCGTTATCTCTTCTGAGCTTTAGGACTTAGAATGAGTCTGTCCCCCACACACTCCTTGTGTTATCTCTTCTAATATTTTTGATTTACTCAGTCTCCTAAGGGTCTCGACCCTTCTGTTTCCTTTCAAAGGAAAACTTCGTGCCCTCCTGGCAACCTTTTTCTCAAAGCACACCTTGTTGAGTGTTTTCTACAGAGTGTTCAACATCTCTATGAGTATCTTCCTCTGATACTCTTCTCCCTGAACTCGATAAAGAGTTCTCTCTGTGCACACTTTCACTTGCTCGATGCCCGCTTGGCAGAGCCCTACAGATTTCTCAGTGACTCTTTCTCTCTTTGAACTCAACACAGAGTTCTTCCTGTGCACTCCTTGCACTGCTGCTGATGAAGGTTCAACAACATCTCTCTTGAGCTTCTCTGAGGTTAAATTACCTCTGTCAATGCACTCCTTGCGGACAATGTGCACTGCTTGCACTCGAAAACTCAAAGAAGAGAAACAATTGAAACTTATTCAATACTTCACTAGTTTATGCATTTAGACCAATCTGATTTAAGAACATGTTCATATTTCATTTTCTTTCCGAGCTCTTCTCTGCTCTGTAATCATTTTCGGGAACTACCTCCTTTCTCTCAGTATCCAATCCATGTGATCATGGGCCATGACCAAGTGCTACATCACTAGGTGCTTACTCTGGCCTTCGGCCTTCGGATTTGGAAGATTTCAAAGCACCACACAACAATCTCTCGGAGCTCCAGATTACCAAACTCGTGAAGTAGGGCGGATCAACCATCCACGTCTACTCAACATCCAACGACTGACACTTACTATGGAACCTTAGGCATCTTAGTTCCAGAACTTCGAAGCTTCAGGACTTCGGAGGATTTCACATATGTGCATCTGAACTGTTAATCTCCGAACATTCCCAATCACCTTTGGTGACGTCATTATGTCACATCACTTAACGTTTTCCAATTGTAGGGGAATGCAACGATGGTTTGGAGTAACCTGCCTTTCATCCTGCTATTCTTCTGATGCTGAGACGTAATCCCTCGGTGAAACTGCGGTTTGGATTGTGGGATCGCCTTGGAGAATTAACTCCCATGCAACTTGGGTCCCCGCAATGCCTCCTGGCCATCGATCTTTATGTATCGTGATCAATGATAGTGTGGGTCCTTCGACCTTTAACTATGTTACGTAACCTTGGGCACCACTAACCCTGCTCATACAGGATGCCATGTGGTGGAATACTAGAGACTGAATCATGGCCCAATCATATGGGTGTCATACATCACGTTCCATATGGCATTTCAAACTTCCACGGGTTTGGAACCCACTGACACGTGGCACACATCCCATGTGTCCACGTCACCTCCAGGTGACATCATCATGACTCACCACTTTGGCTCTACGGGCTTTGGAGCTTTGGATTTCTCTCTTATTTTACATCAACTTCAAGGAAGTCGCGAAGTTCGAAGGGCTTCCAGGTTAACCCTTCTGCACCTTCCCCATATCTGGCGGTCGTAAGGGATTTTCCTTCCTTTTGAACAGATCCTACAACGCAAAACAGACTCTGTTACTCTGTGGATTTCCAAAGGAATTCACGACTAACTGCCTCGTAACATTACCAAATCTGACGGTCATGAAGGATTCTCCTTCTCCTGAATAGATCCTAAGGTCCACATTACTCTGTGGCCCAACACCACTTCTGTCGTGGTTTTACGACACTGTTACTCCTCTTGAGCTTCGTAACATGACCAAGGTAACCTCTCGGCACTCAGGAACATTTTGAGGTTCAAAATTTTTCCTCTAGACACAATTTCCTCTTGAAAAGTTGGGTCCAATGACCACTTATCCAGCCCATTCAGGCTCAGTGTTTGAAACCATGGGTCTTAACTCAATTTTTTTCTACTTCGACAACAATTATTTTCGAAATTTTTGTTTCATTTTCCACTAACATGGACCATCCAGGCTCAATGTTGAAAACCTTGGCTCTGATACCAATTTGCAACTTCCCCATCCACCAAAAGGTCGGACAATGTTACCAACACAACCTTAACTTAGACTTTAAAGCTCTGATACCAATTTGTAACGTCCCTGGCCATCAACCCCACTGTCGGGCAATGCTACTACGCGAAACATTCCCATAAATTTATATATAACATGCATATTAACTCAAATTAACTCATTTAACATAGAGTTACTGCCACCATACATATTTAAATAGAATTAACAATAAATATCATTGCAACAGAATACATGATAATATTACAAGCATCACAGACATGCATTTTAATTGAAATTAAACACATAATGATACTTATCTTTGAAACTATAGTAACTCCACCAACTACGTGTAGACCTTCCACAAACCTCCCATCCTTAGACCATGCTGCTCATCACGCTCAGTAGTGGGTCACCCCTGAGATGGGACTAAGCTCTACCCAAGTCAAGGGAGTCCTAGACTAGGTTGAGGTTACAGAAAAATTGCACAGTGCAACCGAAAGGATTCTCTCCAAGAGCCTTCTTACGCCCACTACTCATGGACTCTCATTCCCCACATGCCTGTTCCACCCAGGAGTATACAACTTCACAAGTACAGTCCATCGATGCTTCACCTCCCTCTCCGGGTCTCGACAACATGCCGGATCAAGAATTCTCAGAGCTCCGTCGCTGGTGCTGGACTTTCTCTGGGAGAAAACCACTTCCCAACAGACTCTCTCACCTGGAGAGAGATGCTCACAGGCCTGACAACCTGTGATATATCGTAGCAAGCCTCTTGGCACTGCTACCATCTGAGTAACCTCACGAGTTTACCTTGCCCTATTTTTGGACACATTTTTTGGATCCTCCATTACTATATGACTACAACAATGCTGAAGAATTTTTGGACACATCTTCAGCCTATTTTCAAGTGAGACATGTCACCCCTCCGTCCACGACATGTCAGCATAACGACGTCAAGCCACCATGTCAGCTATGGGAGATCATCCTCAGGGAAGTGTTCTTGTTCAAGCGCCAATATTAGCACCATATCCATGCGCGGTTTTAATGGATCCTAGAATTGGTGGGCGGATAAAATTTAGTGGGGGCACTAAATTGGTAGGGCTTCCCAGATCGCGGAACACAACTAGATCAATGGCCACACTTCATTGCGGGGATGTGTTAGGTATCTAGAGAAGTAGTAGTGGGGGCCTAGAGGGCCCATAGTAATAATCGTGGAGGCCATTCAATGTAAGGTGAACTAGGTCCACTATATTATTAAATAAGGCCCACTATGGTAGTTAGATATAATAAATGTAAGAGGACTTTTTAGAAGGTTCTACTTCTAGAATATTCCTCCTCTAGAATGTTCTTAGGTGATGGTATCAATATATAAAGAGGTTTAAGCAATGCAATGGGACATGAAGAGAAGTATTGTATTTGGAGCGGTAGCTCAATAGGAGGAAGCCCCCTTAAAGAGGCAAGTGAACAGGAGATGATCCCTTCCATAATAGGATCCATTGTATGGTGTTTCCATACCCTGAGGGTTTGATATAATAAAGTGGTGTTTTTCTATATTGTTCTTCTATATCTATTGTGGTGCTTTTGTATTCATTCTTTGGTTCTTAACAAGTGGTATTATATATATTGAGGTGATGAAATGCTTGTGCATGGAGGATTCATACGAGTTGTTGTAGTCACATAGTAATGGAGGTTTTATTATTATGTTACTGTGATATATTTCAGTGTTTGAAACTTAGTCCAAGAGTGCTCTTGTGCCTTCATTTTTCTTCACCAAGCTGCTTGAAAGCCGGATGCCCATGGCAAACTTGTTCACCTTTCTCACTAAGTCTTCCTTCTGCTCACCTTTAACCTTAAACCACTGACTGAAGTTAATGAGGACCTCATTTCCTTATGCATTTCTTGTCCATTTTTTGTGTTAAAACATTCTTTTATTGAACTTTGTCCATTTGACCTCCATTCATAAAACCTACCTCCACAAACATTTTGATGGGTACTGGGCTTATCCTCTTGCAGTCTGAGGGTGACTCTCAGTGCTAAAATTCATGGCACTGTTGTCGGGGAACAGAGTAACGAAATATCTTTCCCTGAGAGAATGACAATGATTAGATCTGATATTTGATGCCGAACAAATACCAGACACATTTAGACTGTAGATCATTCACCTTGCGACTCCATGGTTAAAGAATCCAGTGGCGACTCCATAGTTTTAAGAAGTCATATTTTCAGATGGAAGCCATCTTGGCTCGGAGGTTTGCTCCTTTAAATTTCTCTGTTGTTCCTGGTTTTCCAAATGTTGTTCCTACTATAGATGAGTGGGGTGATTTTTTACCCAGATTTAGAGAACATAGAGATGACAACCCGACTGAGCATTTTCTTGAGTTTCATGAACTCATGCATCAACGGGGAATACATCATGAGGATGTATTAATGAATATGTTCATGTACTCATTAGAGGGATATGATTGTGAGTGGTATCGATCCTTTCCCTCTGCTAGCATCTCCTCCCTGGAACAATTCCATGTTGCATTCAGTAAGAATTGTAAAAGGTTTTTTCCAGCTGATTTACTTTTTGAAAACTGTTGTGAAGAATTTGGATATCATATTCGACAGTCACTTATTAGTTCTTCTAGTAGTGAAAATAAAAGGGATTTTTCTGTTGAGGAAGTAGAGGAAGATTCAATTACATGTGAGTTTTCTTTTGATTCTTTTATTCAAAAAGATGAAGTTGGGAATTACATTAATGATGAAATTGATGATAACAAGGCTTTGGATACATCTTGAATTATTCTATATGTCTCAGTTAGTTGTTGTTATGATACATTTGTTGTTCTATGTTCTCATAAAGATTTGATTAACTATGAAGAAAGTGATGTTGAAGGTCACAAGCAAGTTGTTCCCCTTCCTTCTGAAATTGTTGAGCAACAGGAAATATACAAGTCTCAAGATGACATTATGGAGCTAGAACAAGGAAAAACCAACAATGCAGAAGACATACCCATTCATATCCAACAACAAGATGAGCAGTATCAGGAGTATTTTTCTTCTCTTTATGGTTGTGAATCGCATGAATTTCATGAGTTGTTTCAACGAGGACAGGAGCAACTCAGTTTTGTTTATAATGCAGATCTCATAAAACAACAAATTTTTCTTCTCAACCAGTTGGAGGCTTTCCACAAGTTTCAAGATCCAATAACAAGTTGGATGGATTCTTTTTTTTCCAAAATCCCAAAGGTTGTAAGTTTTAGCATGATCATCATTTGCAACCGTAAGTACCAGATGCCTGCTAACTTTTTGTCGCATTTGTTATACCCCATTCAGATTATTTTAAACAATGAAATGCACAAAGTTATGGTTCTCAGTCAAATGGTTTCTTGGTTTCATTGGAAATGGAATTGCACATGATTGAGTTGGTTTTTAACTTAATAGAGTAGGTAGTAGGAGAATAAGCTCATAGTTCAAGCATTTTAATTTTTAGTTCGTAGATTATTTTTTAGTAGCTTATTTGAATAAGAGACTCCATATCCCAACAAAGGAACTTGGGTTAGCTTCAGTGTTAATTTTCAAAGATACATGGCATGCATATAGAATAGAGGTAATAAAAAGGAAGGTGGGAGCAAGTTATTAAATTCAAAGGCATTGGAACTGCTTGTTCTTGGCATCTCACAGGGAGCATGCCATCCCCTGTGGAGCCAATGTTATCACATAAATATTTCAAAGGGTCGCAGGATGACCAAGTCCTTTGTCGTACAAAAGCATCCAAACACAACATTAAAAGCAACCCATTTCGGGCTTAAAATACAAGAAGCAGGTGGGTTTATTTTTCCAACGACGGAGATCCCAGGAGTAGTTCAGATCAAAAACTCACGTGTATTCGACATGTCAAAATTGCGCGAGGATTAGTGGCTAGGCAGAAGCCCCAGAGTTGCAGATCAAGCACCACGTGTCCTCATCCAATGAACGATCACGATTTACTTTGAGAATCTGGGCTTCGGGAGTTTTAGCTTCTCTACTCCCGATTTCATCCGTAGTGGTTTCTCCCGAAGTCCACTGATTATTTTTGGTGTCCTTCCAAATCTATTGGTGGTAGTTTACTTCGAGACTTCGGGCTTTGGGTGTTTCAACCTCCCCACTCCAATTTTCCTCTGAAGTAGTTTCTCCTGGGATCCACAGATCCTTGCCACATGTCCTCCTCATATATATGGTCGTCATTCACTTCGAAGCTCCAGCTCTACATGCAAACCGCCCCTAAGCTCTGAAGTGCCAAAGTACATGGCAGTCATCAGTTCAGACATGTGGGGCTCTCATCAGTCATGACACCTAGAATCCATCTGGCACCAACACGTGTCACCTCTCTTTTCATGACACTTCAACATAGTGACGTTAGGCCACCATGTTAGATCATCGTCCGGGAAGTGTTCTTGTTCAACGCTAAAATTAGTGCCATCTCCAAGCGCGGTTAGAATGATCCTAAAGTTGGTGGGCAGATAAAATTTAGCGGGGGAGATAAATTGGCAGGGCTGCCCAGATCGTGAGATGCGACTAGATCAACGACCACACTTCATTGCAGGGACACAACTTGCTTGAGCGTTAAAATCCTTGAGTGGTCCCGCAATCGAAATTGTGGTATAATAAAAGAGCTACATGGCGGAATGTGGTGAATTGCGGGCTCAAAAGAGGTGTGGATCCAAACTTCTTATGAATGTCTCGCAATCACGTGCTTATATAACAAAAAGTCTGAGAGAAAAACGTGGCCACCCCCTAGGCATTAGGCCGCGCTCCGATCCTGAGGAGGATTCGGTTAATGAAAAAGGACTGGTAGTTGAAGCCTCAACCTAGTCCATAAATAGATGGCATGAAAGCTATGGATGAGGAGACAGAGTTTTCAGCTCGAGGTACCACGATGGGAAGTTTCTTCCTGTAGACCCATACTAATCTGAGCTTGCGTCTAACAAGAGAACACACACATAGTCTGACAGAAGGATGCATAGACGAAAGATTTGAATGAGATGGCCAGGTCACACTCCTGGAGGTTATGGGCTGATCCGATTATAAATAGATTAGTTTAATTTTTTGTAAATGGGGGGTTCAAAGGATGGAGAGCTGAGAGAGTTTTAGGAGTAGGGCTCTGTATTTCTCAGTTTGTAGGCCTGAGGGCTTGGATTGTAAATATTATGTTATTGAAGATTCCTTTGAGTTGTTTTTATCAGACTGTATTCTTAGTTTACATGATGTTCTGTTTTTCTTGTCTGGATGTAATCTCTCTGATCTATGGATTCCTGAGGCGGTAGAGAATCTACTGTCATCTTGCCCATTTTTCATGGTTTATCACACCGATGTTATTGTTTTTCTTATTTTCTGGATCTAATCTCTCTGATCTATGGATTCCTGAGGCGGTAGAGGATCTGCTGTCATCTTGCCCATATTTCATGGTTCATCACTCAGACCCTTCCTGTTTTCCTTCTTGTCTGAATGTAGTATCTGTGATTCACAGATTCCTTAGGCGATGGATGATCTGCTATCATCTTTCCCATGTTTATCGTTCATCACTCAGACCCTTCATGTTTTCCTTCTTGTCTGGATGTAGCATCTTTGATTCATGGATTCCTGAGGAGGTAGAGGATCTGTTGTCATCTTTCCCATGTTTCAACGTTTATCACTTAGACACATTCTCTTTTTCTTCTCCTCATCACCACATAAATCCTTTTGTCTGATAGGTAGTTTAAATGCCTTCCTTATTCACGATACTTATGAATCCATAGCCCAATGGTCCCAAACTGATATATCATTACTTTTGTTATCTTTTCATCTCCCTGCAGTCTCATTGATCCACCTACTCAAACCAATTTAATCCATTTACCTTTTTTGATGGGTATTGGGCTTATCCTCTTATAGTCAGAGGGTGACTCTCATTGATAACAAAATCCATATTAAATATACATATAATATGGATTTAAAAACTAAAACTGATGATCTGGATGGAAAGAACTCGAAAAATTAGGCAATTTAAAAAAAAACGGCACTAAAAATGGACTTCGGATGTGAGAGTTATGCCCTTTTTAAAAAAAGACATAAACGATAACTGAAGGACCACGTGGTGGTGTAAGTTGCTTTATGAAGTGACCCACTTTTATAAAGAGAAGCGTGGATCACTCTTACAATGAAGTTACTTTATAAAAAAAAAATTGAATGCAAAATAAATAACTCTAAAATAAAATATTAAAGCTACTTATAGTGATTCACTTTTATACTTGAAGTGAAATACATTTTACAATTTGAGCATGAACTTTTTCAAAAAAAAAGAACAAAAAGAGAGACTTAAACTCAAGACCTCTTACTTAATAAGACAACTTTTAACCAAATGGTTTAGAAAAACATATTGTATTGTTTAACAAGAGGATTATGGTTGTTTTTGTTGTTGTCGGCCTTGGAGAGCGTGCTAAAAAAAAACTCTTTTAACACAAGAAAAAAATTTCACTTCTCGATGACAACAAGGGTTAGATCTCGATTAGCTTACCTGGAAGATGCACCTTTTCCTATCTGTTTCATATTTTTTGAGATCACACAGGGCGCGAGGAAAAGAGAATATGCAGATCTAAAAGAGTAGCAACCGAAAAATAAATAATATAAAACTGAAATAAAACCAAAATAATACTCTACAAAAAATTAAAAAATGCGTATTCAGGCTTTATACCTTCGAATTTGACTAAAATGGCCGTATCTTGGGCAAATGGAAGCCTTTTCAAGTGAAACGAAAAATGTTCCTAACTTTAAAGAGCGCTCTGGACACAATGGAATAGTCCCGTCAGCCTAGAAATGCATGAAAATGATAGAAAATGGAGATGAGGAAACTCGACTTCATGATCTTGATCTACAACAGGAGCGGGTCTTCAAATAGGCTTTGATACCATGTTCGAAAACACAGATATTCCAAAAGAGGATGAACACCTTCAGTAACCACTCAAAAAACCATATCAAAGATCAACACACCAATGTTTTGACTCGGTAAAACCCCTATGGGGAAACATCCACGACCCTAGCCAACGCGACCACTTGGAGCAGTTTATTAATGAAAAAGAAAAATATTACAAATAGATTTTACAAGAGAGCTTCTCACAATTGATCATTGAAAAATGACCCTCCATGCTCTTTAAATAGAGATCATGGACCAATCAGGTGTTAAGCCATGAATCAATGGCCATTAAGATCGAGGAGAATATGAACTGTCAAATCACTCTATGTCGGGAACATATCGTGACCGTCGAATTTCCTAACTACAAATGCATATTAATGCATACTAATGAAACACACTACGAAATTTTTTTTTACCTAACGACACATTAGACGAAGTAGATCTTAACTAACTCCTAAGTGTCTAAATATCCTAACAATTTGGACATTCCTAAGATGGAATTTTGTAGAAATGAAGGAAATTATGAATTTTTAGTGATGCCTTTCGGTATTTATAATGCCCCATTTGATTTTTATAGATTCACGAACAATAACACTTAGTCACATTGTCAGTCATGATGGGGTGCAAGTGGATCCCAATAAAATTGAGGCTATGCAATATTTCTATGCTTGAGGACTTTCATATTTTGAAGTATTTTCTGGAACAAATTCTGTTATCCCTAGAGAAAAACAAGTGGGTCACTAATATGCTTGAGTATGATTATATAAGGTACTAGAAGGAATTATGTGGAGCTTTAGCAGACTTATTACCAAGAATAGTTAACAGAAAGAGATGAAACAACAAACATACTGATAATATAGATGCAAATGATGATACCTTTATTATCTTTAGAGAAAAGTTCACTTGCCTCTTCAAGAGGTCAACCTACAAAAGAGCAGATCTTGAGTACAAATGATTTCACAAGACAAGGTTTTCTATGCTTTCTACCCATATATATACTATTTCTATCTTCTTGAGAACATTCTAGAGGAAGAACTTTTCAGAGGTGGAACCTTCTAGTAAGTCTTCTTACATTAGACATGTTCACATTATTACATAGACCTTATTTACTGGTGATGGCCTTTATTACATAGAAAAACATATTATTCTATCTACTTGATGGGTTAGGGAGGTTAGGACCATAACATGCCCTCCCCCTTAAAGAACAACCTTGTCCTCAAGGATTGAGATGTAGAGAATGCTACATAATGGTGACTGGATCCTAGGTGGCATCCTCTGTTAATGTATCCTTCCACTGTACTAAATCTTCTCAAATTGTGCGCTAATGGAGATGATGCTCATGTTGGGATAGGACTGCTTGTGGTTGTAGCCAGATAGAACCTTCTTCATCCAATTCTAGGAGAGTAGTTTGAATATGGAACTTGGTTCCAATCACCTTCTTTAAGAAATAAACATGAAAAACTAGATGGAGCTTAGAGTGTCTGGGAAGGGTTAACTTGTAAGCCATAGACCCTATGCGCTTGAGGATTTTATAAGGGCCATAAAAATTTGGAGCAAGTTTCTGGAAGTGATCTACTTTGAGGGAAACTTTCTTATATGGATGGACATGAAGAAATGCCTATAAAAAAAATGGCGTTCAGAATGACATTGACCATCTTGTTGCTTCATGCAATTCTGATCCATGAACAAATTCTTTTTGAGGGTGCACAAAATTTCTGCTCGAATGGTAAAGGGTTTTCCACCTCGTGAACCTTGGAGACATTGGGCAAGTAAGATAATATGGAGGGTGAATTTTCACCATAAACTGCCTCAAAGGGAGTGATGTGAGTAACACCATGGTAAGATGTATTGTACCACCATTCAACTATGGTAACTAATGAACCCAATGAGATTGTTGTTTGGACGCAAAGAAGTGAAAATATGATTCCAAACACTTGTTGACAACTTCAGTTTGACCATTAGTCTAGGGATGATATGAAATGCTGAGATGTAATTGGGTGCCTTGAAGCTTGAAAAATTCTTGTTAGAAATTTCTTGTGAAATTTGGATCATGGTCGGAGATAATAGATTGGGGAATTCCATGGAGTTTGAAGATATTTTCCATGAAAACTTGAGCCACCATGGGAGCTGTAAATGGGTGTTAGAGTGCATAAAAATGAACAATATTTTTTGTCCTTTCCTGCACAATTTTGTGCTTGTATTTGTTATAGCCCTATTTTCTTCCCTTGGGACTCATGGAGGACCAATTGATGTCATCATGCTGAGACACAATATTCTTCCCAAGATTTCCCTTATTTTTTAGGATGTTTGCACCCAGAATGATTGACAGAGTGCGATCGATTGTTATCTGCACAATGGGAAACTCACGACCGATCACTAGATGTAGTATTTGATCCATATTTTATGAGCAGAATGAAATGAATACATATTATTAAAATATTCTTAACAAAAAATAAAAGAGATACAGTAAAATTGGTTTTCTATTCAATAAGGAAATAAGTTGAAACTGTAAAATGCAGCGGAAAACAAGCTTGCTGGAATGGTGGCAGCTTATCTCTGAGAAGAGATGTGACGACTGCGCTCATTCGCAAGAAGATGATTACAATGAGGCTCTGAAGGAATTTTTACAATAAACAGGAATGTCAAAAACCATAGACATCCAAAAACCTAACCCTAGGAGATGAAGCGCCAAAAGTCATGTGGGCCCCGTTTGGGTAAGTTAGTACATCAAATTCCTGGGGTCGTAACTTTTGCATACGATCTCCGTTTTAGGCGTGCGATAGCCCGTTGGAAAGGTATCGTCAAGGAGATTCATTTTGGGGGCTCAATTAAATCCTTTGGATATCATTGAGAATATAAATCCCGAAAAACATCATTTAAGCCCTCAAAATGGCCCCGAAAGTTAAAAACTGCTAAAAATAGTAAATTGCCAAAATTTCCAGAAAACTGTTTTGAGCGAGTTGGAAAAGGTGGGTGGCCACCAATATCCACCTGGATAAATACTACCTCCTTAGGAAGAAATGGTATCCATTGCGTTGATTTCCCCCATTAGATGAGGAAATTTCTGCTGAATTTGGCCTAGGGTGAGCCACTTGCCTTGGTGGAGGAGCTTCCCTGCTTTGACGACTCGATAAAGCTGGATCTTTTGCTATCAAGTGCCCTTGATATGTGTGTCCACAATATGATCATTGGATTCCTATTGCATACATTCAAGGTTGAGATCTGTTGGTGTCAACTTCTCTACTATCTCCGAGGTATCCAATAATGGTGGGAAATATGGCCGAAGGAGAGCCACGTTGAAGATTGGGTGTAGGCCAAGGAAAGGGGGAATGTTGAGTTCAAAATCATTTTCACCCACAACCTTGGTGATGGTGTACGACCCATAACAAAGTGGGTGAAGCTTTCATTAGGGCCCTGTAAGGCGTTCTTTCTGCAAGTGCAACAACACTTTGTCTCCCAGTTGAAACTTATGTGGCACCCGATGTTGATCATGGCGCTTCTTGTACTTGGAATTAGAGTTCTGTAGAATATCATGAACTTATTGGTGGATGTGATGGATCCTCTCAATGAACCGGGTGGCTTTTTCAGCTTTTGGTGGAGTAGGGGATGAGTTGGCCGAGGTGATCACCAGGGGTAGTGAAACATACATGGGGCCTAATGGTTGGAAACCCAACCCCACCGAAAAGGGGCTGTGGCCAGTTGAGATATGCAGGGCTCGATTGTAGCTATGTTGGACATAGGGAAGACTCTCATCCCATGTGAGGGCATGTTTTGAATTGTGCATGCGCAATGTACAATCATACGATTGACGACCTCAGTTTGGCCATCTGTTTGGGGGTGGAAGGCAATGGATTTGGTGAGCTTTGTATCCAGTAGTGACCAGAGGCTCGACCAGAATGTGTTAAGGAGCTGACTGTCATGGTCTGAGATAATGGTTTGTGGGATCCCAAAATGTACCCATACTCATTCAAAGAAGAGATTGGCAGTGGCTTCTACTGTGATGTTCTTCTTGTAGGTGGCTAGAATCACCATCTTGGAAAAGCGATCAACAACAAAAAAAACATAATTATTTCCCCTCTTGGTGGACAAGAGGCCCGACATGTATTCCATTGATATGGATTACCACTGCCTGTCAGGAGTAGGAAGAGGGGTGTACATGCCTTGTTTCTTAGTGGTCGATTTGGCAATAGCGTAGGCAGTGCAGGACCTGATATACTTGCTGACATCCTGTCGAAGTTTCAGCCAGTAGAAATGTTTCTACAACACTGCCACTGTCTTTTGGACGCCAAAGTGTCCTGCCACCCGACTGTAGTGATCTTCCCAAATCAGCTTTTCCCGCTCTCTTGATGGAACACAAATATGGCTCAGATGACACAACAACCCATCTTGAAGATGGAAATTAGCGACCACTAAGTTGGCACCCAAAATTTGGTAGGTGGAGGAGAAATTAGGGTTTGTCTCATAGAGGTGGGTCCATATGGAGGTGTCGTGGCTACAAGATTCTAGCACCATGGTGAGTGTCATGACTAGAGGACGGCTGAGGCAATCAACAACTTGGTTGGCACTTCCTGTTTTATGCTTCATATTGAGGTGGAACTGCTGTAAGTATGTGGACCACCTCTGATGGCAGTCATTCTGCAATTTGCCTTGGGTCTGCATGAATTGTAGTGGCTTGTGATCAATGTGGATGAATGTTTCCTTCCTAAGAATGTAATGTCTCCACTGACGGTAGGCTTACACAATGGAGTACATTTATTTGTCGTAAGTAGGTTACTTACATAAAACATCTGATAGTGTCTCACTATGATATGCCATGGGGTGGCCATGTTGAGTGAGAATGATGCCCACATTATCGTCCGAAGCATCTGTCTCGATCTCAAAGGGATGTTGCAGGTCAAGTGATGAAAGTATTAGGGATGAGCACAAACGCTTCTTCAAATCATCGAAGGCTTGTTGTTGGGATAGGCCCCACACAAATTGTTCCTTACTGCCACCTCTGGTTACTTGGCTAAGGGCCCATGCGATATGAGAGAATCCCAACATGAATATAAGATAGAAATTGGAGTGGCCCAAGAAACTCCGAAGTTCAGTGAGTGTGGTTGGGGATGTCTAGTCACAAATGACTTGGATCTTGGCTGGATCCACATGCACAACATGCCAATCATTGATGTAGCTTAAGTAATGGACCCTGTCCATGCTAAAGGAGCATTTTTCCAAGTTTGCATATAGTTTGTGCTGCTGTAGGGTGTGCAAAACTTGCTGAATATGCTGCAAGTGCTCCACCCAAGTCTTGCTGTAGATGAGGATGTCATCCAGATACACCACTACAAAAGTATTGGTGAAAGGACGTAGGATATCTTTCATCATCCTCATAAAAGTTGTTGGAGCATTTTCCAAACCAAAGGGCATGACCAACCATTCAAAAAGACCTTCTTTTGACTTGAAGGTGGTATTCCATACATCTGTTTGTTCTATTGGGACCTGGTGGTAGACAAACTTTCGATCAATATTACTGAAGTATTTGTCCCCCGTGATCTCATCAAGGAGGTCGTCGATTTGGGAAATCGGGTACCGATTTCAGACTATGATTTTATTCAGAGCCCAGTAATCAATGCAGAGTCACTAGGTCCTATCTTTCTTCTGCACCAGCACGATTGTGATCCCATAAGGTGATGAGTTGGGACATATGTGACCCTTATGGAGAATTTCTTGGATCTGCTTCTTGATCTCCTCATTTTCTAACAAAAAGCGGTGGTATACTGGCCCATTGGGTAGCAGTGCGCCTGGGTTCAGATCGATGGGATGCTTGACCTGGCAGTGCAGAGGTACCTCAGTAGGAGAGGAGAATATATATGATTATTCTTCCAAGACCTTATACACTTTATTCTGTTCTGTGGAGAGATCGCTCACGGAGGTCGTGGATGTGGCTGTGATCTTTCACTCACTCTGAGTGAGAATCAAGAAGAAGATAAATTTCCCGGTCTGAGAGATGACCTTCCTGCATTTCTTGGTAGAGATCAAGGAAATAGCACTAGGAGGGACTCCCTCATGTATCATGTACAATTTCTTGTTCAAATTAATAATAACACTATGAGGCCTAGAGTCATATATAGTATGGCGTTTCCATATATAAGGTTGGCCCAAAAGAACATTACAAACTTTGAGAGGAGCAACATCACACAATACCTTGTCTTTGAAGGGCTTGATGTTGTACGATAGTCGACACTATTGGCTGATGCAGAGATTGCTTCCTTGGCAGAGCCATCTAATGGTGTAGGGTTGTGGCTGTTGCGTTGTCAAAAGGGCCAACTTCTTGATGACCTCTACTGAGATGAGGTTCTTCTGGCTATCGCTATCAATGATGAAGTGAAATGGGGTGCCTTTTACCCACATCTGTGAATGGAGGAGGTGCTCTCCTTCTTCTAGCTCATTTGGTTCACCAGGATAGAGCTTGGTGGTAGCAAAAGTGGCACTGGGTTTTGCATCAATGATCCATCTTCCTATTTTTGGTTCTAACTTAGAGTCAGAACCTGCATCAGATTCAAAGGATTTCACTTCGGCCACCAGTGACTACTTTGAGTGGCAGTCAACAGTATTATGCCAAGGGCTCTTATGGAAGTCACACCACTTCCCGGTATCTTTCTTTGTCTTTCTGATGTCCTTGTTTGCTTGTGGCTTGGATTGGTTGTCCTAGTACTGTCCATATTTTCTCTGTCCTTTTTTCTGTGGGTTGGGGCTGCCCCTTCCTGGCTTTTGGTGTGAGGGGTTTCTAGGCCCAAATTGATGCATCTTTTGTTTGAGATTTTGATTGATTTTTACGACATATCGGTAGGCTGTGTCCAGGGATTAGATGTGCAGAAATTCCATTTCAGTCTGGATGTATCTATGCAGAGCACCATGATACTTGAGCACTATATGTCACTCTGAATATTTGATACCCATCTTGGTGCGCAAGGTATGGAAGATATTTGTGAAATCTGGCACTGCTTGGTCTCTTTCTTGCCACAGTATGGTCCATTTGGTATACAAGTCGTCATAACTTCCAATAGGGTAGTATTGTTCCTTAATAACATCCTTGAAGGATTCCCAGGTGGCTGCGACTGTAAATAAAAAGGGTTCCTCTGTTTCCTTTTTCTCATAGAAAGTTGTTACACATTATTTTCGTCATCCCTATGACCGTTAATGATGTAAACCTATCTTTTGCCTTTAGAGGGGTCAGTGGCCAGAGTTCTTGAAGAGAGAAGGGAGAAGAACTTCTCCTGAGAAAAGAAGTTGCATTTTCCTTTGTAAAATCCCTGTAAAAAAGGAAGTTCACAGGTTTCTATATAGGCAGGGTGCGAGAATGCCTGATTCTCACAGGTTGCACCATAGCTAGGGTGCGAGATGTTCGCAGGTTTCTCTATAGGCAGGGTGCGAGAATGCCTACACGTGGGAAAAACAAGCATTTTCTCGAATCTTCTAGAAGGAAAAACTTCTATGGTGAGGTGGCATCCAAATGGTTTGGATCTTACTCGCTTTCATGATTTAGTGGGATCATCCTAACCTCCTCACCTTATCCTCTTCAACTTATAAAAGGAGAGGAGTTCTCATGGAGAAAGTTAGCTTGAATCTTTGGAGCTTTTGCTAAGTTGGATTTGGCTTGGGATTGTTAACTTGGTTAGAGTGGATTTGAGATTTGCTTTGTCAAGATAGATTGTAAATACTATCAGATCTATGCTCTCAGAATTCTTGGAGTTAAAGTGTGTGGGGAACAAAGGACAGTTGGAAGGGACCTTACGACATCAAGGCCATGGTTGTAATCTCTCTTTCACATTTAATATGATACAGTAATATGATTCTGTCCTATAAAGCTTGTTGTGTTTTATTGTATGATTCCTTGATCACATACATAGGTTTATATTGAGTTTATGCTATTGCTATCACTTTGGTTGGTTGCGTTCTTTTGCAGGTTCATCATTGTATGAGCATTGGGATGGATCTAGGATGGTGATGGCGAGAGAAAGCGACATTTAAATGGTATGTCACTCATCCCACTTTAGTTAGTAAATTCAATATTTAAAACTTAAGGAAAACGTCATGTTCTGGTGTGTTTTGTTCTAGATCTAGGTGGATCTAGGGAGATCAGTTAGTGTCCGCACCTACTAATTAGTCCGATAAAAATTTTTTTCCACAAATATTTGACACGGGGAACGACTTTGAGGAGTGAAAAAGTAATATTTTCTCTATTCGAAAAGTTATGGACAAAAAAATATCCTTCTAGTAGATTCAACCACTTGTCTACAACGTTTGCATTTATCCGACCTTCAAATATAGGAATATTGAATTTTATTTGTACCTTGAAGGGGGTGGCGCCTCCGCTCGAGGAAGATGCGTCACCTATTGGTAGCCGCCGAAGGATTTATGCGAAACTATCTATCATCTCGTTCCTCTGTTGCATGAGGGTTTCCTCAAGCAACATTTTGAAAGGATCTCCTGTCCCGTCATCTTTCTTTTCTCCTACAATGAGAGGTCGCTTGGGCGTGCGAAATATTTTGTCCTCAAGATAAACAAGCTCGAGACCCAATTATTTGTATTGTGACCTCTTTGGGGACATGCATTAAGACGACAAGGAGCAGACCGCTCTGATCCCACTCATCCAGATTTTATGAGAAGAATGAAATGAATACAGATTATTAAAATATGATTAACAAAGAATAATAGAGATACAATAAAACTGGTTTTCTATTCAATAAGGAAATAAGATGAAACTGTAAAATGCAGTGGAAAACAAGCTTGCTGGAATGGTGGCAGCTTATCTCTGAGAAGAGATGCGACGACTGTGCTCCTTCACAAGAAGATGATTACAATAAGGATCTGAAGGCCTTTTTACAATAAAAAGGAATTTCAAAAACCCTATACATCCAAAAACCTAACCTTAGGAGATGAAGCGCCAAAAGTCATGTGGGCCCCGTTTGGGTAAGTTAGTACATCAACTTCCTCGGGTCGTAACTTTTTCATACGATCTCCGTTTTAGGATCACGATAGACCGTTGGAAAGGTATCATCGAGGAGATTCATTTTGAGGGCGCAATTAGAGAATTTGGCTATCATTGATAATCTCTATCCCGAAAAACCTTCATTTAGGCCCTCAAAATGGCCCCGGAAGTTAAAAACTGCTAAAAATAGTAAATTGCCAAAATTGCCAGAAAACTGTTTTGAGCGAGTTGCAAAATATGGGTGGCCACCAATATCCACCTGGATCAGTATTGTTTTCCTATGAATGCCTCTATACCTTCTATATTTTGTTATTTCCGAGGATATCAACATTTGGTGAGTTGTTTCTCTCGTGATATGAGCTTGGGAACTCTCAATATAGTCAAGTTCACTAAGTTCTTGGTATCGATAAGCCTCTCCTAGCCTCCTCCACTAATATATATAAGTAAGGAATTCCATGGGATAGAGGAGGAAGACTCATTTATAGGTACATGTTGTAGGAATTTCATTGGTGTTCTTCCATAAGAAATTGTTCTAGAGAAAGGAGATTTATCCATCGAGATTTTGTTTGGCCTTTTTCTATGGTGACATTCATTGAACTTGAGGTAGGTGTCTCAAACTAGAATATAAAAATATGTTTTTACCTCAAACGCCATATTGCATTATTAACCATCCATTCCGCCATCACAATGCCATAGGTTAGATCCAGTCAAGTTGCGATATTAGCCACTCCATTTTTGCACATCATAACTTGCATGGTAGTTCCTACCCTCCATGGGCACCCTAGTTAGCACCCTGATTTCCGTATGGTACCCATGTTGCAATTTTTTTGTAGACTCGAGAACCTTCTCGTAGGCCCTCCTTGAATTGGAGTTGAACCTCATTCTTCTCTCTTCATCTATGTTATGGTCATATCTCAAGGGGGTTCCCGTCATATTATGTTACTTTACTGTTACATATGCATTTGCTACTCATGTCTTGGTTCTTACTACTGCAATGTTGTTTTCCTTGATACCACTTACTTCCATTGTAGTCACTCTTGACCTCTTGCTTATGCATTTTCTTTCCTTCATTTTGTGACCCTATACCCATGGAGAGAATCATTGCTATGCATGGAGCTCACTTGCCAATACCCTGTTGCATTCATTTTTCCTAGGTCCGTTCCATGCGCTTGGAACATAGATAAATTGTAGCATCCCCAACCACCTAGGATGGGCCGTGCCATGCAAAAACTAACTTCTGTCACAACTGGGTATTCAAATTTCTATAATTTTTTTTCTCTTTCATCTTTGTAACGTACCCAACCACCTCCTTGAGTCATGTTTCCTCTATTCTTATCTTTTATACTACTTAAATAAAATAACATTCCCTTCATATGAATACAATATATGCAATGCAAGAAATATACCAATTCATGCATAAACATATACATTTAAGCATACAAAATCAACATAAATATATATACATTACTCAGTAGAATAATACACACAATAGATGACATTTAAACACATAAAAAGACACTTATATTTTAATGGTAAATCACCAAATGCGTACAGACCTTAGGTGGTCCTCCCATCTATAGACTCTGCTGCTCATAAACTCTTAGCAACAGGTCACCCCCGAGCTGAGGCTAGAAAATCCACCAGGGAAGGTTTCCTAAGTCAGACTAAGGTATATCCAGCACGATAAATCTTAGGTTAAGGTGCCAATTGTCTCAACTAGCCTACAACCTCTCATTTCCCACAACCCATACCATCCCAAGAAGTGTGCCCCTTCTCTACTCAAAATTCCTTCAGGTGCTCCACATCCCTTCTAGGGCTTCAACAATAGGACACACATAAAGTCTTAGATCTCTGTAGCTATTTCCCAATGTACATGGAAACACAATTCCCAACAGTTCTCTCACCCAGAGAGAATGATCATGGGCCTGAAAACCCACTTCTTCAAATGTAGATGAGCTTGACAACCTGCTTGTTCAGGTCAAATGATCTCAATTTTACTGGCTAACAACAACTCCCAAATATTCCCAAGTATAGGTACAAATATTGATGGTCAAGAGAGTATGGATGGTAAGAGTTAATGAGAGAATAATGAGAATCTCCCAAAACACACTAAGTTCCTCCAATATATTTGCATGTTCCCAGCTTGGCACTTGTCATGATGTGAACTACATTATCCCCACTTGGTAACTCGTTCCCCACCTTAGGAACTTAGGATAAGAGATTTCATGATCTAGACTTTAGGAAATATCATATAATATTTCCTTGACTTAAGCCTTCTTGGCTTAGCTTATGATCCTAGACCTTTAGCCCCCTTTCCCTCTCATGGAATTCTACCCCCCCATACTCTTTTATCTGACTTGGTCTATAACAACGATGTGTTTTATTAATAAAATGAGTGATTACATATTGTAAATATGGGCTCACTGGCCTTTTATCATCTAGGCTCTTTGGCCTAAGAATCACATAGACACTCTACCCTAAAAAATATCTTGGCTCACTAGCCTATATGTATATTTATAATCAGGGTTTAGCCTAGGGGTATTGCATTTCCCTCCCCCTTAATTATGCACCGTCCTCAGTGCATTATATACAATTTTCATTCAAAATTCTTCAAAAAGTTTCAAAAATATTCAGATACTCCTTCCACATGGAATCTTCATGTTCTCAGGTTGCATCTTTAGGATCGTAACATGTCCACTAAACCTTTACCAGTCATATGGCTCGATTCTAGAGAAAATTGACCTTTCAATCCAATATGCACATTGAATGAACTCATAATTATCCTTCTTGCTTCACCTTAATCACATTCCAATCAATTATATGATTAGGATATGGTACATACTTTTTAAGAAAAGACACATGGAAAACATTAGGAATGCACATGGATGTAGGAAGTACAAGCATGTATGCAATAGGACTAATCATCTCCAGGATTTCAAAGGGTCCACAATATCTTACTGCAAGTTGTGAGCAGTTTCCCAACTTCAAGGAACTTATCTTGGCCTTCATTTTTAAGAACACATGGTCACCCACTTTAAAGTATCTATGAGTTCTTCCCTTATCTGCATAGATTTTCTGCCTATCTTGGGAAACCTTTAAGTTTTGATTTATCTTCAACATTTTCTCCTTCGTTTCCCTGAGAAACTCTGGCCCAACTAGTTCTTGATATACTGGGTTGTCCCAACTTACTGGGGTATTTCACCTTCCGCCATATAATTCTTCAAATGGGCTCATCTTCAAAGATGTCTGATACCCATTATTATAAGTAAACTCAACTAAGTGTAGGTAATATTCCCATTTGGATGGTTTATCCATCACATACATCCTTAGAACATCTTCAATTACTTGATTGACCCTCTTTGTTTTCACATTTGACTCTGGATGATAGGTTGTGCTAAAGTTCATATTTGTTCCAAATCCTTTGAATAATCCCTTCCAAAAGTTTGATGTGAATTTGGGATCTCTGTAATAAACTATTTCCTTAGGCACACCATGAAGCGTAGAAATTTCCATCATACAAATATCTGCAATGTTAGCTTCTTTGTGAGTTAGCTTCACTGGAATAAAATGAGCAAATTTAGTGAGCTTATCCACCACCACCATGATGTAGTCATGTTTCTCTACTATTCTAGGTAACTTAGTGATGAAATCGATTGTCACCACTTCCCATTTACACTTAGGAATGGGAAATGATTGTAGAAAACCAGCTAGATGTATGTGCTTAGCCTTTGTTTTCCGACATTTAAGACATTTGGCTATATGCTCAACCACCTCTTTCTTCATACCTGGCCAAAAATATTGGCTCTTGACAATTGCAATTGTTTTATGGTACCCTGGGTGCCCAACATAAGGCACATCATGTATCTCTCTTAGCACCATATTTTTCTACTCCTGAGAATTAGGCACATAAACTATGCCCTTTTACATGAGGATTCCATCCCCCTTTTGCTCATAATCTTTAATTTTCTAATGCAAATTACCTTTCTATAATTTTTCTATTGTTTGCACATAGTACTGATCTGATTTTGCATCTTCTAGAATTCTGTCTTTCAAATCATATTTGTACATGCTAATGGTTGTAGCATGTATCTCAGACACCCTCCTACTGAGTGCATCTACCACCTTTTTCTCTTTTCCTTTGATATGCTTTATCTCAAAGTCATATTCACTGAGGAGTTCCAACCATCTACTTTGTCTAGCATTCAAATTTGGTTGTCCAAATAAATATTTCAGATCACCATGGTTTGTCCTTAACTCGAATCTTTTTCCCATGAGGTAGTGCCTCTACATCTTCAAATCATTTACTATGGTTTCCAATTCTAAATCATGAGTATCAAAGTGTCTCTCATGTTTTTTTAACTTCCTTTATTCATAGCATATCACATGCCCATTTTTACTAAGGACTCCACCAAGTCCTTCCTTACATGCATCAATGCACACAATAAAATCTTCATTTGGATCAACAATCCTTAATATTGGTGCACTTGTCAATAAGTTCTTCAAGTGATGAAAACGTTTTTCACAATCAACAGTCCATTCAAATCTCACACCCTTCTATTGCAAAGAAGTGATTGGGTGAGAAAACTTTGAAAAACATTCAATACATATTCTATAGTATCCTGTAAGTCCCATGAAATATCTCACCTCTGAGATATTATTTGGTACTATCCATCCCTCAATGGATCTTATCTTCTCCGAATCCACATATATCCCTTCCTATGAAATGATATGGCCTAAATAATGTATCTGTCTCTGATAAAATGAGCATTTGTTCACTTTTTCATACAATTGATGCTCCCTCAATACTTGTAGCACCATCCTTAAATGATTCTCATGCTCTTTTTTAGACTTAGAGTAGATAATAATGTCATCCCATAAGAGAATGATAAACGTATCCAAGTAATTTTTGAAAACACCATTCATCAAACACATAAAGATAATTGGTGCATTTGACAACCAAAATGGAACCACTGTAAACTCATAAGGGCGATACCTCATTCTGAAGGATGTATTGTTGATATATTATTATTTAATTCTCACCCGATGATAACCTGACATGAGGTCAATTTTGGAGAATATCCTTGCATCTTTCAACTGATCAAAAATACCATCTATCCTTGGAAAATGATACTTGTTCTTCACAGTCACCTTATTCAACTTCCTAAAGTCAATGCATAACCTCAAGGTGCCATCTTTCTTCTTAAAAAATAATACTAGGGCACCCCAAGGTGACACTTGGGCGTATATACCCCTTTTTCAAAAGCTCCTCAAGCTTCATTTTTAATTCCTTCAGCTCTGGTGTGCTCATCCTATAAGGAGTCTTGGATACATGGGCTTCTCTAGGTATCAAATTAATAGAGAATCCAATATTTTTTTTTTAGTGGAAACCCTGATATCTATCTAAATACATACTTGAACTCTTTCAAGACTACATAGTCTTCAATACTTGGCACTTTACCCTTAGCTGCCTCTTCCATATGCGCTGCAAATATTTGGAAACCTTTCTTGAAGGTTTTCTTCAACTACAAGGCTAGAATTTCTATGATGGTTACAAACCTTAGAATACCTTGAACTGTCCTCAAGTTCCCTTCCTCATCCAAGCAAGTTAATTCTTTGTTATAAAAATATAGGACAACATGATGCTTGTCCAACCAATCCATACTAATGAGAAAATCATATGAACCCAAAGGTATAATATTCAAATCTGCCTTGGTACTCATCCCATTCATGTCCATTGGAAAATCCTTGACTATCTCATTAATTCTTCTTTTAGATCACGTAACCAACTTAACCAACTAAGATTTCCCAAGCTTACTTCTTGTCAAATGGAATCTTTCCACCAACTTAGGATATATATAACTATCACTAGATCTTGAATCAATTAAAATAACAATAGGTTTATTATTGATCTTACCTTCCACTTCAATCACGTGAGATTGAAATTCATCTTGATTGTTATCTAGGGATGCATAGATCCTTTGCATGATTCTTTCCATGTCCTCAACTGCATCAACCTGATGTACATTGTGAACGATCCTTAATTTTTCATCTCTATTAGGGAAATCTTAGTACATATGATTTCCTTCACAACCTCAACATTTCATAGGCTACTACCTTGGCCTTTTTCCAAATGTTTCTAACATTCTGGACTCATTTTGAGTTGGCTACCCCTGAGAATTATTTCTGAAGAATGGTGTCTTGTTTCCCTTCTTCCTTTGCTCCATTTTACCCTTTTTCTTATCTTCCCAAGATTTATGGAAGTTTGGTATTCCACTATGATGATCGTAGAGGTACTTGGATCTCCTTATTTCTTCATCCAAAGTCTTGGGATCATTATACTATATATTGTCACCGAATATTGATGGCATCCCACTCAAAAACTTTTGAATCTTGACTTGTTCATATTTGATGAAGTCAAGATACTTCAACAATTCTAAAAATATCCTTTCATACCCATCCATGGTCATACTCCCAATCTTGAGTTCAAATAAATCCTTCATATTCCTATCATACTAATGCTTGGTCTAGTATTTCTTCTGGAAGTACTTCTTGAACTACTTCCAAGTGATCTTCTTCTCATCAATGTTCTATACTTGTACAAGCTAGTCCCACCACATTGATTCTTTTCCATTTAGATAATAAATGGAAATTATTCTTTCAGTGTGTGAGGAATAATTGTGCAACTAAAAGTATCTTCTCATCCCCAAAAACCAAGTTTCTGCATCTTCATCCTTTTTGTGTTCATTATCAAAGGTAGGAGGTTTAATCTTATTCATTTCTCCTTATATTTCATCCACCCCAAACCTCCTCTTATGATTTATGATAGGAGATATACATGGACTGTTATATGCCCTTCTAGTTGAGTTCCTTGGTGAGTGATGATGATGTCTACCAACATTTCTCGACTCTTCCATTTTGGCATGAAATATATGAATCCTTGACTTTCTTGATTCTGTTTCCTTACCCATTTTCTTCTCTATTATACCCCAGCTATGCAACATATTGATGTTGAAGCCATCTTATTGTTATTTATGCTTCACAAGTCTCTCATTATTAGACTTATATATTTGCATGTTTCTCTGTAGACTCTTAATAGTCTCCACCAAATTCATGCTCTCCTCTTTTCCTTCTCCATGCCCATTGGATTCAGTCCCTGCATTACCCATGCTCATACCAAAACCTATGAATTCATCTTCATAATTGTATGTTATTCGTGCATCGTCCATGCCTATGGTCTCTAATCTCTTTGCTGAATTAAGTTTGGTTCTATTTGTTCCCTTCATTTTTAAAAATGCGCATGCAATAGGATTTGTGAGACTATACTAATTTAACAAATTCATCACTTTATGCATCACTCTACTCTTTAATTGCACCAGAATTATTACTTCTGATTTCTTGTGAATCTTAATGTCCCATTTACATTTATGGGTGTTGGTGCATAGTGGTTAGATCCTCAGTTAAAAGATACCATACCAACAAAACCCTTAGACAATGACCCTTTTGGCATCACCTGCAAGCAAGTGAAGTATCACCCGATGCATCTAGAGGGGCTTTAGGAACCAAGTTTCTTTAGTGATGAGGGGAAGTGAGGAATTCAACATGTTCTTAAAATGTGCATCATTTTCATCACTTAACAATTACTTATCATCCAACATACCATGTGTGCGACATTACTTTACTTGACATTCATTCATTTACCAGTTACTTCAGTGTGCGATATTATGACAACATATATGAATAACACATTCATAATACTAAGATTTTACAATCACTATGCAATGGTTAAGAACATGTGTTTCCTCTTAATAGGTCACAAGTTCAAATCCAGAGGGGGGTAGGGTATGTATACCTCCGTAGACTTTACCAGTCAAATCGCTGGGCGGAGGGGGGTCCCTTGTCCCACAAAAAAGGGGGTCTCATACACCAATTTGGTGTGGCTTGGTCGTGACCTTAAAAATATATTATTATTATTATTATTATTAATATCAATAACATATTCATAATACTAAATATTCTATGTTATCCATAACACACACATAACATCACATCAAGACACAAGTTTTAATGTGGTTCACCCCAATTTGGGCTATGTCCATGATGGCTCGCTTCTTATATCAATCATTTATAGTATTCTTACAGTTTCACACTGCACTTACAAAATATGCAACCATAACCATTACTCAAACCTACCTAGCCATTATGATACAGTGCGAGCCTAACTCCTCACTCATACCTCAAAAATATTCCTAAATAATTCTCCAAAAATCTACTAAATCAAAACAACTCCACCAGAAATTCACTAACAAATATTCTAACTCTCTCAAAACTGCTTCTACCCAAAAACCCATTACAATTTCTAGTTTTACAAAAGGGCTAATCCCGTTACAATGTGGACAACATGTCCCAAAATCCTAACAACTTTCCGCCTTTTTTGCACTGAATCCTGAACATGCTTAAACTTCTTTGCATGCATGTTGCTCCTTAGAAAAAATGTCATGCGATCCTTTCCTGTGTGATTCCCAAGAATGATCCAAAACACATGTCCAACAATGGGTGAATATATGGACTCCTCTATCCATGACCTTTCCACAACTGTCCTCATGCTCAATTTTGAGTCTTGAGAATAAATTTGTTGATGGTGCAAGCAAGGAAATAAGTATCATCCAGGAAGGATATCCAATATCCCATGCAACAGAGCTTCAATTCTCAACGCTCATTCAATCATACATTCATATTTAATCTCATTCGTTAACATATTTCACCCATACTTAGAAAATTTTCTCAAGTTGTCGTAGGTTCATAACCCATTCTCCATTCTTGTTACTTTTTCTGCAGCCTACAAAATGCACCCTCACATTCAACCACCTTATTTTTCACTCAAGTTTACCCACTAATGTTTTAAGTATCTCAAAAATCCTCCCTTGTATGTTTCCACTCTTAGAAATTTTTTTGTTTACATTTCACCACGGGTATAATCTACTCTCCTGAATCATATTACTCTCATCATGATCCATCCTTCTGACCGATCCATTATACTTAGTCAAATCTCAAGATTTCACCGCACTCTGCGATGTCTTGATACTTAGACAATTCTTGAAATCTATCGTGCTCCGCAGAATGTTACACTTTTTCTTGCCATATTCTTCACACCCACGAAGTCTTGACACTTACTCAAATTCCATGATCTCATCGTGCTCTGTGATGTCTTAAAAGATAGTCAAATTTTGAAACTTCATCGTGGGTCCACGGGTTTGTGCTCAATTCCTTATTTCCTCACATACTCCCGAACCTCTCTATCTGACTGATCCATTCCATCACTTAGCCAATTCTTGAACTCTCACCATGAGTCTGGAGTCAAGGTTTTGCATGAAAAGAAGGGTCCCCGCCACCATGGCTCTACATCACCTGCCACCTACCGCCACTACCACCGAGTGTAAGGTACTAGATGTAATATAATATGCAAAAACATGAATATTCAACATATATTAATGGAACAACATAATATTGAGAAGAGAAACACCAAAAATGATACCTTATTCAAGAAAGCAATGTTCACTTTCCTCTTCGAGGGGGAAACCTCCAACAGAGAAGATATCTATTACAATAATTCTCAAGAAAAATACTTGTCATGCCTCCTACTCTTATTTATACTAATTCTATATTCTAAAGAACCTTCTAGCAGGAGATATTTCGAGAAGCAAAAGCTTCTATTAGGTCTTCTTACATTGACTTGTTCAAATTTATTGAACATGCATTATAAACTAATGTCGACCTTTATTACATGGAAAATATATTATTATACCTACATGAGGGGTTAGGGAGGTTAGATACCTAACATGCCCTCCCCCTTGAACAAAATCCTTGTCCTCAAAGATTGTAATGAGGAAATTGTTGTATAATGGTAGTGGGATCCCAGGTGGAATATTCTAGAGTTGTATCTTTCCACTGCACTAACACTTCCTAGATGGTGCGCTGATAGAGACGATGCTCACGTTGGTCCAAGACTTCTTGGGGATGTAGCCAAATGGAACCTTCTTCATCCAAATCAGGGACACGAGTTTGATTTTGGCACTTAGTTTGAATCACCTTATTTAAGCATGAGACATGAAAAACATAATGGATCTTAGAATCACTGGGCAGAGCTAACTGGTAGGTGTTTGGCTCCACACTCTTGAGAATGGCACAAGGACCATAAAATTTGGGAGCAAGCTTATGACAATGTTCAACTTTGAGTGAAGTCTTCTTATAAGGTTGTAGATAAAGAAACACCTTGTCCCCTTTAGAAAATTGATGTTTAGAACAACCGTGATTGGCTTGTTGCTTCATGCGATTTTGAGCCATCAACAAATTTTCTTTGAGGGTACGGAGAATGGCTTCTCATACTGTAATATTTTTTTCAACCTCCTGAACCTTTGAGACACCTGACATTTATGAGAGAACTAATGGTGGATTTTGTCCATATACTGCTTCAAAAGGAGTCATGCAAGTAGTTGTATGGTAAGATGTTATGTACAACCATTCAACTAGTGGTAACCATTGAACCCAGTGATGTTGTCGGTCATATGAAAAATAACGTAACTATGTTTCCAAACACTTGTTGACAATTTCAGTTTGGTCATCAGTCTGGGGATGATAGGCAGTGTTGAGATGTAATTGGGATCCTTGTATCTTGTGTTGGAGATACTTCACACACACCTAGTATTTATTTTTCCTTAGGTTTTCCCTATGTTTATTAGTCATTATCCAATCCTAAGGAAAAATAAACATAGGGAAAACCTAAGGAAAAATAAATATTCCTTTTCCTACATTCTAGGGGAATATTCTCTTCAGTTCACACTTTAGTTGGATCGGTTGAGTGGAATCTTGATGCCACATTGGTTCCATCACCATGCAGCATTGGAATCATCACTGCTAATGTGCATTGTCCTTGGGATTATCACCATAGTGGTGCATTACTGATACTTTCAGTGAGTTAACTGAGGACTAAGAGGCTAGTTGACTTAGAATAGGTGGAAGTTAACTCTTGTAACTGTCGGTGTGTGTCTAGATCACTCTGTAAAACCACTATGGCACATTGTATTCTCTTCCAGTGTGCATTAGTTGAGTTATACATAGTATATTATGTGTAAATTATCATTCATTTCATTCACTTAATACAATTCTTTGATTCTCTCTCTCTCTCTCTCTCCCATTTCCATCTTTTCTCATTTTTCTACAAACTGTGTATGTCCTTTGCTAGCTAGATATTATATGTGTAGGTTCATTCACATTTACATGGTATCAAGACCGATAGATTGCTAGGAAAAATACACACCAGTCTCTTTTTACAAGTACAGAAGATTGAAGACAGCAGGAAAATGTAATTTCCAAAAGAATTAATCCTTACACTATACAATTTATTTTCATGGAAGCACAATATGGAATTACATCTTAGAATAAAAGGATTATACAGGTTAACCATGGCCACAGAGATGGAACCCACATCAACCATAGATAAATACAAGTATCTGAGTTAGATGGATGAAGCGTATGGAATTATTTGCACCCTCATTTCTCCTAAACTTCTCTTTCACATTTCCTCCTGCAAAACCCCCAATGAAGTCTGGACCACCATGGAAGGAATTTTTGGAAAACAGGAGGATATGAGGGGACATATGCTCGAGGTGGAATTGCTTAATTTGGATCCAAAAACCTTCGACAATATCCAATATTTTTTTACCAAATATAAGGATTTGCTATCGCAACTCAAGGCTTGCGGGGTTGATAAATATAAGGAGGATAAACAAATGGTTCTTACCATTCTTTCCAAAATTGGTTTGGAATACTCATTGTTTGTATCCACATTTAATTTAGTTAGTCTTGCCTATGGAGCCACTTAGACCATGCCCTCTCTTGAGGTCTTTATCGAGTCTCTGACGCAAGAGTAGAACAAGCTCATCAACATGGGAAAAATCAAAGGCTCAAAGGCACATGCACTTGCTGTGAAATATGGTAGTAGTCACCAAAATCAAAAATCTAAAAACAAAGACAAAGAGAAGGAACATTCAAATCTAAATACGGAAGGGTACTCAAAACCCTTCAATGATTCCTCCGGATCCAAAGGTGGAAAGGGAAGAAAAGGGGAGAAATGCACTTACTACCAACAGGGATTTGATCCAGAATCCACATGCATGCAGAAGGAGATAGATAAAATGGAACAAATACTTCAGAAAAACAACCTTGAAGATCACATCCCCGAGGGTGCCAAGAAGAAGAATATAGAAGATCAAAACCCCAAGAAAGGTAATTCTAGCCATGCTTTGATTTCCATTAACTTCTATCTCGATGCTTGGATTGTAGATTCAAGTGCATCACACCACATGGCATCCGCAAAGGAAGTCTACTCTTCATTGGAAACATGCAAAGGTCCTCCTATTTTGATGGGGGACAACTCTCCAGTCTAAGTCACCGACAAAGGGAGAGTTGAACTCACAAATGAGAGCTTCGAGAATGTGCTACACATTCCCAAACTCTTCGGCAATATTCTCTCCATGTATTAGATGACAAAATCTGACACTAGAAAGAGAGTAATATTCACACATAATGCAATGGGTATCTATGACATGCAAACCAATTCCAAAGTTGCTACTGGTGAGGTAAATCACCAATCCACACTCTACACATTTTCTGAATTTATTGAACCAGATTTTGCATTACTACTTACGCATGCTAATTAAAGAAATAGGTAATGGCACAAAAGGTTCGGGAATTTAAATTTCATATACATGAAACAAGTTAGCAAGCAGGGAATGATTGAAATTCTACCTGTCATCCACTTATCCACAAAAAATTGTGAGGGATGTGTCCTTGGAAAACACCCTCAAGAGAAATTTGACAAAGGAAAGATTTAGAAGGCCTCCTCTCCTTTGGATCTGATCCACAATGATCTCATGGGACATTTTACGCATCCAACAATCAATAAAGAAAGGTACGTGCTCATTGCTTTTTATGATTTCTCATGCTACACTTGGAATTTCTTTCTCAGGAAAAAATACGAGGTCTTTCAACATCTCAAATATTACAAAGCCCTTGTTGAGACACAGATAGGAAGGAATATCAAAGTCCTTCGAATAGATAATGGGGGGGAGTATGTCAACCATGAGGTACAAAATATTTGTCTTGAGGCTTGGATTCAGTTGCATCACACATTTCCCTATACTCAGCAACAAAATGGAGTTGTTGAGAGGAAGAATAGATCCCTGAAAGAGATGACATCCTTCATGCTGCATGAAAAGTCAATTCCATAGATATTATGGGATGAATCACTTAATTGTGTGAACTACATCCAAAATAGATCTCCCCATAGATCGATCAAGGATAAGACCCCCTTTGAGGCTTGGAGCGGCCTCAAACCGGAAATGACCCACTTTCGTATATTTGGTTCATGTGAATGGGCTAGTATTCCCTCTGAGAAGAGGAAGGAAGTTGATCCAGGTGGATATCGGTGGTCGCCCACCTTTTTCGACTGGCTCAAAATAGTTTTCTGGAAATTTTGGCAATCTACTATTTTTAGCAATTTTTAATTTCCGGGGCCATTTTGAGGGCCCAAATGAATATTTTTCAAGATTTAGTTCCTATATGATATTTTAAGGCATTATTGAGCTTCCAAAATTAATCTCCTTGATAATTCCTTTCCAATGAGCTATCACATGCCTAAAACGAAGATCGTATGCAAAAGTTACGACCCCGAGAAGTTGATGTACTCACTTACCCAATCAGGGCCCACATGAATTTTGGTGCTTCATCTCCTAGGGTTAGGTTTTTGGATGTCTAGGGTTTTTGGAATTCCTGTTTATTGTAAAAAAAGGCCTTCAGAGCCTCGTTGTAACCATCTTCTTGTGAATGCGAGTAGCCGTCACATCTCTTCTCAGAGATAAGCTGCCACCATTCTAGCGAGTCTTTCACTCTGTATTTTTACAGTCTCTATACATTTCTTTCATTAATAGAAATTGTGTATTACTGTATCTCTGTGTTTATGGTTTCATCTCTGATATATTTCTGTTATATTATTGGATACACGTGATATCTTTGTGCATTTATTTATTATACCTCCATTCTCATTTTGTGCCGAAAATAATCCAGATCAGTGGTATCAGAGTAGGCTGCTCTTGATCTTTTTTTTTTCAGTGCATGTCCCCGACGAGGTCCGAGTATAGCAAGTTGGGTCTCGATATTGTCTCTCTTGAATACAATCACTCTCACACACCCAAGAAACCCTCAATGGTGGAAGAAAAGAAAAACGACGGAGCAGACGATCCTATCAATCTGTTGCTTGAGCAAGCTCTCACATGACAGAGGGACGAAATGATGGAGAATTTTTCCCACATCCTTAAATGCATGCCTATAGCATCAGGCGCATCTTCATCAAGTGACCACTTTGGAGGCACCTCGCCTTTCAAGGTACAATTTAATTTTGATATTCCTGTATTTGAAGGATAGATAGATGCAGAAGCCCTAGAAAAATGGTTAACTCTGCTAGAAGGTTATTTCTCTGTTCACAAATGTTTTGACAAAGAAAAGATCACCGTCGCACTCCTTAAAGATCTCCCTCATGTCAAACATTGGTGGGAAACTTACTGGGAGCAAAGTTCCATAGAGGAGTCTGGAATATATGGGGTTGATCCCACTTGCGATTTTTTTGTGGATGTGGTAAAGGAACAATATTACCCTATTGGCAACTATGAGGACCAGTACATGAGATGGACCACACTGTGGCAAGAGAAGGGCCAAGTAGTTCCAGAGTTCACCAATACCTTCCATACCTTGCACACCAAGATGGGTATCAAAGACTCTGAGTGACATTTGGTTCTGAAATACCGTGGGGCTCTACACAGATACATCCAAACTGAAATGGATTTTCTGGACATCTCATCACTCGGTGCTGCTTATCGATATGTTGTTAAAATTGAGCAGAAATTTAAGCACCAGAACAAATGGGAATTTGGGTATGAATCCACAACAACCAAAGTATGACAAAGATGGCCCTAACAAATAGTATCCTGAAAACCAGTCCAAGACACAGGAAAAGAAGGGTCACGGGAAGACAAAGAAGGACACCGAAAAATGGTGTGAGTTCCAAAAAATCCCCTAGCACAACACCGATAAATGTCGCTCAAAACAATCATTGGTTGCTGAGATCAAAGACAAAGAGCCGAACCCTGATTCATAATCTGATTCTGAAAATAATGCTAAACGACAGATCATTGATGCGGACCCCACTGCTATTGTCACGACCGCAACAATTCAACCAGAAGAACCAATAGATCCTGAAGAAGGGGATCACCTTTTTCATTCACAGATGTGGGTGAAGGGGACCCCACTGCATTTTATTGCTGATAGCAGAATCCAGAAGAACCTCATCTTAGCAGAGGTCGTCAAATAGTTGGGATTGTCGACAACACCACACCTACATCCATACAACATCGAGTGGCTTCGCCAAGGATGAGATCTCCGTGTCAACCAACAATGTCGATTGTCATACGACATCCAACCCTTCAAGGATGAGGTATTATGTGATGTTGCAGCACTGGATGTCTGTGATGTTCTCTTGGGCCAACCATATATGTGGAAGCGCCATGCTGTTTATGAGTCTCGACCCCGCAGTGTCATTGTTTCTCTAGGGGGCCATCTCTACAGAATGTTGGAGTTTCTTCACACACACCTAAGATTTATTTTTCCTAAGGTTTTTATTTGTTTATTAGTCATAATTAGTCATTATCCAGTCTCCTATATTTTAGGAGATAATATTCCACTTGGAGAATATTCTCTTTCAGTTCACACTTCAATTTGACTAGTTGAGTTGAGTTTAGATGTTGCATTGGGATCATCACCATGCAACATTGGGATCATCACCATGATAATTCGACCTTGCCTTGGTATCATCACCAAAGTGGTGCATTAGCCTTGATTCCTTGAGTTAACTCCTCACTACTTTCTATTCAGTAAGTTAATTGAAGACTAGTTGACTAGTTAACTCAACTAGGTGGCAGTTCACTCCCATAACTGCCTGAGAGACTAGAATTTTTGGCAGTTCACTCCCGTAACTGCTGGTGTGTGTCCAGATCACTCTATACCACCACTATGGTGACTTGGTTCACCTCAATTCGAACTCATTGAGTTATACAGAGTATATAATGTGTAAATTATTCATTATTCATAACGATTAATGAGAATTCTTTCCATTCTTTCTCTCCTTCTTCTTCTTTTTCCAATTCTCTCTGCAAATGTGTGTATCATTGTTTAGCTAGATCTATTCTATGAAGGTCAACACATTTATATGGTATCATAGCCGACGGAATGCTAAGCAAATCTACACCAAAAATTTTTGCAGGTACAAAAGATCGAAGACAATGAAAAGATGGAATTCCAAAAAGAATTCATTCTTACACCTTACAACTATTTTGCATGGAAGGAGAAAATAGCCATACATATCTGATCCAGAGGGTTGTATAGGTTAATCATGAATACATATATAGAACCGACATCGGCCATAGAAAAATCCAAGTACTTAAATCACATGGATGAGGCACTTGGAACAATTTGCAGTCTTATTTCTCCCGATCTCCTTTTTCATATATCTTCCTGTAAGACTCCCAATAAAGCCTGGACCATCTTGGATGGGCTCTTTGGAAAATAGTATGAGATGAGGGGACACATTCTAGAGGTGGAGTTGCTCACATTGGATCCAAAAAGCTTCGAGAATATCCAAGATTTCTTTACAAAATTCAAGGATTTACTGTCGCAACTCAAAGCTTGCGGGGTTGATAAATCAAAGGAGGAGAAACAAATGGTTCTCACCATTCTCTCCAAGCTTGGACCTGAATTATATGTATTCATATCCACATTCCATATTATCAGATTCACCTCTGGATCCACCTGGAAGATGCCTTCTCTTGAGGACTTTATCGAATCCTTGACACAAGAGAAAACCAAGCTCATCAACATGGGTGCAATCAAAGGCCCAAGGGTGCATGCACTCACTGTGCATGATGGAAGCCACAAATATCAGAAATATAAAGATAAATATAAGTGGAAATCTCATGCACATACGAAGAAGGAAGGGTACACAAAACCCTTCACCGATCCCTCCAGATCCAAAGGAGAAAAGGGAAGAAAAGGAGAGAAATGCACGTATTGTCACAAAGGATTCCATTCGGAATCCGCATGCATGCAAAAACAAATAGATTTGATGTCTCAGATAATTCATCAAAAAAAACTTGGAGATCGCATCCCCGAGGGTGCAAAGAAGAAGAAGCCAGAAGATATGAATTCCAAGAAAGGCAATTCTAGCCATGCTTTGATTGCAATCAACTCCTCTCCCGATGCTTGGATCATAGATTCAGGAGCATCACATCACATGACTGCCTCAGAAGCAGTCTATTCTTATTTGGATGCATGCAAAGGTCCTCCTACTCTGATGGGGGACAACTCTTCTGTCGAAGTCATCGACAAAGGAAGGATCGAACTCACCAACGGAAGCTTCGAGAATGTGTTGCATGTTCCCAAGCTTTTTGTCAACCTTCTCTCTGTGTACCAAATGACGAATTACGACACCGAAAAGAAATTCGTATTCACACAAAATTCCATGGACATATACGACATGCAAACCAACTCCAAGGTTGCTATCGGTGAGGTAAATTATTAGTCTAGATTGTATACATTTTCTGTATTCATGGAACCTGATTCTGCTTTACTGCTTACTCATGATGATGAAAGTAGTAGGATATGGCATGAAAGGTTTGGACATTTGAATTTCAGATACATGCAACAGCTTAGAAAGCATAGATTAGTTGATGGTCTACCATACATCAATTTCTCCAAGGGAGTATGTGAGGGATGTGTTCTCAGAAAACACCCTCAAGAGAAATTCAACAAAGGAAAGTCTCAGCGAGCTTCCGCACCTTTAGATCTGATCTACAATGACCTCATGGGTCCTTTTCCGCATCCATTGATTAGAAAAGTGAGGCTTTTTCTCTTTTTTGTTGATGATTTCTCACGTTTTACTTGGATCTACTTTCTCAGGCAAAAATCCGAGGTCTTTCAACACCTCAAAGATTTCAAATCTTTGGTTGAGACACAGTCCGGAAAGAATATCAAAGTCCTTCGAACTGACACATACTCTTTGGGAGAGTATGTGAGTCATGAGATTCATAATATTTTCCATGAGGCAGGGATTCAGTTGCAACATACAGTTCCCTACACTCCGCAGCAAAACAGAGTTGTTGAGCGGAAAAATAGATCTCTAAAGGAGATGGCATCTTGCATGTTGTATGCAAAGTCACTACCACAGAGGCTATGGGTCGAAGCACTTAAATGTGAAACATACATCCAAAACAGATCTCTTCATAGATTTGTCAAGGATAAGACCCCCTACGAGGCTTGGAGCGACCTCAAACTGGAAGTGGCCCACTTTCACATTTTTGGTTCACATGCATGGGCTCGGATTCCCTCTGAAAAGAGGAAGGCACTTGATCCATAGAGCACTGAGTGAATTTTTGTTGGATACCCTGATGGTGTGAAGGGATATCGGCTTATTGATCTTTCCTCAGACCGACTCATCATTATTCATAGTATCCGATTCGAGGAAAGTGTCTCGCATGTACCTCAATAGTCGCATGCAAACACCTTCACTCTTCCACCTGCCCGAGATGATGAACATGCACATGCTGACTCTTCTTCAGACGAGAGTTCTGATTCAGAGGAATCAAATGATTCAGATTCAGAGTTAGTATAGTCAGATGCAGAGTCAGAGCATCCAGATGCAGTTGAAGAGCCAGAGTAGAGGCCCAAGTGGGCATAGACTACTCTTCAGGATGCAGGGGATATCATTGGTGATCCAACCGATACTAGGAGGACTCGATCTGATTTCGAGGAGCCTCCTATTGCACTCACTACCAGTTAACCATTGCCTTCCAAACATCTTTTCTGGGTTCAGTCTTCAGATCCACAGTCTTATGGCGAGGCTGCTGGAAATACCTTTTGGGAATATACCATGCAGGAGGAGTACAACTCCCTCCTCGAGAACCAGACTTGGGATCTAGTTCCCCTTCCTTCTAGGAGGAAACTTGTCATATGTAAATGGGTCTACAGGACCAAGAGCGCAGTAGATGGACAGATCAATAGATACAAAGCCAGGCTTGTCGCCAAAGGATTTTAGTAGGTTATTGGTATTGACTATGATGAGACTATTACACGTCAAAATTGCTCAGCTGGATAAGTGTCGCATTATCCCTCTCAATTGTCGTAAGTGTCGCATCAACTTTCGTAAGTGTCGCAAGTTGACCACAAGTGTCGCAAGTTGACCGCAAGTGTCGCAAAGGGTGTTCAGACATACTTCCATGATAAAAACACTAAGGAAGCACTTATAACATCTCGCATGATTGATATGAAGGAGGAGAACTAGTCTACTGAAGTCAAACAACTCTTGACACCTGAAAGGAACCCTGAACCAAAGGTTTTGAGGGGGAGCGCTCCTCTACTTCATCTCCAGAAGCGCTAGCGCTCCCCTATAGTGCTTCAGGTAGCGTTATAACGCTCCTCATCCCCCTTTGAAGGAGCGCTGCTCATCTTGAGAGCGCTGGCGCTTCCCTAAGGCTCACTAGGGAGCGCTACAACACTCTAATGACCTTTCTGAGGGAGCGCTCCCTAATCTGGGTCAGTTGTTAGCCCGTTGAGGAGAATAAGGGGAGGATCATTCGAAATTAGGAGGCAGTTGTGCTCGAATTCTTGTTTTCATCAAGAGATCCCTGATCTAAGGAGAAGGTTCCCAACTTGTTCTAAAGATAACTCAAGAGGTTAAGCTCCTCTTAACCTATATAAACAGGCTCTATGATGGTGGAAGGGGAAAAAGAGAATCACACCAAACTTATGATCTCATAAGTGGTACGGGGGAGAAGAATTGAACATATGAGACTTATGATCTTGGAGGAAACTTACAGTCAGCCAAAGGAGAGTGATCAGTGAAGCTGCTGTTATCCAGGTTGTGGATCTTTCAGGCAAGGGTTAGACGAAGAGGACTTGACGAAGCTGTCGCATTCCCATCTACGATTGTAAGTACTGCTGTCGTTATTCTCACTAATATGACACGCTTGGCCTGTTTCTTTCTAGTTTGTGTCTGATGTTACATGAACTTGTCATTTATTGATAGATCTATTTTCAAGCTAATGTCAATAGAGTAGGAA
>ML778188.1:527028-539427 GCA_009831015.1 Picea engelmannii
TTTCTAGTTTGTGTCTGATGTTACATGAACTTGTCATTTATTGATAGATCTGTTTTCAAGCTAATGTCAATAGAGTAGGAAGTGGTTGTATCTTGTTTTGTCCACAGAACTCAGCGAGGAGCAAAGAATTGGAGCGCAACTCGGAGCGTGCAGGGACAAACGTCGATAACAGGTACTTCTATCATCCTTCCTTCTCATGTGTTAGTTTAGATAGATTCGAAAGGAAGTCAGTGTCCACGTTAATCATTTTTCTGTCTAGGGTTAAGGTCAAGACTTAGAGGTGATCTACCTATCCACAGGGAGATTTTCCTACAACAGAGACCTTCGCTCTAGTAGTGAATATGGATTCCATTCGATTGGCCCTAGCCATTGCGGCAGCCAAGGGACGGGAAGTCCATTAGATGCATGTGAAGAATGCATTTCTTCATGGTGATCTCTTTGAGGAGATCTACATGGAGCAGCCCCAAGGATTTATGCAGGACTCATATTTGGTCTGTCGACTGAAGAAGTCACTTTATGGCCTCAAGCAGGCCCCGAGGGCAAGGTATGCCAAGATGGACTCCTACCTGTTGTCACAGAACTTTGTACGTTGTAAATCAGAACCGAATGTATACTTGCTCAGGATGACTGATTCACTTCTACTTTTAGTTCTGTTTGTCGATGATTTGTTGATCACTGGTTTCTCGACTTTAGTGATAGCTGCAGTCAAGAGGATTCTTCATGACAGGTTTTTGATGACGGATATGGGTCCGCTACGCTTCTTCCTTGGACTTGAGATTAGTCAGAATGCATCAGGCATCAAACTGTCTCAAGCCAAGTATGCACGAGATCTGCTTGAGAGATTTCACATGACAGATTGCAAGTTTTCTCCGACTCCTTTCCTATCAGGAGTGAAACTTGAGGATGGCGGGGAGACTCCACTGGTTGACAACACACTGTACAGACAACTGGTAGGGAGCTTTTTGTATCTCACACACTCCAGACCAAACCTCTCATATGCAGTTGGCGCAGTTTCCAGGTTCATGCAGGAGCCACATGAGCTACATTGGAAAGCTGCAAAGCGTATCCTTCGATACGTACAGGGCACCATCACCTTTGGGATTCATTATGAAATAGAATCTACATTAGATATCATTGGGTTTACCAATTCCGATTGGGCTGGCGATAGCATTGATCGCAAGTCCACATCTGGTTACTCACTCAGTCTTGGTTCTGGGCCTATCTATTGGTCGAGCAAGAAGCAAGCTACCATTTCTCTATCTTCAGCCGAGGCAGAGTACATAGGGGTAGTTAACATAACCATTTAGGCTATGTGGCTACAACATTTTCTCACTGAGTTGGGCATTTAATTTCATCGGTCGATCATCATCTAGTGTAGCGGATGAAGTTCTGCAGAGATCCAGTTCAAAGGTAGTGGACGAAGCACATCGAGATCCAAATGCACTACATCCGGGACTTAGTACACGAGGGGATCATCGACTTATAGTTCTATCCTTCAGCAGAATAGACGATCGACATTTTCACCAAGACCTTCACTGAGAAAAAATTCAATTCTCTGCGAGGTCGTCTTGGAATGAAGGAAACAATTGCCTAGAAACCGTAGTTCTTCTTTTTACATACATTGTACCTTGAGGGGGGGTTTTTCCCATGAGGTTTTCCCTCTTTCCTCACTTTATTTTCAGTGTATCTTTTGTACTTGGGTACCTAACATGGCCTCGTTACCGGGACCCAATCTTTATTTTCACCATAGTGATGTTTAGGGGGGATGTTGGAGTTACTTCACACACACCTAGGATTTATTTTTCCTAAGGTTTTTATTTTTTTATTAGTCATAATTAGTCATTATCCAGTCTCCTATATTTTATGAGAGAATATTCCACCTGGAGAATATTCTCTTTCAGTTCACACTTCAGTTTGACTAGTTGAGTTGAGTTTAGATGTTGCATTTGGATCATCACCATGCTAATTCGACCTTGCCTTGGTATCATCACCAAATTGGCACATTAGCCTTGATTCCTTGAGTTAACTCCTCACTACTTTCTGTTCAGTGAGTTAACTGAAGACTAGTTGACTAGTTAAGTCAACTAGGTGGCAGTTCACTCCCGTAACTGCCTGAGAGACTAGAATATGTGGTAGTTCACTCCCATAACTGCTGGTGTGTGTCCAGATCACTCTAGACCACCACTATGGTGACTTGGTTCACCTCAAGTTGAACTCATTGAGTTATACAGAGTATATCATGTGTAAATTATTCATTATTCATAATGGTTAATGAGAATTCTTTCCATTCTTTCTCTCCTTCTTCTTCTTTTTCCAATTCTCTCTGCAAATGTGTGTATCATTGTTTAGCTAGATCTATTCTGTGCAGGTCAACACATTGAAACATAATACCAGAGGTAGTTCCAACTACTGTTCCACCTAAAAAATTCCGCAAGGTAGTATCTCATACTGTAAAATTTAGCTTCTTCACAATCTGTTCAAAAGGAGAACAGAAGGACACTGCAACCCCTACAACCTCGTCCCAAGCACCTTCTATCAAACATAAGCAAGTTGAAAAGGTTGCAGAAAAGTGAAAAGATTCATTTTGCATATCGCCATCTCATGTAGCCCGACTTGTTGAATGGCCTCAGCCTCAATAGGTTTGTGACAAACTTCCACAAACTTAGCAGCATAACGTCTCCAACAAGGCAAGCAACTCACCAAGATACAGATTCAACAAATGCTTTTCCCTCTCCCCCGGAAACTCAATGAAATGGAGAAAATTGCTTCCTAAGGAGGGAGGATTGATCCAGGTGGATATCAGTGGCCACCCACCTTTTTCGACTGGCTCAAAACAATTTTCTGGCAATTTTAGCAATTTATTATTTTTAGCAGTTTTTAACTTCCGGGGCCATTTTGAGGGCCCAAATGAAGGTTTTTTGAGATAGAGGTTCTCAATTATATGAGAAGGCATGATTTATCCCCCAAAATGAATCTCCTTGACAATACCTTTCCAACGAGCTATCACACGCCTAAAACGGAGATCATATGCAAAAGTTACAACCTCGGGAAGTTGTTGTACTCACTTACCCAAATGGGGCCCACATGACTTTTGGTGCTTCATCTCCTAGGGTTAGTTTTTTGGATGTCTTGGTTTTTTGGCATTCCTGTTTATTGTAAAAAAATGCCTTCAGAGCCTCATTGTAACCATCTTCTTGTGAATGCGAGTAGCCGTCACATCTCTTCTTAGAGATAAGCTGCCACCATTCTAATGAGTCTTTCACTCTGTATTTTTACAGTCTCTGTACATTTATTTCATTAATAGAAATTGTGTCTCTGTGTTTATGGTTGCATCTTTGATATATTTCTGTTATATTATTGGATATACTTGATATCTCTGTGCATTTCTTTATTATATCTCCGCTCTCATTTCATGCCGAAAATAATCCGGATCAGAACTTGATCCATAGAGTACATAGTGTATCTTTGTTGGATACCCAGATAGTGTGAAGGGATATAGACTCATTGATTACTCTATGGATCGACTCATCATTAAGCACAATGTCCAATTCGAGGAAATTATCTCGCATGCACCTCAAGAGATGCATGCAAACACTTTTGTTCTTCCACCTGTCAGAGATGATGGGCATGCACATGATGAATCTTCTTCAGATGAAATTTATGATTCATAGGATTCAAAGGATTCAGATACCGAGTCAGTACATTCATATGCATAGTCAGTACACACAGATGCAGAGCCAGAGCCAAGGCCCAAGTGGGCCATGATTACTCTTCAAGATGCATGAGATATTGTTGGGGATCCAACTGATACCGGGAGGACTCAATCTCATTTTGAGGAGCCTCCTCTTGCATTCAATACCACTGAACTGATGCCAGAGAGGCATATTTTCTTGGTTCAATCTTCAGATCCATAGTCCTATGGAAAGGCTCTTTGGAATCCATTTTGGGAATCTTCCATGCAGAAGGAGTACAAATCCTTCCTCGAGAACCATACTTGGGATCTAGTTCCCATTCCTTCAGGAAGGAAACTTGTCAGGTGCAGTTGGGTCTACAGGACCAAGATCACAACAGATGGATAGGTTAGTAGATATAAATCCAGGCTAGTCCCTAAAGGGTTTCAGTAGGTGCACGACATTGACTATGACGAGACCTTCGCTCTAGTAGCGAATATGGATTCCATACGCTTAGAACTTTCCATTACGGGAGCCAAGGGATGGGAAGTCCATCAGATGGACGTGAAGAATGAATTTCTTCATGGAGATATCTTTGAGGATATTTGTATGGAGCAACCCCGGGGCTTCATGCAAGAGTCATCTTTGGTTTGTCGACTGGATAAGTTAGTTTATGGCCTCAGGCAGGCCTTGAGGGCATGGTATGCCAAGATGGAATCCTACCCATTGTTAGAGAAATTTGTACATTGTAAGTCAGACCTAAACATTTACATGCTCAAGACGATTGATTCAATTCTACTCGTAGTTCTGAATATTTATGATTCGATGATCACCGATTGCTCGACTTTAACGATAGTTGCAGTCAAGAGGATTTTTCATGATAGGGTCTTGATGACAAAAATGGGTCCACTACATTTCTTCCTTGGTCTCAAGATCAATCATGATGCATCAGGCATCAAATTGTCTCAGACCAAGTATGCACGAGATCTCCTCGAGAGATTCCACACGACAGATTACAAGTATGCCCCGACTCCTTTCCTATCAAGATTCATACTTGAGGATGGTGGGGACACTCCACTGTTGGACATCAAACTATACATAAAACTAGTGGGGAGCTTGTTGTATCTCACACACTCCAGACCAAACCTCTCCTATGCAGTTGGAGCAGTATCCCAGTTCATGCAAGATCTGCGTGAGCTACATTGGAAGGATGCAAAGTGAATCCTTCAATATGTACAAGTCACCATCACCTTTGAAATTCACTATGAAGTAGACTCTGCATTGTACCTCATCGGGTTCACTAAATCTGACTGGGATGGCGACAACATTGATCACAAGTCGACATCTGGTTACTCACTCATTCTGGGTTCCAGGCCCATCTGTTGGTCTAGCAAGAAGCAGGCTACTATTTCTCTATTTTCAGTTGAGGCAAAGGATAGAGGGGTAGTTAAGATAACCATTCAGGCTATGTGGCTAGAACATTTTCTCATTGAGTTGGACATTCAGTTTCACCAGCCGATCGTCTGCTGGTGTGACAACTAGAGCACTCTGAAGTTCCACATAGATCAATTTCAGAGGCAACAGACAAAGCATATTGAGATCCACATGCACTACATCCAGGACTTAGTACACAAGGGTATCGTCAACCTGTAGTTTTTTCCTTCAATAGAAAAAATTGTAGACATCTTCACCAAGACCTTCACTGAGCAGAAGTTCTATTCTCTGCGCATTCGTCTTGGAGTGAAGGAAACAATTTCCTAGCAATAATCAGTTCTTTTTTGATACATTGTACCTTGAGGGGGGGGTTCACATGAGGTTTTCCCTCTTTCCTCGTTTATTTTAGTGTGTCTTTTGTTTTCGGGTACCTAACATGGCCTCGTTACCAGGACCCATTCTTTTATTTTCACCATAATGATGTTCATGGGGGTGTTGGAGATACTTCACACACACCTAGGATTTATTTTTCCTAACTTTTTCCCTATGTTTATTAGTAATTATCCAGTCTCCTACATTTTAGGGAGAATATTTCTTTTCCTACATTCTAGGGGAATATTCTCTCTAGTTCACACTTCATTTGGATCAGTTGAGTGGAGTCTTGATGCCACATTGATTCCATCACCATGAAACATTAGGATCTTCACTGCTAATGCAAATTGTCCTTGGGATTATCACCAGAGTGGTGCATTACTGATGCTTTCAGTTAGTTAACTGAGGAATGAGAAGCTAGTTGACTTAGACTAGGTGGCAGATAACTCCCGTAACTGTCGGTGTGTGTCCAGATCACTCTAGACCACCAATATGGCACACTGGCTTCTCTTCAAGTGCACATTAGTTTAGTTATAAAAAATATATCATGCGTGAATTATCATTCATTTCATTCAGTTAATATTTGATTTTCTCTCTCTGATTTCCAGATATCCATGACATGCAGAATAGACAACATTTCATTTTCATAGATTGATTGGCCCAAATGTATGTCTAAAAATTGTTTGCTGGTGAAGGCCAAAGGCTGACCATCTTGCATGAGGACTGCCCCAATTCCTTTTCCCGAAGCATCACATTCCAAGGAAAAAGTCTCGGTGAAGTCTAGAAATGTTAGGACCGTTGTCGTGCACATAGCTGCTTTCAGGGCATGGAAGGATTGATCAATTTTTGGAGTCCAAGTGAATGCATTCTTTTTAAGGAGATTAGTGAGAGGTGCTGCAACATTTCCATAATTCTTACTAAACTTGCGATAATAACGTGTTAAACCCAAAAAACCATGTAAGATCTCAAGAGTTTTAGGGTGAGGCCAATCTTGCATAGCTTCAATTTTCTTAGGATCCACCCTTACACCATCCTTTCCAACAATATGACCCAGGTACTCCACTTATGAGGCTCCAAAGACACATTTAGATTGTTTGAGGAAAAGTTGGTGCTGAGAGAGTAGATGGAGAAATTTATCCACATGGGTGAGATGGGATGTCCAAGTTCTACTATAGATGAGAATATCATCAAAGAAAACTACGACAAAATGGTGTAGAAAATGACGTAAGACACGATTCATGAGACTTTGGAAGCTGGGGGGGGGGGGGGCATTACACATGTCAAAGGGCATGAATAAGAACTCATAGTGACCCTCATGAGTTCTAAAGGTAGACTTGGGAATGCATTATTCTTTCATACATATCTGGTGGTATCCAGAACAAAGATAAAGTTTAGCAAAGTATTGAGCACCACTCAATTCATCCAATAGATCATCAATGACAGAAATGGAAAACTTGTCTTTGATGGTGAGTTTATAGAGGGAATGAAATTTTGGACACATGCACCAAGTAACTTATTTCTTGAGTACCATGAACACATGAGAAGAATATGGGCTAGTACTAGGATAGATAACACCTACTTCAAGAAATTCTTACACGATTTTCTCAATTTCATTCTTCTGGGAAAAGGGATGGTGATAAGGGTGAACATTGGGAGGAAGACTACTGAGGACAAGGGGAATGTAATGATCATGAACACCACGGGAAGGGGGAAGTCCTTTGGGAGTGGAAAATGTTAAGTTTTTACTGTTGTTATTAGGTTATTTCCAAATTACATGAGCATTCAATGCATTTCTAGAACAACATTATAAAGAGGATCACTGAAAGAAACATAATCACAAGGTATGAAACATTTTATCGTTGGAAAACCTCATGGGGGAGAAAACCCAACAAAAACTTCCTCAATAATAGATTGTCAATACAATGCCAAGACTAAAACCAAAAAACCAAAGACATACCAATACTAAGCATGTGCCTTTCTTCTCCTTCCTCCTGCAACTGCAACTGCCTTCAAGATATGCGCACTAGATGAGTGAGTGAGTGTGTGTAAATGAGACACCAACCTCACATATAAATACAAGTGTGAGATGGCACTAGGGTTGTGTCTCTTGCATCGACAACAACATTTGTGGTACTTTGACTGACTATCCTTACCAAACCTTAGGATCTACCCAAGAATCGTAATATTCCCTAGGATATAAAATCCTAACAAGCTACCATGTGGTACTCTGACAGACAATCCTTACCGGTCCTTTGGGATATTCCTAGGAATCATAAGATTCCCTAGGATATAAAATCCTAATGGAGCTACCACTACTTACCATAACTAGCATATACATGCACAGGTACTTTGACATACCATCCTTACCGCACCTTCGGGATCTTCCCAGGGATGATCAATCCCCTAGGATATAAAATCCTAATGGAGCTACCCCATGTTGGTTAGGATACCATATTATCATCAACATTACTCCCCCTTTTGAGGGAGGTCCTTTAGAACAACAGCAAGCTTGTATAAAAAGTACTCAAACTTCACACGAGACATAGGCTTAGTCAACACATTTGCAACCTGCTCATATGTGCCAAGATATTGGATCTTTACAACTCCCCTCTGCACCATATAACGAATGTAGTGGTACCATATCTCTATGTGCTTTGAATTATCATGGAACACTGGGTTCTTCGTCATATTTATACAACAATGGTTATCACATATAAGCATGGTGGCTTCCATATCCAGATTGAACAGACCTGTTGTTAGCACAAGATTGGTTTATGCCTCAGCTTTGCTTAAGTCCTTCATTATTCATTTTGGAAAATGAATATAATTGTTATGGGATATTTTATTTATTTTGGGGAAAATTAAAATTATATTGGGTTATGCCCAATCTCAAGGTTCATCTCCAAGTTCAATCATTAATCAACATCTCAAGACAACACTAGCCAAGGACACAGGCCAATTCCAGCATATCGATCAAGTTATACACAAAGCGCCAAGAGAGAGACCAACATTCAAATTTAAGGTTCCAAGTGTCAATGAAAAGCATTGACAACACTCTCACAAGGTTCCAAGCGTCAAAAGCACCCACGAGAAGTGTTTACAGTTCTTGATGGTTGCTACAACTATAAGTAATCATTCTCCTTTTTTTATCTCAATTATTTTGATGGATGGTGCTAAGGAATTTGCATAGTTTTCATAGGATTTATGCTACCAAATTGCACGTAGACACATAGGCGGGCGCTACCGAAATTTTGGCAGAGACCAAATTGTGCAGAATTATTTTGCAAGGACGCTTCTGCCAGTTTTGAGTGACTAAATTAAAACTTGGATTGTGAACAATTGAGAAAGTATTTTTAAAAACTGGAGGAGGTTTTTGTTCATCACATTCCCAATAACAAAAACCTCTCTCAGGTTTTCAAAATGTGTTATGGTTTTATATATATTAGAATTAGAAGTGGTGCTACCAACTGTTTTACAACGACACTACCGAATTTCCTATAGCGGTCACGGTTTTGATATTCGCCTCGTTTGGAGGTTGCCACTTGTCAAGGAGGATTTGACTGGATTCTCAAGGATCATTTAGATGTCAAGGGACACCTACACCTAGGATTTACCTCCATCAAAGGCCTCATGCAATGAGGTGGAAACAATTTATTAATGACTTCCAACAAATTCCTGAAAATTAGTAGTTTGTTGGATTTTTGTCTCTTTGATTGTTGCCACCTATCTCCAAGTATTAGAATCCAATGGAGGAGATGTGATTCGACCTCCTAAGGTTATTTGGATTCTATTTTATATTTAAGGAAGGAGAGATCTCTTGGAGAGGGGGATTCATGAGCAAAGAGAGGCTAGAGAGAGTAGGAACATGCAATTTTCTTGTGTATGTTCATTTGTAAGCCCGTGAGAATTTTATGATTGTAAGCATTGCTACCATTGGATACTCATGAGAGCTATGATTTCAGATTGTAACCCTTTTGTTTATATTTCTTCTTATTTAAATATATTGTATATTTGAGGATCAAATTCTGCTAATGATTTATGGATCCCTAAGCAACAAAGGATCTGTTGTATTTTTCCAATCAGTCATTGTTTATATTCAAGTATTTGTTGATTCATTAAATTGAGAGGATATCTATTTACTGAACATTCTACCTTATGTTTTCCTTCTTCATTCTTCCACTTATCAACATATAATCTTGTTTTCTGTTGAGCATCTTTTGTGCCTTTGATGAGTAGGATGTTTGTGACTCCATTACCCATTGGTGTAGCCTACTATTCTACAGTTTTTTTCCCTCTCCCTTTCTTTCTTCATCTTTCTGATCCACCTATTCAAAAACAAAATTATCTTTTACATTCTGATGGGTGCTGAGCTTACACTTTAACAATCAAAGTGTGACTTTCAGTGCTAACATTTTTGGCACTGTTGTCGGGGATGAATTTGAGCAGATTGAAAAGCTCCCTGGGAAGAATGACATTGCACAGATCCAACTTTAGATGGTGACTGAAGTTGGACACCTTCAAGACTGTAGATTCACCAAGGTGACTCCATTGTTTAGAATCTGTTGGTGACTCCACTGGGGATGAGACAAATTAAATGGCTATGAAGGCTATCATGGCCAGGAGGTTTTCCCCACTCAATTTCTCAGCCATAGATGGTTATTGACATCTTGTGCCTCAAATTGATGAATGGCAAGATCTGTTGCCTAGATTTTATGAAGGTGAGGATGACAACCCTTTTGAGMATGCTCATGTATTTCATGCTTTGATGCAACAACTTGACATCCATCATGAAGATATATTGATGAAAATGTTCATGTATTCATTGGAAGGCTATGTGAGGCAATGGTATAGAACACTCCCTGCTTCTAGTATTTCCTCTTTGAAGGACTTTCATGATGTTTTTTTATTCTCATTGCCAGATAATTTACCCAGCTGAAAGACTTTTTGAGAATTGTTGTGAAGGGTACACATCATATATTCAGGATTCAACAAGTGATTCCTCCAGCAGTGATGATGAAGGGGATGATTGCAGAGAGGACTTAGATGATGATTTTCATAATGGTTTTCCTAAATTTGAAGAACAAATGCATCATTCATGTCAAAATATAGGTCCCCAAGAGAAAGATGAATATGGACAATCCATCATTTCCCTATCTCCTACTTTTCTCGATTCTTTAAGTCAAGAGGTCATATTAGATTCAGAGTTATTTCATCATGAGAATAGTGTTGCAGCTTGTCATGACTGTAATCCCTCCTATTGTTAATGAACCAGTGTACCATAATTTTCCAAGTTTTGTTGACTATGAGGATGTTTTCCCTGAACAACCAACTGCCCCAGCTATTGTACTAATCCCCTCAGTCATTAATAGTCAAATGATCATTGATTCACCTTTGTAGGATGATTATAAATATGATTTCCATGAATAGTATGTTGAAGACCTTATATCAGAGAATTACCCTTCCCATCAAAGAAACAATAGCTTGTTTCAACCCTCATGTCATATTTTTGTTGCTGAAAAAGAAGAAAAATATGATAATCTAAGTTTAGAAGGTGAAAAAATGAGAAATTGGGAGCATAAGCCAAGCTATGTTGAATATACATCACAATCAGAATTTAATACAAAAGAATGTAGTTTCCCAAACACTTTTAATTGTGATGAACTGCCCTATAAACCCCCTATTCCTCTTGAAGACATAATCTCAGTTTCATCAAGAAACCAAGATCAAATGCCATGTGATCAGATGAGAGAGGTTGAAATTAAATAAAGACAAGCATCACTAAGAATTTTTCCTAATACATCTCATGACCAGGAGTGGACCAAGGCCGTATGCATTGAGGATGAATCAGAAAATCAGCAAGCCATGCAACAACCAAGAACAGTGGAGGAAGGACCTAATGCAATACTTTTCCTTTTTACACAAAGCAATGTTGCAGGGGAAAGTATTGATGATGTTTTTCAGTATCCATTTTCAACCTGTCCGCAAGTAGAAAGTGGGACTAGGCTCATTGATTTATTCAATGGAAAGTGTATTGTGAAATGTTTCTTTGACGTGCCTTTAAGTAGGAATTATCTTTGGTGCTTAAGGAAGCACATTTCAAAGTGTCAAATAGTTGAAAACATGATAAAATGGCTTAATTGGTTGTTTAATGTAACTTGAATGCTTCATTTTTCCAATAATTAGAGTAGGTGTGTGCAATAAGATTGCTTTACAAGCATCGTTTTCATCATTTTTGTCAGTTTAAGTTTTCATTTCCATTTAGTTTTAGTTGAAGGTCACAGATCAAAGAAGATTGCAGAGGTTAAAGGTTGGGAGCAACCCTAGGATAAGACACTGAAACTACAAGAGTTCTTAGAGTCTCACATGGAGGAGTCTATCCCCCATGGAGCATATGTTAGAAAAATATTGGTTTATGCCTCAACTTTGCATAAGTCCTTCATTATTCATTTTGGCAAATGAATATAATTGTTATGGGATATTTTATTTATTTTGGGGAAAATTAAAATTATATTGGGTTATGCCCAATCTCCAAGTTCAATCATTAATCGACATCTCAAGACAACACTAGCCAAGGACATAGGCCAATGCCAGCATATCGATCAAGTTATACACAAAGCACCAAGAGAGAGACCAACATTCAAATTTAAGGTGCCAAGTGTCAAGAACAAGCATTTACAACACTCTCACAAGGTTCCAAGCTGTTCGACAACACATGTATTCCAACAGAGGATGAACACCTTCAGTAACCACTCACATAACCAGATCAAAGATCAACACATCGATGTTTTCACGTGGTAAAACCCCTACGGGGAAACATCCATGGCCCCAGCCAACGCGGCCACTTGGAGAAGTTTATTAATGCAAAGAAAAAGATTACAGAGAGATTTTACAAGAGAGTTTCTCACAATCGATCATCGGAAAA
>ML778188.1:539527-551892 GCA_009831015.1 Picea engelmannii
TCTATGTCGGGAACATATCGTGACCGTCGGATTGCCTAACTACAAATGCATACTAATGCATACTAAAGAAACACACTTTTACCTAACGACATATTAGACCAAGAAGATCTTAACTAACTCCTAAGTGTCTAAATATCCTAACACAAGCATCAAAAGCACCCACTGGAAGTGTTTACAGTTCTCGATGGTTGCTACAACTATAAGTAACCGTTCTCCTTTTTTATATCAATTATTTTGATGGATGGTGCTAAGGAATTTGTAGAGTTTTCAAAGGATTTATGCTACCAAATTTCACGTAGACACACAGGCGGGCGCGACCAAAATTTTGGCAGAGACCAAATTGTGCAGAATTATTGTGCAAGGATGCTTTTGCTAGTTTTGAGACTAACTTAAAACTTGGATTGTGAAGATATGGGAAGGTATTTTTGAAAAATGGAGGAGATTTTTGTTCATCACATTCAAAATAACAAATGCCTCTCTCAATTTTTAAAAATGTGTTATGGTTTGGTAGATATTAGACTTAGAAGTGGCACTACCAACTGTTTTACAACGGTGCTACCGAATTTCCTGTAGCAATGATGGTTTTGATATTCACCTCGTTGGGAGATTGCCACCTGTCAAGGGGGATTCGAATGGATGATCAAGGATCAGTTATATCTCAAGGATCTCTATTTACTGAATATTCTACCTTATGTTTTCCTTCTTCATTGTTCCACTTATTAGCATATAATCTTGTTTTTTGTTGAGCAACTTTTGTGCCTTCGATGAGTAGGATGTTTGTGACTCCATTGCCCATTGGTGTAGCCTACTGATCTGCAGTTTGCTGCCCTCTCCCTTTCTTTCTCCATCTTGCTGATCCACCTATTCAAAACCATCCAAACGACTTCGTGTGCACAAATTTAAACATGTACACCCATATTTAGCATGCTCAACAACACCATAAGGTAGCATGCTCTGCGCACCTATAACCAATGTGGATCACTTCTCTGTCATGCCAATAACTGGTGCGCACTACTTTTGTCTCGCGTGCCAATATCCACCATGCACAATTTTGGTTCATGTACTAATACATGTGCGAAATTTTGTGTCGCGCCCTAATATGCCATGTGCATTTCACTATATGCGCTGCACCATGCCAAAGTTTAGTATGCCCCCACCGCCCACCAGTACTCTGCACGCACCATTAACTAAACTGTCATGCGACATCATATACCCACATTGCACATGATACAAAAAAATTCCTCTGCGCTTTGTCAATACTGTGCACACCACACACACCATTATTATGTGTGTGCACACCGCGCACACCAGTATTATGCATGTGCCACTCAATCTGCATCTTACAATGCTAAATTTAGTGTGGACACATGTGCACTAATATTTTCTTCACATTACCACTCTGCACCGTGCAACGCCAAATTTAAGTGCGCAGACCCATGCACCAATATTTTCCATGTATTACCACTCTGCATCGCCCAATGCCAAATTTAAGTGCGCTCACCCGTGAGCCAATATTTTGTGTGCATTGCCACTCTACACCGCGCAACACCAAATTTTAGCGTGCCTAGCCACACACCCTTATTTCCCACACTTCACAAGCTTTTCACCGCGCATCATGCATTTTTAGTGCACACACTTGCGCACATTCATTTTTATGCGCATCAATTCCTCGTGAATTTCGCAGTAGAAATTGGGGCTTTTACCTAAATATTTCCCAATTTTTACCATAGACATTCTGCAACTATGAAATTTGTTCAATTTCACTGTGATAACACCAATTCAACCTTTGCAACAACAAATCTCTATTGGTTGACATTCACGGAACAAATGTTTTCCCAAACTCAATTCACGAATTGAGAATTTTAGTCAACTAATCTCGCTCCATCTGTCATGGATTCCCTCTAAATTCAAATTCGACCAATTCCAGGTATGAGTTTGCTAGAACATATATTAAATTAAGAATATCTCACTACTTGGCCAAATTTCTCAATTTTCCCTAGGATTTAACAACAAAAATGGGGGTTTTGCCCAATTCCACGCAATTGCTTCTAATTTTTACCATGGATGCTCTGTAACTTAAAATTTGGCTACTTAGAAATCAATTCTATGTGAAATTTCACTTCAACTCAACTTGCTTGGCCAATCTAGGCTCAGTGTTGAAATTTGGAGCTCTGATACCATATTGTAACATCCCCAACATCCAATTGGGCTATGCCACATAACATTTTCGAGTTGTATGCAAATTAAAATGTATACACAGAAAATATCTTGCGAAACTTTATATATAAAACTTAAAATAGACAAATACATCCTGTAAATGCACAGATTCATACAAAAGTAAAAGTAAACATATACATGCAACATAGACAGGAAATACCCATAAATATAAAGACAGGTATAAACCACACACAGTAAAAACCCATAAAAATAAACACTTAAATAATAATGCAACATGTAATTTAACACACAATTGACACTTATCTTTGTAAAACTATCCCCTATTGTGTTTAGACCTTCCAGGAAACTCCAAGCCTTAGACCACGCTGCTCATCACTCTCAGCAACGGGTCACCCCCGAGCTGAGACTAAACTCCACTAGGGTAAATGGATTCCTAACCGAGATGATGTATCTCAGACAACAAGAAAGACTCATTCACAGGTGCCAACTCAAACTAACATCCAACAATCCCTCATTCCCCACATGCCTGTCCCACCCCAGGAAGTGTGCCCCTTCTCTTCTCAACAGTCATTTGGCTGCCCCACTTCCTTTCTGGGCTTCAACAATAGGCCGAACATGAAGTCTCAGAGCCCTGTAGCTATAGTTTGGCACCTTCCAGAAATCAATTCCCAACAATTTTCTCACCTAGATAGAAATTTCTCATGGGCCTGACAACCTACCTCTTCAATATCCCACAGGCCTGACAAACCACTTCTTTAGTCCAACTCCCAAGATAACTAGGTACAGGTATGGGTATGGGTATGGTTATGGGTATGGGTACAATGATAGTAACATAATGGTAGGGTAGAGAAATGAATGAGTGAGTGAATGGTGATGGAATCCATGTAAAAATGAACTAAGTCCAAGATATATGTATGCATGTTCTCAACTTGACACTTGTCATGTTGAGAGCTACTTTGGTCCACTTGTCCCCATCCTTAGAACTTAGGATAAAATAATTATCCAAACTTTATACTTTAAGGAATATTAATATAATATTCCTTTTTGGCTTAAGCTCCCTAGCTTATCTCCTTCTCCTTAACTTTTAACCCCCCCCTTTCCCTAACAAGTGGATTTTAGTCCCCCCTACTCTTTTACTGTGGTAGGTCTCCACTCAGTGATGTATTATATCAATGATATGACATATACAAAAATAGGCTCACTGGCCTTTAGAATCTAGGCTCTTTGACCTAATTCAACACATAATCCTCCTAAATTATAATAACTGGATCACCAACCTATAAAACACAACATATACACAAAAGGCTCTCGAGCCTCAAAATCACGTGCACTTAATTTTGTTGCACGCGATATCCTGGAATGTGCACACTTCATCATTTTAGTGTGACGTACATGTGTGCACTATATCATGGAAGGTGCATACAAAAATGATATCAAACAACTCACCAACTTAAGTATATTTGCATTTACATTCACAGTTGGGATTCGGCCTAGGGGTATTACAGATGCTATCCAGTCTGCTCCCATCAATTATTTTCTTGCTTGCTGATAAGTCTTTTTCTCTTTTCTGGGATCAAACAGAGGTAGCAACTTTGTTTCTTTTCTTACCCACTAGTGGATTCTATTCCCTTGATCCAATGCATCCGTTCTGGTTCTCGTTCCTCCACACATAATCTGTTAAGAACCAAATACTTGCATATAAAAACAACTCAAATATTCACAAAACAATATAGAAGAACCACACTTTTATTATAAGAAAACCCTTGAGGTAGGGAAACACCATACAATGGATCCTATTATGGAAGGGATCCTCTCCTGTTCACTTGCCTCTTTGAAGGGGAATCCTCCTATTGAGCTACCCCTCCAAATACAATACTTCTCTTCATATCTCATTACATTTCTCGAACCCCTTTATATAGTGCTACCAACCGCCTAAGAACATTCTAGAGGTGGAACCTTCTAGAAGTGGAACATTCTAAGAAGTCCTCTTACATTTAATATATCAAACTACCACAATAGGCCTTATTTAATAATATAGTGGAACTTTTTCACCTTACATCGAATGACCTCCACTATTATCACTATGGTCCCTTCGCCCCCCGTTACCTCTTTAACTACCTAACATTACATCCCCCTTATGAAAGTGTTGTCCTCAATGCTTGTTATGAGGGTGTACAACCATATACCAGGGTCGCATCATCCATGGATAAGTGTGGACCATAGTGCTGGAGTAGACTAGAGAACCAGGGTCCCATGTAGAAATGAAAACCACCATGTTGAAGTAGTCCAACCACCATTGTAAATTGGGGTCCCATGTCCAAGTGCTCATCTGAATTCCACACGAAAGATATATGAACTCTAGAACCAACTGAAAATGATGCTCCAAAGAGATACATTGATCATGGGGATCCAAATATGTAGATCTCTCCATATCCAAAAAATCATCTGAATAACACACTAGTACATGAGAATACTGAAAAATAGTATTCGTAGAAGACTCTGGACTACTCTCCATAATGTGCTCTACATAAGGTGGAGTAGAGTCATCAAATAAAAGATGAAAGTAGTTATCATCCCAGAGATTACAATTGTTCATATACCAATCCTCATAATATTCCTCGTAATCATACCAAGAATATATTTCTTGAGTATATTCTGATGTGATGTCAATGTACATGAGATTCCTAATATATCTCTGATGCATTGCAGGCCTGATCTCTACAATAGCTTCCATATCGCATTGAAATTTTGCATTGGAGGCTTCCGGTTTCCATTGTAGGGCCATGACAATTGAAAGTGAATATCCATGGCAAAGACCACATATAAGATAACAAAATAAATATATCAAAATCCTCTATCCAATGGAACTATTCTGGTAGCAATTTGAGCACGTTGTGAAAAGTTATGAACTCTGTGGATCCGTCGTCGTTATGAAAACCCCCAAAAATAGTTGATTTTAAATCAACAATATCTTCACTTCCAGAACTCTGTTTCGGACAATGTTTTTGTTTTTAATTTGGGTGAAATTGTGAAAGGAACTCCGATATATAATTTGTTGGAACAAATTTGGCCTCCAGGTGCCATAGAAATAAAAAAATCACATGGTCATTCGCGGAAAAACCTTGAAAATTGCAGATTTTAAAATGCCAATAACTTCACTTCCCGGTCTTCGTTTAGGATGATGTTTTTATTTAAATTGGGTGTTTTTCTGAGAGGAAATTAGATATACAACTTGTTTTTGTGAAAGTTTCATATAAATATACAAAAATCATCCAGAATGTCACGACCCTCTTTTTCTTCTCTGAAAAAATATGCAAAAATAGAAAAAACATTGCCCACAATGTCTGCCAAGGAAAGTGCTCTGATACCACTTGTTAATAACTAAATACTTTCATATGAAAACTTCTCAAGTATTCAAAGAACAATATATAATAACCATAGTTTTATTATAAGAAAAACCTTTAGGTAAGGAAATGCCATACAATGAATCCTATTATGGAATGGATCCTCTACTGTTGACTTGCCTCTTTGAGGGGGCATCCTCCTATTGAGATACCGCTCCAAATACAATACATCTCTTCATATCACATTTCATTGCTTGAATCCATTTATATAGTTCTACCAACCACCTAATAACATTCTATAGGTGGAACCTTCTAAGAAGTCCTCTTACATTTATTATATCGAACTACCATAGTAGGCCTTATTTAATACTATAGTGGACCTAGTCCACTGTTGGCACAAAGGAAGACCCAGGGTTCATCTCCAAGAGCGCACCAACAAGCCCTAACTACTGGCCCTTTCGGCAAAACCTGTGAAGCAGTTATGAGGGGGTTGCAGGACAGAGATGTCTACAACCAAAGGGAAGATCAAGTGGATTTAACACAAGAATAACACATCATTCATATATTACTTATCAGCTTGGATCTATTCTACACATCTACTTATCAGATCTAAAACAGTAATGCAATCACAACATATCAATGATAGAGATAAAATACCAATCACACACAACACAAGATGTACGTGGTTCACACTCTCTCTAGGGCTATGTCCACAGAACTGTGCTATAATATATTAAGGTAAATAATACAGTTCTTGTCTGTGCTCTTAGCTAGCATATCTTCTTTCTTCTCCTCTCTTTCTCTCCCCTCCCTGCACGCCCAGCTGCAGGGTTGATCTTCGCACCCAGCTGAAGATCTTACAATACCAAAAGGCTCTCACTCTTAACACTTCTCTCTCACACAACAACAATCGCTCATGGAAACAATACCACTAGATTGACAATAATATCGTACCAACCCAAACTAGGTCCTTATGACCTTTATTTATATAATAAAATAGCTCACAGACATACTTAGGTTGAAACCTAGGTGTCCAAAACCCTAAATACCAAAACCCTAGGTGTCTAAAACTCTAGGTCAACTTCACCTGTATTTTTTGATCTTCTCCAGCCTGTCTTTCCATCCTTCTCACGCAGTGCTCCAAAGCATCCAATGGTGGATTTTCCCGCTTGCTGACTTTTCCACTATCCTTCTTTCTTGCTTATCTATCATTCAATGACTTACTTCTCTTTGTATTTTCTTCTCTTTTGCTGACTTCGACCCAATAACAGTCAATGTGTCTTCCACGAAGTTCACATTCTCCCTTTTCTTCCTTGATCTTCGATTTCTTCCATAACCAAGGGACAACAGGCCCCTAACACTCACCTTTGACTCATCCCGAGGCACTTCAGATCTGAGCTTCCTGTTTTACTTCGAATCCAGACTTCACAGTGCAACCTCTACTTTTTGCTCGATGCCTCCTCTTTTTCCCTTATCCAGACTTTCTTTTCTGTGTCTGGTACCCAGTTTCAATTTCACCTGGTACCTAGACCCTTTTCTTCATGCTTTTACAGAGAACTGCGGGGCAGTTGGTTGTCATAGTACAATTTCAACTGGCTCCCATTCACTAATCCTTCCTTCCACTCCCCATTTAGAGTGTTCAATTGTGCATCTCCTCCCTCCGTAACATAAGAAATCTCATATGGCCCTAGACAATGCATTCTGAACTTCCCAGGATGTTTGATGAACTTACTATCATATATCAGGATTAGATCTCCTTGTTTGAATGCCTTCTTCTTGGTGTGCCTGTCATGATAGGCCTTCTCTCTTACCTTTTGAACTTGCTGATGGAATCCTACAACAAATCTATCTTCCTCCAATTCAATCAACTATGCAAGCCTCTCTTGAACAACACCAGGGTTATCCATATCTGTAAAGGAAACAATTTTTAGGCTTGGTACCAGATAGTCCATTGGAACAATAGCTTCGAGAACATATACCAATTTGAAGGGGGTCTGCATTGTCAACTTCTTGCAAGTGGTTCTATAGGCCCATAATACTGCTGGTACTCTTAAATCCCAATCATCCCTGTTCACACTGCAAATTTTGGTTAGTGTTGTTTCCAAAATCTTGTTGAATGCTTCAACTGTCCCATTTTCTTGTGGATGATAAGGTGTACTCTTCTGATGGTGGACTACAAATTCTTCAGTCAGGGCTTCAACTGTCTTATTGATGAAATGTGTTCCTTGGTCACTCATAAGGATCTTTGGGCATCCAAACCTGGTTATGATGTCATCAAATATGAAGTACACAACTGTATTTTCACTACAATCCTTAACTGCTCTTGATTTGGCCCATCTGATCAAGTACTCTGTAGCTGTAATTATGTACCTTTCTCCTGTGCGCTTTCCTAGTGGGTTTATAGGTCCAATGAAGTCAATGGCCCATTTCTCAAATTCTTGTAGGGTCCGCCATGGGGATAATGGAATTTCATCTCTTCTGGATGGTTTCCCAACTCTTTGGCATAGATCGTAGGCTCTGGAATAGTCTTTAGCATCTCTGTGTAAGGTAGGCCACCAAAGGCCAACTCTCAGAACCTTCTGCACAATTGTTTTTCTTGCATAATTCCCTCCTATGATGCCTTCATAAGATTATGTGAGGATCATTGGTTGTTTTGCCTCCATAACACATCTTCTTAATATCTCGTCAGGTCCCATCTTGTATAGATGTCCATCTATAAGTGAGAAGTCTGCAACATGCACAACTAGTTGTTTCTTCTGAGGAATTGTGTACTCACTAGGTGCCATTCCTGTTGATAGGAACTGGACCATCTCTGCAAAGTGGTCATCAATATTTCTAATGGCCAATAGCTATGCATCCGACAGTGTATCCTCCAAACTGGTCGGCTCTTCACCATGTTCCAACCTTGACAAGTGGTCAGGGCCTTTGTTCATTCTCCCTGGATTTACTATGATCTCAAAATCATATTCTTGAAACAACAGAAGCCATCTACATATCCTTCCCCCCAACACTGGCTTATTGACTAGGTATTTGAGCATGGAGTGGTCAGTAAACATTTTAATGTGTCCTCCCAACAAGAAGTGGTGGAACTTCTGCAGTGCATACACCATGGATAACCCTTCTTGCTCAGTGGTGGTGTAATTAATTTCAGTAGCTGATAGATTCCTGCTAGAAAAGGCTAACGGGTGGTCAATATATCCTTCTCCTGGTTGTGCTAACACAACTCCTAAATAAGTGGAATATGCATCGACATGCACATGAAACTCCTTGGTCTAGTCTGGAAAACCAGAATAGGTGCAGTAACCATTTTCCGTTTCAATGTGTCGAAGCTCTGTTGGCATTCTTCTATCCAACTAAACTGACAATCCTTCTTCAATAACTTCTCCATGGGCACTGTAATCTAAGAATAGCCCTTAATGAACTCCCTGTAGTAGCCCGTGTGTCCCAACGTAGTGCGCAACTGTTTAACTGAATTAGGAGGGGATAGATCAACTATAATGGCTATCTTGGATGGATCTACTAACAGTCCTTGCTTACATACATAATGTCCTAACAAAACTCCAAATGGTGAAAGGAAAATGAATTTCTTCAGGTTCAAGGCAATTTGGCACTGCCTGCATTTATCCAATATTAGCATTAGACATTCAATATGATTCTTCAATAAACTAAAAACAATCCAATCATCAAAATATGCTTCTAGACATTTATGAAGAAATTCCTTGAATGCTTCGACCACCACCCTGGAAAATATGGATGGGGCATTCTTTAATCCGAATGACATCACTGTATATTGGTAGGATCCCCATTCTGTTGCAAATGTGGTCTTATGACGATCTTCCTTATCAATCCAGATCTAATGGTATCTTGAAAATCCATTTGTAAAAGAATATACTTCTTGGCCACCCACATTATCTAACACTTCGTCAGTGAATGGTGTAGGGAAGGGGTCATGCAAACAAGCATCATTCAACTTCCTGAGATCTACACATATCCTGATTTCTCTTGTCTTCTTGTCTTGTATCACCATAGGGCTAATCCACTCTGACTCTTCGATAGGTTCTATGATTCCTGCTTCCAGCATTTTTTCAAGCTCAATCTTCAATTTTTACTTATATTTAAGGTTCGGTTTGTAAGGTCTCTATTTAACTGGTATTGCATCTGGATTTAAAGGAATCCTCATCTCTCCCATAGGCCCTTTAATGCCCTTCATATTAGTGAACTTGGTTGGAAACAAGTCTTGATATTCATGCAGTAACTCCGTAATTTTGTCAATGGTGGCAACATCCCATTAATCTCCAACATTTGCAAACTTTGGTGTATGCTCTGTTCTAATATTGACTTTCTTAATCTTGATTAGCTGTCCAATGAATGGCATCTCAACTCCTAGTCCTTCCACATTTCTTTGACCTTCTGTTTCCATGATGTTCACCTTCCTAGGATCATCATCTTCATCAGCATTGATGTTGTAATAGCCTTGCAATTTCTGGAGAGGTGCAGTCCATTCATCCTCTTCTTGTTCCAAAGGAAGGCTAGATGCCTCCTCAAATAATTTCTATCTCACAATCTGTAATGCTTTATCTACTAAAGGATATTGACTTTCAAATAGGAAGGTAGTTACAAAATTTTGAGTCATACGTTTCCAATCTGTAGTGATGAGGGGCAACTCTACTTGGAGGTACCAGTTGATAGGCGTCGTGTCCAGCGTGTTAATGAATTTGTGGACCCATTGTTCTTGCAGAATGTTGCTCCATGCCTCTTCGCAACTTCACACATGGTCCTTTGGGCAATTTTGACCTGTGTATCGAACTTCACAACCTTCTACTTGTGCTGAGAACCACGCTATCATCAAGGTACGACACTGTACCCAATCTGTAATGTTACTTTTGTGTCCTCCCCACCATCTTGTTGGTGTGGCTTTCAAGGCCTCATCCATTTCCAATAATCTATATTGTGTTGGTACACTTTCTTCAAAGTCCGACAAGAAGGTTTCTAAAGGATTCAGACCATCAAAGGTGGGTAAGTTTCTCACTATTGTGCTAATCCAACGAACTTCTTTGGTTAATATAGCACATCTTCTTGTAGATACTTCATACATCTTATTCTGCCAATTCTCTAGTGCTTCTTCTGAGTTGGATGAACATACACTATCACTTCGCCAGCTTAAGTTTCCATCAACTTTGGGATTAATATAATCCTGTTGTCTGGCTGTTAGCTTGTATATATTTTCTAGTGCATATGCGTCGTCTTCTTCTCTTATAGGTTCTATGTATTGCTGAACTTCATTTGGATCTAAAGGTGAAATGACCTTAAGGCCATATCTTTCAAAAGTCATATGTCTATTCTTTAAATCAACCACAGTGGAATTATTGAAAGCCCAATCAATTCCTAACAGCGTGGGGTAAGGACATCTATCATCAACTATTTCAATTACCTCAAAATTTGCAAATGTTCTTACTCCATCAATGTCCACAGGGACATGTTCTAATTTTCCAAAAGGGCTTACAACTTGCTGATTGGACATCCTCAGCCTGATAGGGGAATAGATCAACTTCGGTTTTCCCATCAGCGCCCAGGTTTGCTTCGTCATGACATTGACCTCCGACCCTAAGTCGAGGACTACATAATATATCTCATACTCTCCTATTTGAGCATTCAAATGTAATTCCTTATTTTTCCTTCTCTTCTTACCGATTTGTTGTACTGCCCTATTTAGTAAGGGGTCTATCTTTCCTATCTCATATTGTCTGATTAAATTTTGTAACTCTTGTACAAAGCTTTCATCTTGAATCAACTTAATAAAAGTATATAAAAATTCCATGAGCTTGCTTACCTGTTTTCCTTCTTTTGGCGAAGAAGACTGATCAAATGCCAGAGGAATTCCATATTCTCCCATTTCTGGTCTTATCTTAGATGAAGAGCCTTGATCTCCTCTGAATTCTTTTCTAGCTTCCTCAAATATTTTTCTTTCTTTCTTTGCATCAAAGGTTTGGGTTTTCTCTGCAGCTTTCTTAATTCCTGTTGAAATAATGTAACTGCGAAGAGCATTCTTATTATTATTGTTATTTTATTATTAGGATTAATCTCCATTGTGGATTAATCATGTCAGTAATTGTATAAGGACCAAATCCCCTTTTGCGGATTGGTCATCGGACAATTATAAAGGGCATAATAAGAAGTTGGCCCCAACAGTTATTATTGAAGACCCAAAATTAATTAAAGGTGGGTTTACCCACCCAGAGTGAGAGCTCGGCCCTGCCAGTGAGACCCTCTCACACATTCCAGTCTTGTATAAATAAGAGGCTAGCACCTCACTTCTAACACACAACTCACTTGCTCATTCTCTTATGAGGCAAGATGCAATTACCAGTTGGAGAGAGGAGAAGAAGAGTGGTGCATCTCTTGGAGATAACTATCTGTATTGGTTTGAGTTATCTCTTGAACATTGTATAAGCTATTTATGATAAGGAAGTTTTTGCTGGGTTTTCTTCCCCTAGAGGGTTTCCCAGGATAAATGTCGTGTCTCTTGTGAATGTGTATGTCTCAGTGATCTTGTTATTATGATGCACTTATCTATTGAAATGCAAAGAACTATAATAATGGCATAAACATTAACATGGTATCAGAGCCAACCTAAAGGAATCATATTTTGCAAGTGGAAACATGTCATTGTTACCGTACCCAAAAATTAGGGTTTTGCAAAAGTGAATCTTTTCAGCTCCCTAACCACCTTGAAAGCTACTCCCTCCCCCAAGGATCATTTTGGCACTTAGAGCACACAAAGTACCAGAAAACTAGAGTACCAAAAGTACAAGAGTACCAAAAGTACCAGAAAACCAGAAGCAC
>ML778188.1:561817-589924 GCA_009831015.1 Picea engelmannii
AATTAAAGGTGGGTTTACCCACCCAGAGTGAGAGGTCGGCCCTGCCAGTGAGACCCTCTCACACGTGCCAGTCTTGTATAAATAAGAGGCTAGCACCTCACTTCTAACACACAACTCACTTTCTCATTCTCTTATGAGGTAAGATGCAATTACCAGTTGGAGAGAGGAGAAGAAGAGTGGCGCATCTCTTGGAGAGGACTATCTGTATTGGTTTGAGTTATCTCTTGAGCATTGTATAAGCTATTTATGATAAGGAAGTTTTTGCTGGGTTTTCTTCCCCTAGAGGGTTTCCCAGGATAAATGTTGTGTCTCTTGTGAATGTGTATTTCTCAGTGATCTTGTTCTTATGATGCTCTTATCTATTGAAATGCAAAKAACTATAATAATGGCATAAACATTAACAATTCCTGAATCTTCTGTAGTCTTCCCTTGGGTCATTCTGTCATCTCTTGTAACAATGCCTCCTCTGGTTATAACAACAAATCTAGGGTCTTCTTCGCGAGGCTCAACATATATTAGTTGCACTTGCGGGTTCTGCTGAGGTCCTTGTCTTTCTTGAAAATTATCTAGCAGGACAGGACAATCTTCTATAACATGGTCAAACGAGCTGCAGTAGCTGCAAGTGTTACAAGGGTTCTGGAAATCCCTTGTAAGTGTCCTGGTTGTGAGCAGTTATAAAAGATGATCTGTCCTTGGCCTTGAACCATTCCTCGTCCTTGTCCTCTTCCTCCGAATCCACCGTGAGGATTGAAGTTGCCTCTCCCAGGAGATTTATACTGCATAGTGTTTCCTTCTTGCTGTACTTCACCTTGAATATTATATATGTCTATCGACCTTTCATACATGAGATAGTAAGCCCTACAATACCTATCATCATGTCCCACATACTTACAGAATGTACAATAAAAATTTGTAGGTGTTTGAACATACTTTTGCATGTAGTATCACTCACTAGGGCAATGTCTGTTTTTGCATACCTTTCACCAAGGTAAGGTGACTTGCGTAAAAGGTCTCAGAGCTCTAGAAGCCAGGTATTCATTAAATAAGGGAAAATGTTCCTTTTCATGGCCTTCCGATCTGCATATGACACACCAAATGCCTTTTATTTTATATTTTCCCTTGTCTTTCTTCATATCTTTGACCTGCAAAGAGAAACTAGTCAGCTGACTCAAGATCTAACTCATACCTGAGATGGATTATACCATAGGGGCTGATTCTAACTTCATGGTGATCTCCAATGCCTCAGACTACAAAGAAATCTTCTATTTCATCATAGGAACTCTGATGTGTGGTAAGAGGCAAGTAATGAACCATTCTTTGTTCTATTCATCTGGGATCTAAAAATTCAATCGACCTATTAAGGTTTTGAATCTCTAATCAAATTCCAAAACAGGTTCAACCACCTTCAACTTGATCTCTTTTAGCTGATACATTGTGACTCCAACTTGGGTTTCTTAAACTCTACAATCAACGCATTCTTAATCTAGTCCAGTGGCTTAGGCTGTGCAAGTCCTTGGACAAGCTTCATGTACCATCTTAGTGCGCGATCCCTTAGAGTGGTACTAAACTGTGTTCTTTTGACAGCTTCATTAGTGTCATTTTTAATATTCCATACAGCTTCACATAGGAACCAGTGTTGATCAGGATCTTTAGATCCATCTCCCCTAAATATAGGAAGCCTCATCTCATCTGCCATAGATCTTCCTAGGGTCCCTGACTGAGTATGTGGTGGATTACTAGTGACAGTGCTCTGGGTACTCTGGTGGTTGGGATTTATCTGATTGCTTAATACTACTAAATCAACATGAGGGATAAAAATACTTACTTCAATGGTCTACGCAGTTCCTGAAGTTTTAGGTTCTCCTTGGCGAAGCTCTTTAGCTTTTCCTTCCTTTGTCCCAGCAGGTTCTGAATGCTCCTCATCTATTAGTTTTGCCTCTTCTCCACTATAGAAACCTTCGTCCCCGTAGTTCTTCTTGAAGAGGTTCGCAAGGTGAACTTCTCTGAAAAGTCTCCCACTGCGTGTATGTCCAACTTTTGTGTCGCTATCACTGTCCAAATTCTTGAACATTAGCCTTTCTAGATCCAACCAATCTATTGTATCTTCAAGATTGTTCTTCTCATGCAATAACATCTTGAGTCTCAACTTCAGGAATTGTAAAATTTTTCCTCTGGGTCCCTTGAAGAAGTATCTCTCAGCTTGGCTGTATGATTCTACTCTATCAACAACAAACTCTGTGACATACCCTCCAATGGTGCTATCAAACCAGTGATCTACTGCTTGTGATACAACGTTATCAACTCTTTTGAACTTCTTGATCATCTCTGACATCCAAATCACAGGAGGTCTAGATTAGATCTCAAACTGGGTATCTGCTAATCTAGCTAGCCACTCATACAACTCCTGATGGATTCCCCCAAAGAAAATTTCATGTATATCAATAAAGATATATTTCTCCAACCAATCCTCTGAACTAATATTAGGGTTCTTTTTTCGAGCTTTAGTGAAGTCCTTTTCTTGATCCTCTATCCACTTTTGAGTCTCTTTCTTCGATGGAAACTACCTTGACATTCCCTTAAGAAGATTCCTGTCCTGACAATGGAACCATTTGTTGGCACAGGGGTAGACCCAGGGTTCATCTCCAAGAGCGCACCAACAAGCCCTAACTACTGGCCCTTTCGGCAACACCTACGAAATAGATGCAGTCTCACCCAAAGCAGTTATGAGGGGGTTGCAGGACATAGATGTATACAACCAAAGGGAAGATCAAGTGTATTTAACACAAGAACAACACAACATTCATATATCACTTATCATCTTAGATCTATTCTACACATCTACTTATCAGATCTAAAACAATAATGCAATCACATCATATCAATGACATAGATAAAATACCAATCATACACAACACAAGATGTACGTGGTTCACCCTCTCTCTAGGGCTACATCCACATAACTGTGCCATAATATATTAAGGTAAAGCATACAGTTCTTGTCTGCGCTCTTAGCTAGCAGATCTTCTTTCTTCTCCTCTCTTTCTCTCCCCTCCCTGCACACCCATCTTCAGGGTTGATCTTCGCACCCAACTGAATATCTTACAATACTAGAAGGCTCTCACTCTTAGCACTTCTCTCTCACACAACAATAATCACTCATGGCAACAATACCACTAGATTGACAATAATATCGTACCAACCCAAACTAGGTCCTTATGACCTTTATTTATACATTACAATAGCTCACCGACATCCTTAGGTTGAAACCTAGGTGTCCAAAACCCTAGATACCAAAACCCTAGGTGTGTAAAACCCTAGGTCAACTTGACCTATATTTTCAGGGCTTCACCAACCAATCTTTCCTTCCTTCTTGCGCGGTGCTCCAAAGCATCCAACGGTGTTTTTTCCCGCTTGCTGACTTGTCCACGATCCTTATTTCCTGCTTATCTTTCATTCTCGATATCCTCATCCAATGACTTACTTCTCTCCATATTTTCTGCTCCTTTGCTCACTTCGAACCAGTAACAGTCACTGTGTCTTCCGCGAAGTTCACATTCTTCCTTTTCTTCCTTGATCTTTTCTTTCTTCTATAACCAAAGGCAAACATCCACCTTACATTGAATGAACTCCACTATTCTCACTATGGTCCCTTCGTCACCCCCCCCACTACCTGTATAGCTACCTAACATAATTGCTGTGAACTTAGGTTTTTCATTGCGTGCTTTTGTCGCTATCATATGTACATTTGCATTCCTCTTTTCTTGTCATTTTGAAATCAACTATGGAGAATCCTCCATCGCATGGTCTAGTTCTCTGCAATACGTACATTTCATGCATGGATTTGGGTAGTCATGTGCTAAATTTCTAGGTTTATATTAATTATAAAAATGATAGGTCCTCTTCCTCGACTAAAGCCTCCTCTTCCGTGGCCTCTGAATCCTTCTCTACCTCTTTGATTATAACCTCCTCTAGGATTATTAAATTGCATGAATCCCCCTTCTGCTTCTTCACCTTGGACTCTATAATAATTTGCAGTGCACTCTCTCATCAGGTCCATTGCACGATAATCCTTCTCTTCGAGTCCGACGTATTTGTAGAAATTGAAAAACAAATTCCTCACAGTGCTATGGTATTTCTGCATCAATGGGAAATTATGAGGGTGGTGATCCATTATATTACAATTTTCACACCAGATCCCTAATGGATTTGGAGCTCCTATATTCAAATATTTTTGGAATGATAGACATTCATCTTCATGATTGCATTTTATTTTACATGTGATACACCAAACTCCCTTGCGATTTTGTTTTCATTCGTAATTTCCTGTAACTGAATAGTCAATGCAACCAACTGTGACTGAAATTGAGCCATCTTTGCGTTATTATCTCCTACAGGGGATGCTTCTAATTTCATAGAAATTTCCATAGCTTTCGACTGTGTCGTAATATTTTGTTGCATCAAAGGGATGCGTATATGTGGCAGTAATCCTTCTATAAACCATTCTATGTGTTTTTCATCTAGAATCTAGAATGTCAGCCAATATTTTAATATCTTAAACCTTTGATCGTGGTCCCATACTGATTTATTTACTACCTGTTTGATCTCCTTCATCTCTGTAATGCACTACGACTAAGACTTAGGCTTCTAGAATTATTTCAGTAAATCTTGTCTTACCTCTATCAATGTTCTCATCTGGCCCACACTTGTGGTATTATAATATTTCATATACCATAATAGTATACGATCTTTGAAATTTGTCGCCAACTGTGAAATATTCACATCATCATCCTAGACATTCTTTACAGTCCATATTGTGTCACAAATGAGAAAATGTTGTTCTGGGTCTTCTGAACCGACCCCTTGAAAGATAAGCATCCTTAAGGTGCGATCTACCCCCACCATCGTATTATGCACGGTGTTATTTCTTGATACCACTAGCTAATTCTGACTTGGCATACTACCTCCACTACTTTTATTACTTCTACTATTGTCTTTACTTCCTTCACTAACTACAATTGACAAAAAATCTTTTCTTACCTCAATTATTGGTGATGCACACGGGGTCATGGGTTTGATGCAGAGTCCAATTTGAGTGGGATCCTCTTCTATTGGACTGAGATGACAGATATTTTCCTCTATGAATAGATTCCCTTTGATATGGAATATTGCACCAATATCTCTTTGCTCAACCTCACTATGCTTCCCTTCTCTCTCAGCCACAATCCTCTTCTTATTCAGCCTAAATCTCTTACCATTGCGTAATACTCCAATTTATTTGTTCATCACACACTCTTCTTCACTTTAAATCCTTAGCCCATCCATTCCTCATTCCTTCTCTTCACCCCTTTATTCACTCATATCATTCCCTGGTTAACTCATCAATTCTGTTAAGTGTGCAAAGGTTCTTAACATTTAGATTCCATTGTCATCACTCCTTTCTCGCACAAAAACATCTTAATCCATGTAGATATTGACTTCAGGTATCTCCTGCATGGTCCCTTGAATAAGTCTCTTTCAGCATCACTATACGACTGAGTACAATCTATGGAAAATTCAATATCTTAACCTCCCATCACGCTATCCAACTAGTAGTCAACTGCGCATGATGTCTTATTGCTAGTTGCATTAACTTGTCGAATTAGTTCATGAGTCCAATTCCTTGGAACCATAGTATGATATCTTCCGATCTATTCAATAAATCTATGGATCCACTCTACTAACACATTTAGGATTGTGATTCTGATCTACTACAAAGTCGATCTCCTTAGTATTTCACCATTCCTCGATCTCCTCCTTAGTAGGCCTGCACATCCCCCTCATTTGCAGATACTGATCCTGATAACAGAATGATTTGTTGGGATGTAGTCAGTAGACCCAAGGTTAAACATTAATTTACCAATAAATCCCAAGATACTGGCCCTTTCAAAATCACCCAAAAGTAGGTGAAGTATCACCCAAGGTACCTATGGGGACTACACGAACCAATATTCTGCAATCATGGGGAAATATGAGCCATTCATATGTTCTATGCATGAAACCATATCAGTACTACGATCTATGATAGATTCATTTAACCATTCATCATATGTGAGAAACCATTTAACATATCTAACATATACATATTAACCATTCATCATAGGTTCACTTTGAATAGAATGAGAAAACACATCACAACAACATGCACATTGGAACACAAGGATTCACATGGTTCACCCCAAACTAGGCTACGTCCATAATGTCTCACTTCTTATTCATTTATTCATAATCTCCATTGCATTCATGCACACTGTGCTCATACAACACCAATCCATTCATCTCAAATTCCCCTAAGTAAAATAACTTTTAGAGTATCCAAATTTCGATGATTTTTATTTTCTTTTAACAATATAATGAAATATTTCTAAGTAATCCTCAAGGCTCTCTTCTTTTTGTGTCATTTTAAACATTTATTTTCTCATTCCTCGATTTGTACAATACTCATTATATTTTTCAAGGAATGTTTTCCTCATCTCATCCCATCTTTTTATTGCATTTGTTCCCAAACCCATCAACTAACGTAATGAAACATCCTTAAGTGTGGCTGGAAACAACTTCAATTTTTTAGCGTAAGAAGAATAATCATAGTTACGACATAACACATCAAATTCGAAAAGAAACAATTTTGGGTATTCGTTTATCATACCATGAAAATTAGGTAGCATCGAAGGTGGTATGTTCTTCATTTGAACAACAGCTGTTGGACCCAAAATTGAAAATCCAAATGTATTCTCAACAGTTGATGTACCTATTCCCTCTAGCCTCTCTTGTTGTTCTTCCTCTTCACCTTTAGGTCCTCTGTCTTCTTATTGGTCACTAAATATTCCCGACATATTATCTTCTCCAATATGCACAAAGTCCTCTGATGTAGTAGAGAGTTTTGGTTCTTCAATGGAGTTCTTTGGAAATACAATTTCAGGATGACCACTAAGTAATTCTTCTTCTTGAGGTTTGGCTGGAAGTATAAAAAATTGTTTTGAGGTTGATGGAACTTTTACTGATTTAGAACTTGCTTCTCGAACTTTTCCTTTACCTTTTGCTTGTGAAGTGACAATTCTTCGTGTTTGTCCCCTCTTGTAGTTCTATCTACAGAAGGGTTAGCTGATAGTGTGGCTCTTATAGTACCACATGATGGAGTGGGTGAAGTGGTGTTTGGTGTACTTATACTGCTAGTAAATCTTCCTCTATTATCTCTATGCGTATTCATGCATTCTACTTATCAAGTTTTTAAATGGTTGAAGAGAGATTCACTATAGCTCTACTTATAATGACTGTGCAGATACTTACCTCTCGTCTTAATGTATCTCTTCCCATGCATTCATTCTTACGTGAATGTAAAAGGAAGAAAAACTAAATTCCTTTTTGCACTTCCTTGACAATGGCACCAAAAATGTTAGTCAGTTCAATTAGCTGAACTTTGCTACATTAAATTATCAACCTGGGAATCGTGAATTGATGAAGTGAAATAAAAAATGTATGAAAGTACTAGTTATAATCTATCTAATCATGCATCAGGAAAAATTGACCATTTCTTTAGCTGCATAACCATAGTTCTATTCATCTACATAAAGAACAGATAAATGCTAATAATGTAAAAACAGAGTTACAAGAACATAAAAATAATTTCAATATGTAAGACCACCAATCTACTGGAACGTTATAATATTATTTGAATCACTTATCATAATGAGAGTTCCTTCTGATCATAACACTCGATTATTCAATTGATGGTTGTTATATTAGTTACTTCTGTGTAAACATAAATGAATAAGTTGCAGAAAGGAAATGGCATTATTAAGAAATCACACAACTAGATAAGAAAACACAAAATACCAACAATGATGAAGAAAATGAATAGCGTGCTCCTCCTCAAGGGGCCCTCCTAGCTTGGGGAACGTTATTTGGTGAAGTTTTATTTAGCTAAACTCTTACACACGTAGAATTAACAACTCATATGAGAGAACAATAACCATAGCTTTATATTAAAAGCAAATGTGTTTACAACAATTGGATAATAAAGAGTAATGATAATAATCATCCCTTTGAGGATCTAATTGCGCATATTTATACAATAGAAACAAGATCACTCTCATATAAACTATACAGATCTCACAAAAAATTTGTATCAAATTACATATGCATTGATGCAAAATCAGATCTAAATGTTTCATGGATGTATAGATTGAGCTTGATCATCTACTATTAAATAAATTCATGACATAATGCATGATTTCTTTGATACAATCTCGTCCCTTCTTCGTGCTCTATTCTGATGAAATTGGGTTTCACACTTTGCCACATGTACGCGTTGACTTGAAAGATTGAATTCACTTATTCTATGAGCTAGAGGATATGTAGGCTATGGTGACAGGTGGATGAGCTTCATGGATCCTTTCGACTCCTTCCATATGTCACAGTTCATTCCAGGGCTAATCACATCCCTATAGAATAATAAATTCGTTGGAGAAACTTGTCTTAGTAATCAGGCTACAAAAATGTATTATGAGTTGCTACAAAATCGAAAGATTTTGTAGCTACACATTACAATAATAGTTAATTAAACCGTTATTCACAAACAAGAGTGGAATTAAGTATAAAAATGAAAATTTTACCTTTAACCTTCTTCAATGCACATATTCTGTAGTTGATTATGGTTTTATGGAAAAAAGAAGTAACATGGGCTATAACTGAGGCATATATATAGGGTTTTGGATGGAGCTATAAGATAAAAATTTGACAAAATGAGTCTATTTTGAGAACTCAAAAACCCCTTAGTGTACTTTCTGTCACAATTGAAATATAGTCCCTTTGCTCTTATTTCATCCATTTTCTAAGGTGTCAACGTTATCGATTAAGTGAGGTTAGGAGAGGGAACATTTTTCTCTCTATAGTTCCTATTTTCCACCCTTATAGTAGCCATATTTTTGTTTTCCATTTTCCTTTCCATATTGAAAGCTTTCTCTAGGGATTTAGGTTCTAAAAGACGAAACTCATGTTGAATGTTCTCCTTTAAAGTGCCCATAAAGAAATCTAACAAATTATCCTCAGGAATGTTCTTCACCCTGAGAATAAGATTTTGGAATTGTTGAATGTTCTCTGCAATTGGACCTTTTTTCCAAAGCTTTATCAATTGACCAAAGAATGTATTGCTTTTAATATCCCCATAATGTGATATCAATTCATCCATAAAAATGTGTTGGATTTCTGAGAGGGGTGAATCAATAATATATATTTTTAATTATTTTTACCACAATATATAAGTGTTGTTATCTTTGTAATAAATTTACCAACATCATTCAAAAAGTGAAGAATAAATAAACCATGAACAATGAACAATCACACACATACACAATACACCAATATATTTACATGGAAATCCAATGCAGGATAAAACCACATAATAGTTCTTCTTATATGTATTTAAGAAGTACATTCATTGGAAGCATAAACTTCCTTTGCTTTCTGGCTGCAACTAGAAAGAGGCTCCAACCCCCTAGATTCTCAAGCTACAACCTAAGGGAAGCTCCAATTCCTTAATTCTCTGGCTACAACCAGAAGGAGGCTACAACTGGAAGGTGGCTACAACCACCTGTCCTTGCCCCATCCAAACCACCCTGAAGTATAAATTCCAAATGTAGACAACCTATCACTGTCATTGAATCAACTCTGTCACTGTGATAACTGTCATTGAAAGCATGTCCCAACCTATACCAAACTTCTTCAAAACTTTCTTGCAGATCCACGAACTGTCTATACTGCAACACGTGGTTAGCCACACCTTTTCCTACTACAACTCGTGTATGTCCATGCCTCTGCTAGCTACAACTCACGAACTAGAAAAAAAATCATCTAATTCAACAACACTCTCTCTGTCTGTGTCACTGTCTCAGTCTCTGTCACTACCTGATCACTCTGTAGATTCTCACAAATTGGATGATCTGATAGAAACAATACTCATCCAATATCCAAGTAGATATAAAAAAACCATGTACTAGGTTCATACATATGTCTTACTAAACTCATGTAATATACGAACCCTTTACATTAACCATACATCAAACCCTCATTGTCATGCAAACCCAACTAGTACTAATAACACTATGTCTCAACCATAAACCATCAACCATACTCCAAATAACGTAGGATATGTATCAACAAGATGCTGAATGAATTATTCCAACAACAAACAACCAATACATTAACATTGTATCTCTATATATATTTCTTGAACAGATTATACCATACAACAAACAGTCCCTCAAGGACAAGATCTCAATCTCCCATGACCATATCAAAACTTTCACCAAGAACCTACTTTAGATAAGTATATAACATCCCTTTTGTTACTGTAGATATCTCTACTGTACCTTCTTACTGTTAGATCTTCCTGTAGATTCTTCTCTTCTCAACAACCTATTAGTGAAGATAGATCTGATCTTCCTTTTTAGATTTTTCAATAGATCCATGCGTTGTCTTCAATAAAATCGTGTGTATCCATGATTTGTCCCACTATGGCCCATGAATTCCCACTCCCTTATATTACTACAACCTTCATATTCCTTCAATAAAACCATAGTTCAATACCCACAGTCTCGATCCTTCGAACTTGCAAATTTTTCATTGCTTCAGAGTCATTGCTATAGATTTGTCAATGATACCTAACAATTTTTTTTCACAAAATAGATATTCAATGTTCTAAACTTAGGTGCTAATGGGATACCCTTGATCTCTTATTTATTCTAACCAAGTAGCTTCCTTTAGGGGTTATCTTCTAACTGTTTTACCCACTTTCCTTCTTTTAGGGATAACCCACTTTTAACTACTTTTCCCACTTACAACCACTTTACTATAAATAGTAAACTCACCACTTCTAGTTGCAACTAATTTATTTTTAATTACTTTCTTATTGCAACAACTTAACTCATGATTAACTCCTAGTTACAACCACTTTGACTAGTCAACTTCTTCTAGGAGATTCTAGAATATTTGACTTATTTGACCTTCTAGGGTCTTCTAGATAACTCATGAGGGTTCTCCAACTTCACTAAACCTTATCTCCTCAACCGCGAGGAAATACGTGGTGTACCACATATAATTAGAAATGGTATGGCATGAACTATCCATCTAGAATAGTCTCACTTGCAAAGTCACTGATCTTAATTACATTATTCCTTAAAAAAATTTGGGTTCCTTAACCACACTACCGGGGCTACCAGAATTTGCTACTGAACTTTATTCAAGGGTTTACATAAATGAAAACCAACCCAATTAATCAACAATCTCCCCCTTTTCATTGATGGCAATACTCTGATGCAACAATGAAGTCATGATGCTCATGATCCTTCTGTTACCATCACTCCCCATGGAATCATGCTTCTATTCTTTCTCTCCATGCATCTGATGAATCTCTCCCCCTTTGACATCAATGAAAAATGTAACTTATCGTCGGGGCTACTCCCCCTGACTGAACTATCCTTGAGGCTGCTTCCCCTGACTAAACTCTCCCTCGGGATGCTCCCCCTGACTGAACTATCCTCTTTAGGGCTACTACCCCCAACTGGATAGTCCTCTTTGTCCTTTTCATGGTGTTTCCTCATGTAAATCTATGACATATAAGAATTACATTCAAATTCAATATGGGGAAGAAACTATTCCGAGTTTTTGGCAAATATACTCAAAGGCTTCCCTTGGAAGTGGTTTTGTAAATATGTATGCAATATGTTCTTTGGTCCCAACAAACTCAACTCAAATTTTCTTCTCTACAACCTGTTCCTGTAGAAAATGAAACTTGATTGGAATGTCCTTTGTCTTGGAGTGCATCACTGGATTCTTTGAGATACTGATGGCGCTCGTGTTATCACAAAATATAGAATGGGATCATCATATGCAACCTATATATATTTCGATGTATATTTCATCGATAGAACCTGTGTACAACATGCTCCTACTACTATATACTTTGTTTCGGCTGTAGAAAATGATACTGATGATTGTTTCTTGCTTATCCAAGATTCCAAACACTCACCCAAATAGAAATCTGCTCCAATTGTACTTCTGCGATATTCAATTCATCCTACCCAATATTCATCTATGTAGGTAATAAGTGATAGATCCTTTCATTTTGGATACCATAATCCAAATTCTTCTATACCTTTGATATATTTGAATATCCTCTTTACTACTAAAACATGTAATTCCTTTGGTGTTACTTGAAACCGTGCCACGTATCCAACTTCCTACATTACATCTGGTCTGGATGCTATCACATAAAGTAAGCTGCCAATAATTGACCTATGCTACCTTTGATTTGTACCCTTTGAATCATCATATTTAATTAGCTTGCAACTGGTTTGCATAGGAGTATTGACTGGTTTGCAATCTTCCATTCCGAATCTCTTTATCATTTCTTTGATATACTTGGTTTGAGAGATAAAAATGCCTTGGATGCTTTGACATATCTGAAGACCCAAAAAGAAAGATAATTCTCCAAGTAATGACATTTAGAACTCATCCTGCATATCCTTTGCAAATTTATGGCTCATCTTGTCATCATCACTACCAAAGATAACATCGTCAACATAAACTTCAATAAATACAATACTATATTGATTTACCTTGATGTAGAGGTTGTTGTCTTCATTTCCTTTTTTGAACCCTTGGTTTTGTAAGTATCTGTCCTGTATAGAATACCATGCTCTAGGAGCCTGTTTGAGACCAAACAAGGCCTTTTTCAACTTGTAACCATAATTTTCATTCTTTGACAACTGCAATCCTTCTGGTTGCTCAATGTAGACTTCTTCATCTAGATCCCCATTTGGGAAGGATGATTTCACGTCCATCTGATGGATGATTCTTTTGTATTTGTCTTCTAGGTGTGTTTGGAGGTAATTCAATATATTGATGTTCTTTCTCTTCTTCTGGCTGTTCTTCTTCATCTTCCTTGTTTTCTACTTCTTCTTCCTTTATTTCTTCTTTGTGAATATGTCCCGTTCAATCCTTGCCTTATTCTTTTATCCTTCATCCACCTGTCTCATAAAACATCACATTGATTCTTTCCACAATTTTTTTGAGCCTTATATTGAAGCATTTGTAAGCTTTCCCTGTACTTGAGTACCCAACAAGTATACCTTTTCCAACATGAGAATCAAACTTCCCCATTTTTTCCATCTTCTCTTTTAATGTATCATTTTCTTCCAAACACTTGAAATGCTTCACATTCACTGGTCTTACTTTCCATAGCTCATAAGGATTTTTATCACTGTTGTTTCTGAGCATTCCTTTGTTTTGAATGTGAGTTGCTATATGTACTTCCTGTGCCAAAAAAACGTCTTTCAACTTGGAATCCATTAACATAGTTCGAGCGATTTCCTCTATAGTTATGTTCTTCCTTTCGACGAGTCCATTTTGTTGTAGTGTCATGTCAACAAAGAATTTCCTCTTTATCCCATGCTTACTACAGAATTCCATGAATTATTTTGAAGTAAACTCTCCTCCATTGTTCGATCTTAAAGATTTTATTTCCGAATCTGTTTCATTTTCAACCATATCCTTGTACATTTTGAAGTTCTCAAATGCCTATGACTTCTACCCAAGAAAACAAACTACAGTCATTCTTGTATAATCATCAACTAATAGCATAACGTATGTTGGCCCTTGACCAAGTTTTGGGAGATTCTTGGTCACGTTGACCTATTTTGGGACTTCGACAGCCTGTCGAGGATGGAGCGCAACACGAAGAAGAGATCACGAGATCTCGGCCCCTTATTTGGTTCTTTTTGGGTTTTGGGAATATGTAACGGGAATGGGATGTCGGCCCATGGGTTTACCCATGTTTAGGCCTATTTTCTGAAGTATAAATAGATGTCTAGGAAATGTAAAGGAGAGGAATAGGCATCTATGTGATGTAATGTCGATAAGCTAAGTGATAAGTTAAAGTTCTCTGTGCATACTGTGAGAACTTGTAGAGCTAAGTGCAAGTGGTTGTAACAGACTGTGAAAGTCTTTGTGGTAGACCTAGCTCGGGGAAGGAGGATCTAGCGAGGTGCGCGCAGATCTCCTGTCCTATGCGGAGTAGGGTTTTTTTGGCTCTGTGCATGTAGATGACTAATTGAAGCTAATAAAGAAGAAGAGTTGGTGGACATAGCCCCAGGGTGGGGGTGAACCACGTAAATACTGTGTTATTCTACTCTGTGCGATGTTTCAATGCATTTTTGTGTTATTTTCTAAGTGCTTGATATAGATAGATATATAGATCTGTTTATGCTTTGTGCTTATGATGAATTTGGATGTTAGATCTGATACAAGTGAATATACTTAGTGCTTGAATCTGCTAGATCTGGTCCATTTATATATGCTAAGTGCTTAATTACTTTAGATCAGGGTGAATGCTGCAATGCTCTATTTTCTCTGCGAAGTATATATTGGTTAAATAATAATGAACTAACGGTTCTAAGTGCTCTATTAAGTATTATAATCAAAGATCTATGTCCCAGCTAATATTGCAGACACCTGAGTTCTGCAACCACCCCTGCCTCCACCTCGGGTGAGACTTCATCTGCTTCGCAGGTGTTGCCGAAAGGGCTAGTAGTTAGGGTTTTGTTGGTGCATTGTTGTAGCGTTGAACCCTGGGTTTTCCCCTGTGCCAACAAATGGTTCGATTGCTAGGACCTGAAACTATGATTGCTGGGAACTGAGGAAGAAGAAGCTCTGTGCAAAGATCCAACTTGGCATTGTGAAAGCTCTATGCATAGATCTGTTGCTCTAGTGCAGAGTGCTCTACTGAGTTTGACAAGCTCCGTGCTAAGTAAAAGAATTCTGATATGAAGAAAAGAGGTAAGATCTGAAAGCTTTGTTCTCTGAGAAAGGAAGAAGTGAGACTTTTTTTTGATTAAAAGAGGCAAGATATGAAAGCTCTGTGCTCTGATAAAGGTAAGAATATTGAAAAGTTCTAGATCTGAAAGTTTTGTGCTCTGTAGAAGTAAGATAAGTGGAAAATTTTGTTTCGACAGTATGGATCTAGGTATGTTTTATAGATTCTATCCTAGCTTGAAAACTAGGGTATTAATAAATGAAAGAAGATTTGATATGAGTAGATCTGATAAGAATAATGAAAAATATGTTATACCTATGCATAGAAAGAATGTTTGGACTAATAAGTGTATGCAGGACCCTAGAAAGAAATGTTTGCAGGTTAGCTACCATGATCCTAGCGCGCAATATAGGAAAGGTTGGGGATCAGTTAAAAGAAAGAGAGGATTAACCCTCTGTTACAGTTGCAGAAAACTGAGACCTCTTGCTAAGGAATGCCCTGGGAGAAGACCTAGTTGTCTTTGTTGTAAAACTATGAACCCTGAAGTATTGGATTTCCCTAGAATGATCACTAAGCTTTAAGAAATGAACATGAGACAAGAAAACCCGAAGATAGGTCCAAAAAATAAGATTATGACAAAATCCCATAAAGAATTAGATAAATCATTGCTACAAATGAAATAAACCCTGAATGACCACCGACATGTCAGATTATCAGAGATCTTCAAAGAAAAAGAATCCCTTGAAGCAAGAATAGGAGACTTTGACATTGATTGTGTTGTAGATGAGGAAACACAGGTAAATATCATGATAGAGAGAACTTGGGAAGCTATAGGGAGGCCTACTCTGATTCCTTCATTAGGAGGGGTAGGAATATTCAAGGGAAAGATGATAAACCTATGTGGAAAGCTCACCCAGATACCTATGAATACCAATGGAACTTTGCCAGAGGAGAATTTTGAGATTATTATATTTATTAAGAACAATGCTCCATTTACCATGCTATTAGGAAAACCTTGTATTGAAAGAGATAAGGAGATAAGGCAAGAAGAAGAAGAATCTTTAGAGAAAAAGAAGCAAGAGTTAAAATAATTCATGACTAGAAGGATCACACACTTGATTGAAGAACAAAAGAACAGATCGAATCTATTTAGCACCAGAGACCTGGATGTCGAAGTTGCAAGAACAATAGTTGACCCACAAAAGATTGAATTACCTATTCTAGATAAATAAGAAGGATCACCCTTGAATCTTAGGAAATAATCTCAACAACGCAAAGTAGCTATGCCAAAATAAGATACGAATCAGAATGGATAAAGGCATGCTGAGACAAAGCCCACTGAGAAGAAGGCTAGAAATCTAAGTAAGAAGAGAGCTAAGATCGAAAATTTGCAGAAGGTTCAAGAAGGAACCTCGCCAAAGGAAAATTTGCACAATTCGAGCTTCGTCGGGATATTAGAACAACGATACATGGCACTTCGCCATGACAAAGAAATATAGTTGTTGGGGAGATTATAACCATTAGACAACCACTTGGAATGGGTAGAAAGAATTTTATGGATAGACAACTCACCATCTGACCGTTGGGACTGTGCCATAACAGACAAAACAAAGTTAATGAGGGCTTCATACCCGTTGCAAGTGACCCATTGCTGAGTTACCTATTTATCCCGTCGTGCCATGCACCGAGAACACTTTTGCCAATCGTGAATTTTAGCTCGCAGACTTGTTGATTTTACACAATGATCATTGCGATATTACCTTATATCCTATTGTAGTGCCTAAGTTACTCTCCAAGCCCAAGATTGTTAACCTTGTGTGTGTGTGTCAGATGAGTTGAACACTGTCGAGAAAGTTGTTGAAGAAGTTTTGATCGACCTCATGACTGAAAGAGTCATGTCGATGTATACATGTGTACAAGCCTTATCGACAAGAGGACTACCAACCTCTTCGTTCACTGCTCATAGAGCCAGACAACCCCGACCATCAGATGAAAAGAGAACCAAGCACAGGGATGATCTAGAGAATGCCAAATTGATCCCGAGTATATTACCTGCCTATATTCCACCTCTGAGCAGCGCAGTAAATCGAGACAGTGTGCCCAGAGATTTTGAATACACCTTGGTTATGGCGTACCTCTCGAAGGGGATACGTGCAGTTCGAGCAGACCAAGATAAAATTGCAACATTCAAGTTTAGCGACTTCAACCTTGGAGATCGCAAAGTCTATAACATGCTCTCCCCACATAAGTACTTGATCATAACTAAGGGGAAGAATTCAAAGATAATCCCCTAGTCATGGACTATGAACCTCGCACAGTCCACCCTACTGAACGTCATGAAGATTCCTCACTTCGGACGACACTAGGAGGTGAATGCATGTGTCAAGATGTTGCTGTCTTGTTACCATGGCGGTTATTTGTGGCTAAACAATCTTATAATGGTTGATCTGATGCTGATCAATCATATCACGGGATTGAGTATGCAAGGATCTGATCCACATGATTTTTACCCTGGAAAAGCCATGGATCGCGCTCTAGCATAGAGGATCAGGGATACTTATGGTGATGTCGAGAAGGGAATGCGAGGCTACAAGGTATATTCTATATAGAGTGGCATAGTGCACCTCGCCTATCAATTGATTGCAAGTAATTTAGTACGAAAGAACCTCCCTACCCAAGTCATTAGTTTTGTAGTCGACCTCACAGGGAAGTGCGCGGAAGGCCTTCAGATGAATTGGGAAAAGTACCTGGTGAACCAGTTGGAACTCAACTGCATAAAAGCACAATATCAAGGATATGAATTTCATTTCAGGTGGGCCTTGATCCTTATAGATTTTATTGCCTGGGAGATGCCAAAAGGTACAACCTTCCTGGACATCGATCCTTTTGAACTGTTGGCCACGAAGTTCAGTACACTATGGTACTCAAGCGACATGAATAAACTGTGGCAGTCAAATGCTGTTTTCCATACCTACTACAATCAGTTGAAGATAGCCATACAGTCCGAGCCTCACATGACTCTGAACACTCTTCACTAGTTCTGGCCTTTGATGAAGTTCAACAAAGATTGACATTTTATTTACATCATAGGGCGCACTGACGAACCCAAGAAACAACTTTAGTCCTACTATAAGCTTGCAGAGGAGGACTTGGAGGAGATAAAAAAGGACTGGTTGGTGGAACTCCTTATTCCATCAGACTATGCAGAGATATTTGACATCGAAAACCCAAAAACTACGCAGGATACACCCAGACCTAGCAGAACAAGGAAGACCGAAGAGGTCCAAGAGATAGACAACGCATCCGTGAAGACTTCTTCCATATCACCAAAGCAAGGAGGTGATGGAAATGCGTTGAATGACAAAGAATTTGAAAAGAAGAAAGGAGATGAGGTTTATCCCCTGAATAAGAGGCAAGGTTCGCCTCCAAAAACTTCCTTCCAAAAGAAGTTGAAGGCCACCATGACCAAGATGCAGACCATTCTCACCTCCGATGACTTCGACTTCCTCATAGCAGCCCTGCAAGATGCTTCATTGGAAATAATAGAGAAACAAGAAGCAAAGAAAGAAGAGATGTATGATCAAATTGAGACTAAACTCCGAGGGGTATAGCAGGCCCTACAGTCTAGTCGCACAGTCTCCACTGTGCGAGGAAAAATAGAATTGGGAGATGAGCCAGCTCAACTCCACCACCTAGCCGATACAATCGAAGCTCGCCTTCAATGAGCACATGAAGAAACAAAGCAATCCACCCAGTATTTGACACAACTATAAGAAGTAATTATCGAGCAAAGCAGTGTTGTAGAATAGGAAAAGTTTTCTCTCCAAGCGAATTTTGATGAAGAAAAAGAACAACTACAACAAGAAAAGGAACAATTTCTCGCGGAGCAACTCAAAGTAAAAGAAGCGGTCAACATAGAAATTCACTCTTTGATAGTGGTAGAAATCAAGGTAGAACACCTAGTTACACAACAGGTGAATCAACTCACAGAATCCATTCATCAGCTACAACAACGCATAGTAGATTTGGATATAGACACTATACCTGAGACCCCACAAGATGTAAGAGACCAAAGAGAAACAACCGCCCAGAGTGAAATTGAAAGGATAAAGGATCCTACCCTAGAATGCAAGCAAATTACCTATCGCAGTGCCCAGACCTATAAATAACTCATGGAGAACCCATAACTGAAGGCACTGGAGTCGCAACTCCAAGAGGTGAAGTATCAAGACGGAAATATACATGGACAACTAAATTCCCTATTAGCTGTGGAAAGAATGAAGCTCGCCCAAGAGTAGCGGACCGTCGAGTAGAAAATCCATACTATCTAGAGCAGAGTTATGGAGGTAACTCAGAGGCTCCAACCCATACCAGACAAGTCCTATCAAGTGTTTACAGAGGTAGAAGGCCAAGGAGAAGAGCTAGAGAAGGTTGTCACTACAACTGAACGACGTCTAGAAGGACCTATCAACGATGCAATCATCCAAGAGTTCGATGGAGAGGAGGATGTAGCACAACATCAACTCGAAGCTGTTCGAGCAAAGCTTGAGGCATTCGAAGAAGAATTATTCAGACCAGAGTGACTCGGGAAGAGTCACAGGTGAGTGTTGAGGGCTTGTTGGCCCTTGACCAAGGTTTGAGAGATTCTTGGTCATGTTGACCTATTTTTGGACTTCGACAACCTATCGAAGATGGAGAACAAGACGAAGTAGAGATCGTGGGATCTCGGCCCCTCTTTGGGTCCTTTTTGGGATTTGGGAATATGTAATGGGAGTGGGATGTCGGCCCATGGGTTTACCGATGTTTAGGCCTATTTTGTAAAGTATAAATAGAAATCTAGGCAATGTAAAGGAGGGGAATAAGAATCTATGTGATGTAAGGTCGATAAGTTAAGTGCTAGGTGAAATTTCTCTGTGCCTACTATTGGATCTGCCTTTGTTTTTTCTAGCCCGTCTCGAATTTCATGTCTTAATGCTTGAAATCGAAAGATGGTTTTCGTATTTTCCATCTGTGGTTTCAAAATCTCTGAAGTTTTATCATGCAAGCAACGATAATTATTGTACTCTCGAGGCGAGTTCTACTTTTCATCAAATTTTTTCCCCCTTTGTTCTACCTCAGGATTTCATATGTTCGATGCTATAGAGCACGTAGTTCACAAGTCCCGAGCAGCGAAACGACGAAATCGCTTTAAAATTTTACCCAGAGCAGTAACGGGAGTAAAATTTTCCTAAATCACGATTAAACGACATCGGGTTTTCACGCCTCAACGTTCACTAAATCCAAAAGTATTATTGTCGTAGCCTCGATAGTCGAAACCATGAAGTCCGTATTTTAGTAACTTGTGTCATGGTTAAAGGTAAAAACTAAGCCATGGTTAAGTTCCGTCGGCAATTCTCCACTCGGTGTGTTCTCTTTTTAAAAGTTACACTATCTAAGCCCCGAGTCGCGAAGTCGTGGTAAAGATATGAACATAATTAATTAAACACTTAATCCGAGTTTATCCTCCCTTTTAATTAAAACGTATCATCGCGATCTTGCAGTTTCACATATCGGCATGCAAACTTCCCGGAAACTATACCTTCGAAGCTCTGAGTCGCGATATGGAGAATATAAATAATTACGTAATTAATTAATCACCTAATCACAATTATGTTTTTATTAACCAAAGTAAATCATCGCAATTTCGGGTGTTAGAGGTTCAAAGGGTTAAAACAAAAATTCCCGATACAACGAGTACCGAAAGATTAAATAACTTTGGTAAAAACAAATTAATTAAGATAAATCAATATCTTCCGTGTTTTGATGCTTGCACATGTTACGAAGCAGTCTTAATTCTTCCTTACACCAACTGACATTTCGAGCCGCCAAAATTTATGGCATTAATTAGAAATAAGGCGAATCGAAAAATAAAGATTGGATTTTTATTGCTAAATTTATTTCTAAACATGATTTGACAGATCTGTTCTAAAAAGTACCGAGTTTTTGAATATATAGAGCTGTTATTCGTTATAACAAATTCATTTCTGTATTATGCAGAGCACACTTTAACAACAAGCTAACTTCTATATGTATACATATTTTTATCGCAGAAGAGCTAAAGCAGGATCTCCTGTCATGGCCCCGTGAAAAACATCTAAAGCCAGCGTTGAGGTTTTAGGACAAGGTTCAGACAACGTCGCTGATACTTCACCTCGAAGTGTCGAATCTGTCCCGAACTGGTCGTTTGTTTCTGATGTTCTGCTGGCCGAATTAGTGGATTATTCCGATGATTCCAGCGACAATGAAAAAGACGACATAACCACCAAATATAAGATCGTCATTCAATCGGGAATGAATAAAGTAGCGGCCAGGCCACGACTGCTCCACTATTATGATATGGTATGATGGGCATTAGACCATGTGGACATACCAACCAGAACCATCATGAATGAGCAGAAGGTCACCATTGGGACTTCCAGACCTGAACATATGCAAGCTATGTACAAGTTGCCCACAACGTCCAACATTACATATGATGTCGAATTCTTGGAAGAGTTCAAACAGAAGGAATGTGTGCAGTATGACAAGACTATGTCTAGCCTAATAAGAGATTGGGTTTTGCACCTTGTAAAGTTTATAGCAGACAATAATGGTATATATTCAATAGCTTCCTTGGAACCACAGTTCAAGTATGTAGCTATGATGACATGCAGATTATACGGGAGAGAGGATACCTCACATTTCTTTCTTCAATGGGTGCCTCTAATACATCAAGTCATTGAAGGCTATTCCTTCGACTGGGAGAAAATGCTGTCGGATAGCTTGACCAGTCGGGTTACAGAGTATCGGGCGCAGAAAGAGAGAGGAAAGATTTCTTCATTTTTATGTCTGCATACATTATGGACGCCGTGTTCTTTCTAACACCATTTCCCTTAATGAGATGGAGTTGGACTCCAACAGAGGATGAGCCCATCCACTTCTATCATTCAAAATTTTGGGAAAACAAAGCAACAGATTTCGTATATGAAATCTTCAACTGGGTGATGGTGCCGCTGCATATCACTATTTTCGGCCACCCGCCACCCAGGATCTCAGACAGTATAGTGACGAATTTGAGCAGCATAGCTGACTGGTATGTAGAAGTTGAATTCTCATATCTCAGAGTTTTCGGGGCTTCTGTTCCCCCACATGCATTTCCATTATTCATTCTTGACAAGCTGGCTTGTCGTGAGGTTGCTAGACAAACAATAATCGGTGGTATAAGCAAAGAGCTTAAGGGATACTCAAAAAAGGTATGGCCACCTTTTCCTGTTCATTTAAATTCATATTCTTTGTTAGATTTTGGGCATGCTAAAGATAAGGTAGCAGCCCTAGAAGACCTAAAGTTGGCCCTTATTGAATTCAAGAAGCACGATCCGCAAAGGGTCGTGAGTAATCATTTGGCCAGTTGCGGACTCAAGAGATTTGAACACGAAAATTCTCCCTCGGATGACATTTTCCGAGGCGAAAGATATTATGCCAAGATTTTAGCTCGGATACAAACCTTGTCACCTGAAGAGAGGGACGATGTTCTAAAATTCCAAGAACATCGACGCAGTTGTCTTCCCACATTATTATGGGGTGAGCATCCGAGTACAGTGGAGGTGAAACAAAAGGATGCCGAAGGCTCCAAGGATGCGACTCCAGTTCAAGAAAAACACCAGGACGGGGGAGATCAAACTAAGAGTCCGAAAGATGAGATAAAGAATCCCGAACCACCGAAGAAGCAGACTGTGATTACTACTCTGAGACAATCAACGAAGAAAATCGGAGATCCTATCGCATCAGTTACTCCCTTCCAGTCAACTCAGGGAAATATTGACGCAGGGTGGATCTTAAATGAAGAATTGAGGCCTATAAGGGTGGAAGAGCTCCCTGCAAATGAGTTCTTCTTCAATAAGAAGAGAAAGGCAGTGGTAAAGAGAGAATTCTACCAGGAAGGTGAATCGACAGTCAAGAAATACAAAGTTATGACTGATGGGAAGGACAAGAAGAATGAATAGTTTGCAACGGAAATAGCTGGGACATTAGGGGCATATGCCACAATGAACCAATTTTCAATCGAGCTTTTGAAAAACCAGCTGAAACAAAAAAATCTCCTCATCAAAACCCTAGAAGCCAGACTAGCCACAACAGTGGAGGCTGCAAAAGACCAGGCGAGTGTAGGAATAGAGCAAGCAAGGTTGGCCGATAAAAGTGAGATAGAGCTTCTCAAGACTAAGCTCGAACAAGCACATCTGGTGGTTCAGAATGGTCAGATGCAAGCGGGCCAGTAAAACGATTTGATCAAACAGCTATAGGCTCGATTGGAAATCGCCGAAAGTAAAGTGATAAATATCGGGATGTTCCAGTCCTAGACGATGGAGATTCAGAGCAAAGTCTCTGCGGCCCAACGAAATTTACTTGCCAATGTAGAGGTGATTTAGGACAACTGTTTGCTGGTTAATCAAGTTTTGGAGAATTTATCTGCTAGAGAAAGAGAAGCTGGAGCAGCATGGGTTGCCTTTCAAGAGGCTGTGATAGCTACAAACAACAGGGATTCAGGAAGTACTCCTAGGTTTACCATTTCGGAGCAGACTAGAGGAAACATTCTATTAAAAGAATGGGAACACAACATCTCAGAAGGTAAGCTACAAGCCAAGAGGGTAACAGAATCCTTAGAAGAGGATTTTAGTTCTATATATTGTAATCTGCTAGGCATTGATAGCAGAGGTAATGCCAAGGCATTGATTCAAATGAATATGGAAAAAATCTAACTTGATTTAAATGAAAAAGAGGAAAGAGATTTAGCCGAGATCTCACAACTGACTATGGCAGACATAGTCCAAATAGATAAATGTATGATTAAACCAAGTGCACAATTATGCGCTATCGACATCATAGACAGACAGATGGAAGACAGGTTGCCGCAATTAGCCCGAGATTGTTACTCTTTTGAAGCCAATTGTCAAGCAGAACCGTCAAGGCTGATATCTCGGCTGGTTGAAAGTTGTGTCACCTATACCGAGCATGCGCAAGGACAAGCTTCTAGCACCAAATAAAGACAGAGAAGAAGAAATGGAGCGATTTCTCTCCTCCCTATCATAACTGAAAATTTTGCAACGATTGAGATTCCATCTTATTGTAAAACTGTATAAATATACCATAGAAAGAAAGAAAAGGGGCTGGACCTTTTTGTGTCGATTTTAACAGAGGTTTTACATTTTAAGAGTTAATACAAAGAAAATCCGAAGATTCTCAATTCCGTCATGACTGTGTTATGAGTTTGTTTTCTTGTATCTCATATTTCGTTTCATTTCATATTTGTACCTAATGAATGCTTCGCTATAATTTAGTGCAACCTATACTATAGTGAATGAATTTTGGTTTTCTATATTGTTTACTGATTTTCCTCTGTACCAGCTATCAGCGGGTATAAGACCAGTTAACACTTTCAGAATTCTATATATATTTTACGCTTCATCTGGTTATTTCTTCACATTTTTCTTCTTCTGTTTATACGTGAGATTCTCCCTTGATAGGAGCCTTACTAGGTAGACAACTAAATGTTTTCTCCCACCTCATATATTTTATTAAAATATAACCTAGTTACGGGAAAGAGCCTCTAATTTGCACCCTTTTTCATTCCTGAAACCGTAAACTCTCTTTTATACAACCAAATTGAGACAACACTTAAATTCCCCCCGAAGTTTTCTTATTTTACTGTTCCTCCATGACTGTCCCTATACCAACACAACCCAATATCGAACCCGAATTATCAAATCAAACACACATTGCCTTAAACCTTTTCGATACTATTCTTAAAATAGCTACTACCCGGGTTGAACTTGAACGTTCTTGGGCAACGATTGAATATGATATAAACATCCAGGAACAGTTGGAAGCTAGACAACGCCAACACATAAATCATCCCTAGTTTCCCTTGCCGAAGGTTGATGTTTCTCTCTTCTCTACCCTTTACTCACTTTCGGATTCCTAGACACTGTACTTATAAGCCTTAAGTACAGACTCTGGAACAACATCTTTTTGGCATCGTTGCTAGGGACCGAATTTACGAAATCTTTTTCCCTGGGAAAACGACATTTTTTTTTTTTTTGAAAGTGTTACCCTTTGATAGTGAACAAAGAGTACACACCTTTTTAAAGGCTTTTCGATCTTTCTCTTGGAGACTCCACAATTAATAAACTGGCATCCGGTCGAAGGAATACCAGACAAAACCTGGATGGTAAGCAGATTACACCCATTACCAATCCCGAGAAGATTCTAAAGGCGAGAGGTTCTCTTAAGCCAACCACTGCAGTCTACAAGCTTAAACACCCTCAACTGAAGACTAAGAGTTCTTCTGAACCTTCAACTTCACGCAGTCCTCTCTTTGATACTAAATATCTAACGTCAAACTGCTCCGAAGTTAGGAGTGAGATTCATCTGACAATCCCCGTAGTACAGAAAGGAAAGGGCCCTCTTGAAAGTTCATCGACAGTTGACATACCATCTTTCCTTCAGTTAAATTTCCTGACCTCACCTAATTCTGAAGAGTGTGTTACACATTCGGTTTCCACACCCGTCGATTCTCTTGATTTCGTCTCTTTCAAATCTGAGGAACCAAGTCCCCGCGTTCCTTATCATTCATCGTTTAATTTTCCTCTTCATGAAGAAAATAAAGATTCACTTTTAATTTTCCAAAACCCCCTTTACGACTTTCCACTAATAACGATGGCAGCTGCAGGAGGAGGTGGAGGGGTTAATGGAGGAGGAGGGGGAGGAGCTCCTGTAAGAGGAGCTAGAGGCCAAGTGCCTACCCCCCCTCCCAGAGTGTTTGCGAAAGTTGCAGCAAGATACGCTCCCTTGGTATTGCCCGTTCCTCTGCACGACCTTCCCGAAAACTATATAAAAAATTTGCTAAAATTCACTGGGGAAGGAGATCTGACCGCAGCCGAACATATTAATTTCTTTGATCAATTCGCAGACATCCTAGGTATTGAACATGAGGATGTGTAGTCAAGGCTTCTTATCCAAACCTTCGAAGGCCAGGTCTGAACTTGGTTTCTGAGTCTACCTGGATCATCTATATTTTCTTATGACGCCTTGGAAGATGCTTTCCTCAGACAATGGGGCGAAAGAAAGGACCACCTATATTATTTAACTGAATTTGGGTCTTTAAGAAAAAAGAATTCAGAAACAGTCATGGAGTTTATTCAAAGATTCAACAAGCTGTATAACAAAATCCCAACTGAGGTTAAACCGTCCCAGCCCGTGGCCAAAGTAACTTTCGCAGGGGCTTTCGAATCGGATTTTGCACTCCTTTTGCGAGAAAGAAGGGGAGCCACTCTAAACAAAATGTAGGATGACGCTGTAGAAATCAAGTCGAATATGATGGCTTCTGGTAAACTTAAAGCTAAAGTAGAAACGGGAAACCGAGAAACTAAACGCTTTAGAGAACAAGCAGGTCCGTCAAGGTCTAATAGATCCACAGATGACAAAGTAGATGATATGGCCAGGGTAATTAAAGAACTGTCTAATAAAATATCCAGAATGGAGCTAGAACAGGCCAAAGCTGATTCTTTCACCAAAAACGATTTCAAGAGGAACCCCAACCCCCCAAACCAACAAAGACAGATAAAAAACGAAGATCAAAAAATACAAGCTCCCCTAAACGACAAATTTTTTATAGGAGCGAACGATCTTCAAGATTTTGGAGATTCGGATAATGATGTCACGAACTTCGGTGATGAATGCACACAACCATATCTGACTAGAGAAGATTATGACAAATCTCTAGACACTCAACAACCGTCGGTTAAGGGTGAAGAAAGTGATCATATTGACCTTTGTGACTCTCAACAAGAAAATGAAATGATAATGGTTGAGATCCAACCTAAGTACAACTTGAGATCTAAGAGTAAACCCATCTCAACTACTCAACCGAAGAAAATCCTCCCAAGAGGTCAAACTTATGAGCCTATTCCGGAAGAGACCCTATTACCTAACAACAAAGAAAAAGTAGTAAGCACACAAGAGTCCGAAGGGGGAAAATTTGAAACCCAAGAACAAGGAACCGAAACAGTAAATAAAATTACGCCTTAAACCAAGACCATGAGTGATCCAGTTGGATATCGGTGGCCACCCACCTTTTCCAAATGGCTCAAAACAATTTTCTAGCCATTTTGGCAATTTACTATTTTTAGCAGTTTTTCGGGTCCTGAACTTCTGGAGCCGTTTTGAGGCCCTAAACGATGTTTTTTGGGGTATGTTGAGGTCACAAAATTTCATCTTGATTTTTTTTGGAAAATGTTGTATTCCTCAAATAGATCTTTCCAATGGGCTATCATACGCCTAAAACGAAGATCGTATGCAAAAGTTACGACCCCGAGAAGTTGATGTACCAACTTACCCAAACAGGGCCCACATGACTTTTGGCGCTTCATCTCCCAGGGTTAGGTTTTTGGATGTCTAGGACTTTTGGCATTCCCATTTATTGTAAAAGGGCCTTCAGAGCCTCATTTTAATCATCTTCTTGCGAATGTGAGTAGCCGTCACATCTCTTCTCAGAGATAAGCTGCCACCATTCTAGCGAGTCTTTCACTCTGTATTTTTACAGTCTCTGTACATTTCTTTGACTAATAGAAATCGTGTATTACTGTATATCTGTATTAATGGTTGCATCCCTGATACATTTCTGTTATATTATTGAATATATGTGATATCTCTGTACATTTCTTTATTATATCTCCGATCTCATTTCATGCCGAAAATAATCCGGATCAGTGGTATCAGAGCTGGCTGCTCTTGATTGTTTTTTTCAGTGCATGTCCTTGACGAGGTCCGAGTATAGCAAGTTGGGTCTCGATCTTGTCTCTCTTATAGAAAATCGCTCTCGCACACCCAAGAAACCCTCAATGGCGGAAGAAAAGAAAATCGACGGAGCAGACGATCCTATCAATCTGTTGCTTGAGCAAGCTCTCACGCGATAGAGGGACAAAATGATGGAGAATTTTTCCCACATCCTTAAACGCCTTCCGATAGCATCAAGCGCATCTTCATCAAGCGACCACTTTGGAGGCACCTCGCCTTTCAAGGTACAAGTTAATTTTGACATTCCTATATTTGAAGGACAGATAGATGCAGAAGCCCTAGAAAAATGGTTAACTCTGCTAGAAGGTTATTTCTCTGTTCACAATTTTTCCGACAAATAAAAGATCACCTTCGCACTCCTTAAAGCTCTCCCTCATGTCAAACATTGGTGG
>ML778188.1:590024-609214 GCA_009831015.1 Picea engelmannii
TGATTGTTGTTCTTTATGCTATCTTCTTTATGTTTATAACTCTGGATTTCACAGTAAAGACTCACTGCCACTAAGATTAATGATTCAAAGATAAAAAGTGAGAAATGGTTAATAATCTACACTAACTGATTCACCCCCCCCCCCTCTCAGTTAGTTCATACCTGTAACAAAACTTACTGGGAGAAAAGTTCCACAAAGGAGTCTGGAATATATGGGGCCGATCCCACTTGGGATTTTTTTGTGGATGCAGTAAAGGAACAATATTACCCTATTGGAAACTATGAGGACCAGTACATGAGATGGAACACACTGGGGCAAGAGAGGGGCCAAGCAGTTCCAAAGTTCACCAATACCTTCCATACCTTGCGCACCAAGATGGGTATCAAAGACTCCGAGTGACATTTGGTTCTGAAATACCGTGGGGCTCTACACAGATACATCCAGACTGAAATGGATTTTCTGGACATCTCATCACTCAGTGCTGCTTATCTATATGATGTTAAAATTGAGCAGAAATTTAAGCACCAGAACAAACGGGAGTTCGGGTCTGCAAATCCACAACAACCAAAGTATGACAAAGACATCCCTAAAAAACAGTCTCTCGAAAACCAGTCCAAGCCACAGGAAAATAAGGGTCACGGGAAGAAAAGAAGGACACCGGAAAATGGTGCGATTTCCACAAAATCCCCTGGCACAACACTGATGAATGTCGCTCAAAACAGTCATTGGTGGCTGAGATCAAAGACAAGGAGCCGAACCCTGATTCATATCTGATTATGAAAATACGGGTAAAAGACAGATCATCGACGCAGACCCCACTGCTATTGTCACGACCGCAGCAATTCAACCAGAAGAACCAACAGATCCACAAGATGGGGAGCGCCTTTTTAATTCATAGATGTAGGTGAAGGGGGCCCTGATGCATTTTATTGTTGATAGCGGAAGCCAGAAGAACCTCATCTCAGCAGAGGTTGTCAAACAGTTGGGATTGTCAACAACACCACACCAGCAACCATACAGCATTGGGTGGCTTCGCCAAGGACGAGATCTTCGTGTCAGCCAGCAGCGTCGATTATCATACGACATCCAACCCTTCAAGGATGAGGTATTATGTGATGTTTCCCCACTGGATGTCTGTGATGTTCTCTTGGGCCAACCATATATGTGGAAACGCCATGCTATCTATGAGTCTCGACCCCGTAGTGTCATTATTACTCTCGGGGGTCATCTCTACAGGATACCAGAGGTAGTTCCAACTACTGCCCCACCTAAACAATGCTGCAAGGTAGTATCTCATACTACAAAATTCATCTTCTCCACAATCTGTTCAAAAGGATACTGCAACCACTACAGCCTCGACCCAAGCACCTTCTATCCACCAGAAGCAGGTCTACAAGGTTGCAGCAAAGCACAAAGATTCCTTTTGCACACAGTCATATCATGTAGCCAGACTGGTTAAAAAGGTCCAACTCTTCCAGCCAAAGGTTCGTGATAGACTTCAACAAGCTAAGTGACGCCACTTCTCCAGCAAGGCAAGCAACTCACCATGCAGATTCAACAAATGCTTTTCCCTCTCCCCCGGGAACTCATCGCAATGGAGACCATTGCTTCCTAAGGAGGGAGGATTGATCCAGGTGGATATCAGTGGACACCCACCTTTTCCAAATGGCTCAAAACAATTTTCTATCCATTTTGGCAATTTATTATTTTTAGCAGTTTTTCGGGTCCTGAACTTCTGGAGCCGTTTTGAGGCCCTAAACGACGTTTTTTGGGGTATGTTGCGGTTGAAAAATTTCATCATGAAATTTTGTGGAAAATGTTGTAGTTCTCGGATAGATATTTCCAATGGGCTATCATACGCCTAAAACGGAGATCGTATGCAAAAGTTACGACCCTGGGAAGTTGATGTACCAACTTACCCAAACGGGGCCCACATGACTTTTGGCGCTTCATCTCCCAGGGTTAGGTTTTTGGATGTCTAGGAATTTTAGCATTCCCGTTTATTGTAAAAGGGCCTTCAGAGCCTCATTGTAATCATCTTCTTGCGAATGCGAGTAGCCGTCACATCTCTTCTCATAGATAAGCTGCCACCATTCTAGCGAGTCTTTCACTCTGTATTTTTACAGTCTCTGTACATTTCTATGATTAATAGAAATCGTGTATTACTGTATATCTATATTTATGGTTGCATCTCTGATACATTTCTGTTATATTATTGAATATCTGTGATATCTCTGTACATTTATTTATTATATCTCCGATCTCATTTCGTGCCAAAAATAATCCGGATCAATGGGTAATAAAACGGTCCAGACAAATAAGTCGAAAAGGAAGGATTTGAAAGTCTCAACTAAAGAAACAGACAAGGTGAGAGGAATTTTCAGTTTTGAAAACGAGATAAGTACAATTAAGATACCAATCCCTCTGGTAGAATTAACAAAAAATCCCGTTTATCGGAAGCAGATTACCAAAGTGATGGGTGTCTCAGAGCTAGCAAGCCAGTCTAACATTTTAAATCTGGAAGATGACAAACCTAACATCACTTTTGGTCCACATTTTGAAGGGGCCAAAGACACTATTGCTCCCTTTTATATCACTTTAAATGTATATGATCAATTGCTACATAATTGCATGTTAGACTCCGGAGCCTCCCATAACGTTATGCCTAAGATTATTATGGACAAATAGGGTCTCGAGATCATCAGACCTTATGGAGATCTTTACTCTTTTGACTTGAGAAGGGTGAAGTGTATGGGAATGATAAAGGATTTAGTAGTTACCCTGGCACATGTCCCGGTTAAGAGTATCTTGATGGATGTGGTTATTGCTGATATTCCCCCTAAGTATGGCTTATTGTTGTCTAGGTCATGGGGAGCAAAGCTGGGGGGTTCTCTTCAATTGGATATGATGTTCGCCACAATTCCTGTGTTTGGTGGGCAATTTAATTGGTTGTACAGAGAGACGAGGTTAGCATATACAGTAAGCGACCCTCAAAATCCAAACAATTTCCCTATTTACATTTCGGATCAAGATTTAGGAAATTGTATCTTACCTTTTGATGATGGTTTAGATGGTTGTCCAGAGGAAAATGATATAGAGCAGGAAGATTCAGGTTACATGACAGAGGATCTGTGTAGCACCGGTGTCTGGAAAATGTATTTTGACAGTGCCTCATCTTGTGAAGGGGCTGGTGCAGGAGTGCTTTTAGTGGCTCCCGAAGGAAAGTTCGTTGTTCCTTTTTCTTACAGACTGCAATGGGATATATATTATACTAACAACGTATGTAAATAAAAAGCGTTGGTCTTAGGATTAGAGGTTTCCAAGAAGCTAAAAATAAATAACTTAGAGGTATATGGAGATGCAGAGTTAATAGTCAAACAAATAAATCGATAGTACCAAGCCAAGCATCCCAGATTAAGATCATACAGGAATTGTGTCTGGGATCTGATGGAAAAGTTTTTCTCGTCCGTAAATGTCCACTTCATCCCACGCGTAGAGAACTTACATGCCGATGCATTAGCTAAAGCAGCTTCAACCTTCACTCCTCCCACGACTTTCAAATTGAAGTATCACATAGAGATTAGACACAAACCATCTATACCAGACAATATCCAGCACTGGCAGGTTTTTGAGGATGATGAACAAATTAAGAAGTTTCTTGAAGCAGTAGGTGAATTTTCCGAAACTCATGCAGACCAAGAAAATCAAAATGACCCGATATGGATCATGCAAGAAGGGGAGGATCCTAAAGCGTTCTGAGACAAAATCACAGATCATCGCATGCTGGTCCTTAAAATCAACCAGATTCCGAAAGGATTGATTCCTCTAGAAAGACTTTTTGATCAAAACGACATACCTGTAAAATCTGCCTTACAACCCCAACCAGAAGAAGTGGAGGACTGTGATATAGGAACCAAAGAAGAATCCAGGATGGTAAAAATATCCAAGTTCCTCCCTCCTGAAATAAAAAGTAAGTATAAAGACCTACTCAGACAGTATAAGGATGTTTTTGCCTGGTCTTATGATGAGTTAAAGACATATGACACTTCCGTAATTGATCACAAGATACCACTAAAGCCTGGGGTCAAACCATTTAGGCAAAAGCTTAGATAGATCGACCCCATTTTTTTACCTGTGATTGAAAAAGAAGTTAAGAAACTTTTAGACACGAAAATAATAGTACCTCTGAGATATTCAGACTGGGTAGCAAACCTAGTCCCGATCAGGAAAAAGAATGGGGAAATCAGACTGTGTGTGGATTTCAGAAATATAAATAAGTCATCTCTTAAGGACAACTATCCGTTGCCCAAAATGGACCATGTGCTAGAAAAGGTAGTTGGAGCCAACCGAATGTCTATGATTGACGGGTTCTCTGGTTATAATCAAATCACCATGAATGAACAAGATAGAGAAAAAACCACTTTCACTACACCATGGGGTACGTTCATGTATGATAAAATGCCTTTTGGTTTGATGAATGCAGGGGCCACGTTCCAACGCGCTATGGACATCGCTTTCATCGGTGAAAGGGATAAGTTCGTAGTCATTTATCTCGACGATTTGACGGTTTTCTCTAAAACCGACGAAGAACACTTGATACATCTTAAGCAGACTTTTGAAAAATGCCACAGGTTTGGTCTATATTTAAATCCAAAGAAATCACATTTCGCCATGCGGGAAGGTAAGATTTTGGGTGATATTGTATCTAGGGATGGAATCAGGATTGATCCTAAGAGGATTGAAGCGATAAATACTATAAATATTCCCAGAAATGTAAAAGAAATTCAATCTTTCTTAGGAAGAATAATTTTTTTATGAAGATTTATCTCGAATTTCGCTGAGATTGTAAAACAGATCACAGGTATGTTGAAATAGGACAGCGAAGTAAAATGGAAAATCAAGGCCAAAGCATCGTTCACACACATTAATAAAGTCATAAGCGAGGCACCTGTGTTAGCAAGCCCCGACTATCTAAAATATTTTCTTATTTTCTCATTTGCCTCCGAACACACGATTGCCGCGGTGCTCCTACAAAAGAACGAAGAAGGTTTCGAACAACCGATCTCTTTTTTCAGCAAGAGCCTTAGAGATGCAGAACTGAAGTATGACATAATAGAAAAACAAGCAAACTCCATGGTAAAAACATTAAAGGCATTCAGAACATATGTACTACACTCCAAGATAATTGCGTACGTACTTACCAGTTCCGTGAAAGATATTTTGGTACAACCAGACAACGATGGAAAAAGAGGGCGATGGCTTGCCAAAATCCAAGAATTTGATTTGGAAGTCAAACCGACCAAATTGATAAAAGGGAAAGGCCTGGCCAAACTCTTATCTGAGTCGAATTTCAGAGCCCTAAGTATCAATTGCCTGTAGGAAGGCGATGAAGACATGAACCTAAACGAGCTGAATGAGCAAACAGGTCCAAACAAGATCGAAGAGAAGTTCATATCATCAGGCTAGTATAGAGACATAGTATCATACCTGCTAACTCTAAAATGCCCAAATGAGATATCACCATCAAAAGGAAGGACTTTAAAAATTCATGCGGTTAAATATTGTATCATCGAAAGTCAGATATATTGGAAAGATCCACTCGATTTCCTATTAGTCTGTTTAGTCGAATCAGAAACTCAATGGGTTATAGACGAATTTCATGAGGGAGTCTGTGGGTGGCATCACACTTGGAGAGCTACAAATTACAAAATTCTGAGGGCTGGGTACTACTCGCCAAAAATTTTCTCGAACGTTAATGCCAAAGTCCGAGCCTGCAACCCTTGTCAACTATTTGCTGGTAAACAAAAGCTCCCGATAATTCCTTTAGTTCCAGTCAAAGCTGAAGCCCCATTTCAGCAATGGGGTCTAGACTTCATAGGCGAGATTAATCCCCATTCGAGTGCTCAACACAAGTGGATCTTAACCACAACAGATTATTTTACTAAATGGGTGGAAGCAATTCCAACCAAAATGGCAACAGACTCGGTGGTAATCGACTTCTTACAAGACAACATTTTGTCTATATTTGTTTACCCCCAAAAGATAGTTACAGACAATGCCCAAGCCTTTAAATCTATGGCTATGATCAGCTTCTGTCAAAAGTATAACATCATTCTTGGCCATTCCACAACATATTACCCCCAGGGAAATGGATTGGCCGAGTCATGTAATAAGAGCCTGGTAAATATAATCAAGAAGGTATTGGATGAAAACAAAAGGTCTTGGCATGTGCACTTAAAATATGCATTGTGGGCGAATCGCATAAGCAAAAAAAGGTCTATCAACATTTCACCTTTTCAGATAGTATATGGGATAGATGTTGTGCTACCTATAAACCTAGCGCTTCCAGTGATGAATTTATGGCAAGATCAAAATGAAGAACCCAATCATGTCACCAGGAGGATAAATCAATTGATTGAGGTTCAACAACATAGGGTTGAAGTAGATGAAAAGTTGCAGAAATACCAAGATGACATGAAGGCATTATTCGACCGCAGAGCAAAGGACATATATTTCCTCCCAGGTGATTTAATATTAAGGTGGGATGCAAGAAGGGAAGAAGCAACAAAACATGGTAAATTTAACCACCTTTGGTATGGGCCATTCAGAGTCTTAGCTCTGGAGGGAAAAAATTCTTTCCTACTGGAAAATATAGATGGTCAAATCCTCAATGCCCCTGTCAACGAGCGTTATCTAAATCATTATATGACATAACAGTCACCCAAAAAAAAAATAAAAAAAAAAATTGAAGAAATTTTGTATACATATATATATTTTTCATTTACGCATTGATTTTGATTTTCTTTTTCTTTCATGAACTTTCGACACCTTTTGGATAGCCTCGATAACCTTCGTATTTGCCTCTTACAGGATTCCAGCTGCACACAAAACAAGCAGGAGAAGTAAACCGAAAGTTGGTGTCAGAAATAAATCATCTTAAACAGGTGATACCTAAGATTTTTGATATTGTGCAAAGAAATTGAAACGAAAAGGTAAAGATGAGATTTCCTAAAAGACATGTTCTAAAGGACTATTAAAGAAAACCGAGGTAACCTCATTCGAACAACAACATCGTTTGAACTGATAAATAACAGAGTTGTTTCTTTGTTTGATTGTCTACGAAAAAATAAGACAAATTAAATGATTCACTCAAACTAAAAGAAGTCAGCCGAAGTAAAGTACCCCCGAAAAAGATCTACAAGAGTCAGTTTTGAATTTTTGACCTCGGTATTTTCAGTCCGTAAGTCACTACCTGTCACCCTTTTCTATCTTCAGGTTTACCTTTTAAAAAGTCAACATCTTTCCGTTTCTCATAAGAAGGGATAAGAGCTTTCATTTCAACCTCATGAGCTTCAAAGCAGATTGTGGAAAGAAAGCGGGTCTTCACAACTCCTCGATCCCCTGCTAAACGAAGGGACGCTTAAAGTGATCCTAACTTTCCTAGGTTTTTCAACAATATCGGAGGATTGAGGCTTGCTCAAATAGAATTCCCTAAGAAAGTTATTTTCCATTTTTTCCCTGAGAACGAAGGTGTTGTGAAGGTCAAGGGAAGGTTAGTACCGAGTAATCAAAGTAAGTTGACAGACCTATAATGAAAAATATTACACAGATATCAGCCTTGATACAAATTGATTTCCCCCATCTTCGTGCTCTAAAAAGCAAATTATAAGACAAGTGGTGAAAGGAAATTAAAAAATGATTGCCCCCATCTAGTCCAAGAGACGATGAAAGGAAATTCAGAAATGATTGCCCTCGTCTCAACATTTAAATGCACAAATATATTCCGAAGTGGTGAAAGGAAATTCAATAAAAGGGGCCAGATAACTTCACCGGGGTACTGAACAGGCTCGCTGGCAGTGAAGCAATATCTGAGATATCTGTAAGGCTTTATACATGAATATCACTCTACTCTGGTAACCAATTATTTTTAAAAAACCTGATCTACATCCCAAGTTCAGACGGGGCTTCCTGATTAAAAACATATAATCTTCTTCTTTTGAGGCAAGTTGATAGCCACAAGATCTGTTGGGTCCCCTAGAACTGTTTTGATTGTCTTAAGGCAGACCTGAATTCAGTAATGGGAAGGGGAAGGTCGTGAAAGGGACTACGGCTAAGTTTAAAAAGTATTTGAATTTGAAAATCTTTTCAAGGTAAAAAAACAGAGTCTCTTTCCCCTTTGGTACCCTGTTCTCAGGAACCTTTTCGCCTAATTGAAGCTATTGAATCCATTTACCCAATATCGGCATGTGGTCTACTGTTCTTCCCGTCTTACAAGAAAACGAGATCCCTAGTTGGAGCCTATGTTGGAGCCACCTTTGTTTTTTCTAGCCCGTCTCGAATTTCATGTCTTAATGCTTGAAATCGAAAGATGGTTTTGGTATTTTCCATCTGTGGCTTCAAAATCTCTGAAGTCTTATCATGCAAGCAACAATAATTATTGTACTCTTGAGGCGAGTTCTACTTTTCATCAAAGTTTTTCCCCCTTTGTTCTACCTCGGGATTTCGTATGTTGGATGCTATAGATCATGTAGTTCACAAGTCCCGAGCAACGAAACGACGAAATCGCTTTAAAATTTTACCCAGGGCAGTAACAGGAGTAAAATTTTCCTAAATCACGATTAAATGACATCAGGTTTTCACGCCTCGGTGTTCACTAAATCCAAAAGTCTTATTGTCGTAGCCCCGATAGCCGAAACCACGAAGTCCGTATTTTAGTAACCCGTGTCAAGGTTAAAGGTAAAAACAAAGCCATGGTTAAGTTCCGTCGGCTATTCGCCACTCGGCGTGTTCTCTTTTAAAAAGATACACTGTCTAATCCCCGAGTCGCGAAGTCACGATAAAGATATGAACATAATTAATTAAACACTTAATCTGAGTTTATCCTCCCTTTTAATTAAAATGTATCATCGCGATCTCGCGGTTTTGTAGCTCGACATGCAAACTTCCCGGAAACTATACCTTCGAAGCTCCGAGTTGCGATATGGAGGATATAAATAATTGCGTAATTAATTAAGCACCTAATCACAATTACGTTTTTATTAACCAAAGTAAATCATCGCAATTTCAAGTGTTAGAGGTTCAAAGGGTTAAAGAAAAAATTCCCGATACAACGAGTACCGAAAGATTAATTAACTTTGGTAAAACCAGATTAATTAAGCTAAATTAGTATCTTCCGTGTTTTGATGCTTGCACAGTTTACGAAGTAGTCTTAATTCTTCCTTACGCCAACTGACATTTTGAGCCACCAGAATTTATGGCATTAATTAGAAATAAGGCGAATCGACAAATAAAGATTGGATTTTTATTGCTAAATTTATTTCTAAACATGATTTGACAGATCTGTTCTAAAAAGTACCGAGTTTTCGAATATATAGAGCTGTTATTCGTTATAACAAATTCATTTCTATATTACGTAGAGCACACTTTCTCAGTGAGCTAACTTCTGTATGTATACATATTTTTATCGCAGAAGAGCTAAAGTAGGATCTCCCATCATGGCCCCGCGAAAAAACATCTAAAGCCAGCGTTGAGGTTTCAGGACAAGGTTCAGACAACGTCGTTGATACTTCACCTCGAAGTGTCAACTCTGTCCCGAACTGGTCATTCGTTTTTTATATTCTACAGGACGAATTAGTGGATTATTCCAATGATTCCGGCGACAATGAAAAAGATGACATAACCACCAAATATAAGATCGTCATTCAATCGGGAATGCATAAAGTAGCAACCAGGACACGACTACTCCCCTATTATGATATGGTCCGATGGGCATTAGACCATGTGGAAATACCAACCAGAACCATCATGAATGAGTAGAAGGTCACCATCGGGACTTTCAGACCTGAACATCTGCAAGCTATGTACAAGTTGCCCACAACGTCTGACCTTACTAAGGAAGAGTTGAAGCAGAAGGAATGTGTGCAGTATGACAAGACTATGTCTAGCCTAATAAGAGATTGGGTTTCACACCCTGCAAAGTTCAGGGCAGACAGTAATGGTATATATTCAATATCTTCCTTGGAACCACAGTTCAAGTATGTAGCTATGATGACATGCAGATTATACGGGAGAGGGGATAACTCACATTTCTTTCTTCAATGGGTGCCTCTAATACATTGAGTCGCTGAAGGCTGTTCCTTTGACTGGGTGAAAATGTTGTCTGATAGCTTGACCAGTCGGGTTACAAAGTATCCGACGCAGAAAGAGAGTGGAAATATTTCTTCATTTTTTTATGTCTGCATACATTATGGACGTCGTGTGCTTTCTAACACCATTTCCCTTAATGAGATGGAGTTGGACTCCAGCAGAGGATTAGCCCATCCATGTCTATCATTCGAAATTGTGAGAAAACAAAGCGACAGATTTCGTATATGAAATCTTCAACTGGGTGATGGTACCGCTGCATGTCACTATTTTCGGCCACCCGCCACCCAGGATCTCGGACAATATAGTGGCGAATTTGAGAAGCATAGCTAACTGGTATGTAGAAGCCGAATTCTCATATCTTAGAGTTTTTGGGGCTTCTGTTCCCCCACATGCATTGCCATTATTCATTCCCGACAAGATGGCTTGTTGTGAGTTTTCTAGACAAACAGTAATCAGTGGTATAAGCAAGGAGCTTAAGGGATACTGAAAAAAGGTATGGCCACCTTTTCCTGTTCATTTAAATTCATATTCTTTATTAGATTTCGGGCATACTAAAGCTGAGGCAACATCCCTGGAAGACCTAAAGTTGGCCCTTATTGAATTCAAGAAGCACGATCCGCAAAGGGTCGTGAGTAATCATTTGGCCAGTTGCGGACTCAAGAGATTTGAACACGAAAATTCACCCTCGGATGACATTTTTCGAGGCGCAAGATCTTATGACGAGATTTTAGCTCGGATACAAACCTTGGCACCTGAAGAGAGGGCTGATGTTATGAAATTCCAAGAACATCGACGCAGTTGTCTTCCCACAGTATTACGGGGTGAGCATTCGAGTACAACGGAGGTGAAACAAAAAGATGCCGAAGGCTCTAAGGATGTGACTCCCGGTCAAGAAAAACACCAGGACAGGGGAGAGCAAACTAATAGTCCAAAAGCAAAGATAAAGACTCCCGACCCGCCGAAGAAGCAGACTTCAATTACTACTCCGGGACAATCAGTGAAGAAAATCGGATATCCTATCACATCAGTTACTCCCTTGCAGTCAACTCAGGGAAATATTGACGCAGGGTGGATCTTAAATGAATAATTGAGGCCTATAAGGGTGGAAGAGCTCCCTCCAAATGAGTTCTTCTTCGATAAGAAGAGAAAGGCAGTGGTAAAGAGAGAATTCTATCAGGAAGGGGAATGGACAGTCAAGAAATACAAAGTTATGACTGATGGGAAGGAAAATAAGAATGAACAGTTCACAACGGAAATAGCTGGGACATTAGGGGCATATGCCACAACGAACCAATTTTCAGTCGGGGTTTTGAAAAACCAGCTGAAACGAAAAAATCACCTCATCAAAACCCTAGAAGCCAGACTAGCCACAACAATGGAGGCTGCCAAAGACCAAGTGAGTGTAGGAATAGAGAAAGGAAGGTTGACTGATAAAAGTGAGATAGAGATGCTCAAGACTAAGCTCAAACAAGCACAGCTGGTTTCAGAATGGTCAGATGCAAGCAGGCCAGCAAAATTATTTGATCGAACAGCTACAGGCTAGAGTGGAAATCGTCGAAAGTAAAGTGATAAATATCAGGATGTTCCAGTCCCAGGTGATGGAGATTCGGAGCAGAGTCTTTGCGGCCCAACGAAATTTACTCGCCAAGGTAGAGGTGATTCGGGAAACTGTTTGCTGGTTAATCAAGTTTTGGAGAATTTATTTGCTAGAGAAAGAGAAGCTGGAACAACACGGGTCACCTTTCAAGAGGCTGTGATAGCTACAAACAACAGGGATTCGGGAAGTAATCCAGGTTTACCATTTCGGAGCAGACCAGAGGAAACATTCTATTAAAATAATGGGAACACTACATCTCATAAGGTAAGATGCAAGCCAAGAGGGTAACGAAATCCTTAGAAGAGGATTTTAGTTCTATAGATGGTAATCTGCTAGGCATTGATAGCGGAGGTAATGCCGAGGCATTGATTCAAATGAATATGGAAAAAATATCACTTGATTTAAATGAAAAAGAGGACAGAGATTCAGCCGAGATCTCACAACTGACTATGGCAGACATAGTCCAAATAGATAAATGTATGATTAAACCAAGTGCGCAATTATGCACTATCGACATCATAGACAGACAGATGGAAGATAGGTTGCCGCAATTAGCCCGAGATTGTTACTCTTTTGAAGCCAATTGTCAAGCAGAACCGTCAAGGCTGATATCTCGGCTGGTTGAAAGATGTGTCACCTATACCGAGCACACACGAGGACAAGCTTCTGGCACCAAATAAAGACAGAGAAGAAGAAATGGAGCGATTGCTCTCCTCCCTATCATAAATGAAAATTTTGCAACGATTGAGATTCCATCTTATTGTAAAACTGTATAAATATACCATAGAAAGAAAGAAAAGGGGCTGAACCTTTTTGTGTTGATTGTAAAAGAGGTTTTACATTTTGAGAGTTAATACAAAGCAAATCCGAAGATTCTCAATTCCGTCACGACTGTGTTATGAGTTTGTTTTCTTGTATCTCATATTTCGTTTCATTTCATATTCGTACCTGATGAATGCTTCACTATAATTTAGTGCAACCTCTACTATAGTGAATGAATTTTGGTTTTCTATATTGTTTACTATTTTTCCTCTGTACCAACTATCAGCGGGTATAAGACCAATTAACACTTTCATAATTCTATATATATTTTACGCTTCATCTGGTTATTTCTTCACATTTTTCTTCTTCTGTTTATACGTGAGATTCTCCCTTGATAGGAGCCTTACTAGATAGACAACTAAATGTTTTCTCCCACCTCATACATTTTATTAAAATATAACCCAGTTATGGGAAAGATCCTGTGATTTGCACCCCTTTTTCATTCTTGAAACCATAAACTCTCTTTTATACGACCGAATTGAGACAACACTTAAATCCCCCCTGAAGTTTTCTTATTTTACTGTTCCTCCATGACTGTCCCTATACCAACAAAGCTCAATATCGAACCCGGATTATCAAACCAAACACACATTGCCTTAAACCTTTTTGATACTATTCTTAAAATAGCTACTACCCGGGGTTAACTTGAACGTTCATGGGCAGCGATTGAACATGATATAAACATCTAGGAACAGTTGGAAGCTAGACAATGCCAACATAGAAATCATCCTTAGTTTCCCTTGCCGAAGGTTGACGTTTCTCTATTCTCTACCCTTTACTCACTTTAAGATGCCTAGACACTGTGCTTCTAAGCCTTAAGTATAGACTCTGGAACAACACATACTATGAGAAATTTTATAGCTAAGTGCAAGTGGTTGTAACAATATGTGAAACACTTTGTGCTAGACCTAGCTTGGGGAAGGAGGATCTGGTGAAGTGTGCGTAGATCTCCTGTCCTATGTGGAGTAGGGTTTTTGTGGCTCTGTGCATGTAGATGAATGATTGAAGCTAATAAAGAATAAGAGTTGGTGGACATAGCCGTAGGGTGGGGGTGAACCACGTAAATACTATGTTATTCTTCTCTGTGCAATGTTCTGATGTATTTATGTGTTATTTTCTAAGTGCGCTATATAGATAGATAGATAAATATTTTTATGCTTTGTGCTTATGATGAATATGGATGTTAGATCTGATATAAGTGAATATTCTTAGTGCTTGAATCTACTAGATCTGGTCCATTTATATATGCTAAGTGCTTAAGTACTTTAGATTAGGGTGAATGTTGTGATGCTCTGTTTTCTTTGCGGAGTAGATATTGGTTAAATAATAACAAAATAACGGTCCTAAGTGCTCTATTAAGTATTATAATCAAAGATCTGTGTCCCAGCTAAGGTTATAGACACCTGAGTCCTACAACCACCTTCGCCTCTACCTCGGGTGAGACTTCATCTGCTTTACAGGTGTTGTCGAAAGTGCTGGTAGTTAGGGTTTTGTTGGTGTGATGTTGTAGCGTTGAACCCTAGGTCTTCCCTTGTGCCAACAACGTACTACTCACCTTTCAAACTTTTTTTTCTAGTTCGTCCAACTAGATTAGTATACACAATTTCCAACGGTCTTGTTGTGGTGTATACCTTTGATTTAAAGTTGGTCTTTGTTTTCTTTCCTTGTTGACAATACTTGCACAATGTGCTTGTTGGCTTCATGATGTATGAAATTTCTCTGAATTCTTCCTTTCTAATGACCTTGATGAGATTATCAAAGTTTATGTGACCCATTCATATGTTCCACAACCAAACTTCATCTTCCTTTCCTAAACAACACTTTTCTTTTCCAATTTCACTTAGTACATATATGTTGCTTGGAGTTCTTATAGTTGTCATCACCACTCTTTCCGAATCTTCTTTTCTTAGATCACATTTCTATGAATCAAACACAAGTTTGTGAAATTGGTCACACCTTTGACTTACACTCAGAAGATTGTGTTTCATATCTTCCACTAGTAGAACATTTTCTTCCTTGGCATCCTTACTTCCAATCTTGACTATGCCTCTTCCAATGATTCTGTCTGAATTGTCATTTCCAAAAGAGACCGATCCATCACTTTCCATTTTCAAAGTTAGAAACCTATCCTTATCACATGTCATGTTCTTTGAACAACCACTATCAACATACCAACCATGTTTCTTGTGTTGACCTTGTAAAGTGAGTGTGCATTCTTCATTGTTGTACTGATTTCATTTTCTTACCCGTATTCTTTGTGTTTCCTGTTTGTGACTGTTATTATTCTATTGTGATTCTCTTGGAGGAACTATCATTGTACAATATTTGGCCATGTGTCCAAAGTTGTTACTTTAATACCCCTATGCTGAACCCAAGAATTGTACATACAATTGTAACTGTACTTTACTTATAAGTTGGTGAGCTTAAGTAAAAATTTTGTGGGTTTGGTTTTGTACACATTAATTTAGTGCGCAAGAATATCACACCAAAGGAGTGGACTATGAATGTCATTGAATCTGACTGTTACTATGACCAATACACTAATTACTTTCGTAGATACCTATTTATGGCTTAGCTTGGAGAGCTAGACTGAAGAGGTAGGTTGTTAGGCCCGTGGGACTTTAGATTGAAGATGTAGGTTTTCAATCCTATGGGACTTTAGACTGAAGAGGAAGGTTGTCAGGCTTGTGGGAGATTGCATTCTCTCTAGGTGAGAGAATTCTTGGGGAATTATTTCCTTAGGTGCCAAACTGAATTGATAGGGATTTGATAATTCCTGTCCGGCCTGTTGCTGAAGCCCTGAAAGGGAAGTGGGGAAGCCAAAGGAATATTGAGAAGAGAAGGGGAACACTACATTATAGGTATAAAACTACATTATATTGATGGTGCATTATTTAAACCAAATGGAATTATTGTGTACTGATATGACCCCCACTCTGTTGCAAATGTAGTTTTGTACCTATCCTCCAGAGAAATTCTAATATGATGGTAACCTGGAAATCCATCTGTGAAGGAGTACACTTCCTGTCCTCCCACATTCTATAAAACCTCATCTCTAAATGGAGTAGGAAAAGGATCATACATGCATGGATCATTTAATTTCCTCAGATCCTCACATATCCTAATCCCTCTAGTCTTCTTTTCCTGGACCACCATAGGACTGATCCACTCCGATTCTTCCACAGGCTCTATGATTCTTGATTCTAGCATTATGTAAAGTTCTACCTTAACCTTCTGCTTATAGATGGGGTTTAATTTGTATGGACTTTGTTTAAGTGCTCTTGTATCTGGTCTGATGGGTATCTTCATTTCTCCAAGTTCCCCTACTACTCCTTTCATCTCTGAAAATGTGGCTGGGAGTGAGTCACTATACTCATGCACTGATTCAATTATCTTTTCCATTGTCTCACTGTCCCAGTAATCTCCAATGCTAGCTATCTTGGGATTCTCTTCAGTCCCAATATTGACCTTTTTAATTTTCATAGGTGCATTGAACTCTTTTGATTATAACAATGGTCCTTCCAACCCTATTTCTCCATCCCCTTCTACTATCTCTATGTCAAGTGGGTTTTCCTCTACTTCTTCATCCTTTGCGACCTGATAACAGTAAACTAATTGTTCAAGTGTTTCTTTTCTGTAATCTTTGTCAACTGTCACTGTATCTACCCCATATTATTCAAATATCTTCTTTTTGATCCTCTTTAATTCTAGATCCACCCATGGATTCTTACTTTCAAATGCAAAAGTCTTAATAAAGTTCTGCTGCACTACGCCCAAACTTATAATTTCTCTATGCAGTTCCTGCTCCTTGTACCAATTACTAGGTATTTCTTCTAATGTATGAATAAAGTAATGCATCCATTCCCCTGGTGGTACCAATATCCAGTTAGTGACACTCATTAATGTGATGTCTTGGGTTCCCTCTTCCATCATACTTATGTAAGGGTCTATCCTATTGACTCCTAATAAATCTTATGCGCATCACTCGCTTACACTGATACCAGTCCTGAATTATGTTCTTATGTGATCCCCACCATCATGCAGGTGTGTCCCTCAATGACATATCCAACTCTAGTAATCTATGACTATCCAAAAACTATCATTCGAACACTGTCAAGAATTTTTATAGATCGTCCTCTTTAGTAAATGTGGGGAACTGTCTTACTTCTATCCCAACCCATATTAGGGCGCGTGTAACTCTGTTGCACCTCCTATTAGAGACTTCATGCAATCTTTTTTTCCAATTTTATACTCTAGTATCCAAATATGACATGTCAGAATTAATACTCCTCCAACTGAGTACTCCATCTGTAGTTGGATTCAAAAAGTCTTCCTCTCACGTAGTAGTCTTATACAAATGGTTCACATCATCCTATAGAACACTGTCAGACACAGGTTCTATATATCTTTCACAATCTGATGGATCTAAAGGTGATACTACCCTAAAGTTCCCAGCTTCAAATATCATCTTTCTAGTCTTTAAATTAATTATGGCCTAATTATCAAAGGCCCAAACAATTCCCAATAGTGTTGGAAATGGTATAGACTCATCCACCATATCCATTCCTTCAAAGTCTGTTGTGGTGCGTAGACCATCTAGATCCACTATTGTATTATTCAATCTACCTATGGGAATCACTCTCTACTGGTTTTATATCTTCAATTGGATATTGGAATACCCTAGTGTAGGTTCTCCCATTGCTTCCCAAGTATTCTTTGGATTTTTTTTTACATCTGATCCTGATTCTAGGATGACATTTCCCATGTTAAAGTCTCCTATACTTGTGTTCAATATGAACTCTCTTCTAGTTCTTTTCTTTCTATGGACTTGATTATTCTTCTTTGGTTTTGTTCAAATCCCTTCTTCTCTAATATATTTCTCAAGCATCCTTTTAATCAAATCCATGACATTCTTATCATTAAGTAATTTAAAGAAAGATTCCAAGAAATTCCTTAAGTAACTTACTTTCTCTGTTTTCTCTCCTTTGTAAGTATGATCCAAAGACCGAGGCATATCAAAAATAGGAGTTTCATACCTCATCACAGTTTTTGATGTGGAGGATACATTCTCCTTCAAGAAATCCTTCTTTTCTTCCTTGAAAGTTTCCTTCTCCTTCTTTGCATCAAATTGATGTTGTGGCTGAGTGTTCTTCTAAATCCAACACTAAGACTCCTTCTTCTTATCATGTGCGTATGCTCCCATCTTCACTCCTCCTCTAGTCACTATATTTATGTTCCTCCTAGGATCCCTTATTTCTGCAACAATCCACTGAACATTCTGGTTATTTAGGTTCCTCTTCTCCTGAATCTTCGTCATTAATTTCAATCACTCTTTTGTCACGTGATCTGTTGCACGACAATACATACATGTTGATGCTGGTTGAGGATAATCTCTGGCATAGTGTCCCTGCTGTTGAAAATTATGGAAGATAATAGGACCTATGCCTCTGCCCATTCCTCCTCTTCCTCTACCTTTGAATCCCCCTCTGTTCCCTTGTGGATCCATGTTCTGTTGATGATATTGTGGTGCCTGATTATATTGTGGAGGTTTCTTAAATTGTGGCAGTGCATGAAATTTCTTCACATTGCCAAATTGTGGCATAGTTCATCCTATCATCAATTTATCCCGCATCCTGTATGCATATGAGGTTCTTTCCTTCATTAAATCCATGGTTCTACAATTTTTGTCTTCATTCCCCACTGACTTACAAAAGTCACAGAAAGTACTCCTCAGTTCTGTGTTGTACTTCTACATCATAGGGAAGTGATAAGGATCATGCCTACGTGTCTTGCATATTTCACACCAAGGCCCTCCTTTAGGAAATGGATTTGGAATCCCTACTACCAATTTCTATGCAAACGTCGGAGACTCATTCTTGTGATGTCCCTCTGATCTCCACAGGGTACACCACACTGCTTCTCTTTTCTCCCTAATTTTATTCTGGTTTAATTGCACTATCAAGTTCTTCAAGTCTTACTTCAACTCCTCTATAGTTGGGTCTGTTTGCTTATAATGATTCTCCTCTAACTACATCTTTTCTTGCAATGCCTTTTTCTGTGTTTGAAATTTTTTCTATCTCAATGGATATTTGAAGTGTGGTAACAAAGAATTTATAAACAACTGTCTGTGTTGCATGTCAGAAATGGGATACTTCATTTTACCTTTCAATGTCTTGAACTTATGATTGATGTCCCATACAAACTCTCTTGGTTTGTGTCTGTTATCACTCCAGGAAACTCTCCTAGGCTGTAAGTCAGAGATGCCTGGTAACTAACTCCTTTTTGGGAAATGTTTTCTCAATATTTGATATGGTTTTTGGGTCAAAATGAATATCTACGTATTTGACTGTGTTTTCAAGACTGTCTAGAGATACAAAATCTCACAAGTCTTTCTAGCACCATGGTCAGATAAAGTTTGATTGAATAGGGGAAAGGTAATAGCTATTGAACCAGATTATGTTTCATACCAACAAACACAATGGGTCTAACAACCAAGAAATAACTTATGATAATTAACTAGAACAATTAATCAGTGAGATGACAGTCACTGCAAATTGAATGAGTTTCAACAAAGGACTTCCACTCATAAGCTATAAAAGAATAGAAGAGAAAATCTGACACAGAA
>ML778188.1:630201-660300 GCA_009831015.1 Picea engelmannii
CTTATTCTTTTATTCTTCATCCACATGTCTCATAAAACATCACATTGATGCTTTCCACAATTTTTTTGAGCCTTATATTGGAGCATTTGTAAGCTTTACTTGTACTTGAGTACCCAACAAGTATACCTCTATCAACACGAGAATCAAAATTTCTCATTTTCTCCATCTTCCCTTTTAATGTAGCATTTTCTTCCAAACACTTGAAATGATTCACATTCACTGGTCTTCCTTTCCATAGCTCATAAATGGTTTTATCACTATTTTTTCTGAGTATTCATTTTTTTTGAATGTGAACTTCTGTATGTACTTCCTATGCCCAAAAGACGTCTTTCAACTTGGAATCCATTAACATGGTTCGAGCGATTTCATGTACTATCCTCTTCTTCCTTTCGATGAGTACATTTTATTGTAGTTTCCTGGAAACGAAGAATTGCCTCTTTATCCCATTCTTACTACAAAATTCCATGAATTATTTTGAAGTAAACTCTCCTCCATTGTTTGATCTTAAACATTTGATTTTCGAATCTTTTTCATTTTCAAACATCTCCTTTTACATTTTGAAGTTCTCAAATGCCTCTGACTTCTTCTTGAGAAAAAAAACTGCATTCATTCTTATATAATCATCAACTAATAGTATAAAGTACTACTCACCTTTCAAACCTTTTGTTCTAGTTGGACCAACTAGATCAATATGCATAATTTCCAACGTTCTTGTTGTGGAGTATTCCTTTGATTTGAACTTGGTCTTTGTTTTCTTTCATTGTTGACAATACTTGCATAATGTGCTTGTTGGCTTCATGATCTGTGATATTTCTCTGAATTATTCCTTTCTGCTGACCTTGATGAGATTATCAAAGTTTATGTGACCCATTCATATGTGCCATAACCAAACTTCATCTTCCTTTCCTAAACAACACTTTTCTTTTCCAATTTCACTTAGTACATATATGTTGCTTGAAGTTCTTATAGTTTTCGCCACCACTCTACCTAAATCTTATTTTCTTATCTTTCATTTCTATGAATGAAACACAAGTTTGTGAACTTGGTCACACATTTGACTTACACTCATAAGAGTGTGTTTCATATCTTCCACTAGTAGAACTTTTTTTGCCTTGGCATCCTTACTTCCAATCTTAACTATGCCTCTTCCAATGATTTTGTCTGAATTGTCATTTCCAAAAGAGATTGATCCATCTATTTCCCTTTTCAAAGTTAGAAACCTATCCTTATCACTTGTCATGTGCTTTGAAGAACCACTATCGACATACCAACCATGTTTCTTGTGTTGAGCTTGTAAAGGGAGTGTGCAGTTTTCATTGTTGTACTGATTCTGTTTTCTTACCCATATTCTTTGTGTTTCCTGTTTGTGACTATTATTATTCTATTGTGATTCTCTTGGAGGAACTATCATTCTACAATATTTGTGCATGTGTCCAAATTTGTTACTGTAATACCCCTACGTTGAACCCAAAAAATGTACATATAATTGTAATTGTACTTTACTTATAAGATGGTGAGATGAAGTAACAAGATTGTGGGTTTGGTTCTGCGCACATTAACTTAGTGCGCGAGAATATCACACCAAAGGAGTGTGCACAGTTGTAAAATGATACAACGCACAGTTTAATGTTTTGGTGCGCACCAGTGTAAGTACACTAGAATGGCACACTTAAAGTGAAACAACATAATGAATACAACGTGCACAAGTGTTAGTGCAAAATGATGACACACTGAAGGAATAGGTGTACAACCCTGGATTCAGTGTGAACTGACTTAGCGCGTAGGTTTTGAAGGCCATAGAAGCCTTTTGTATATAAGTCATGATGTAATGTGCACCTGTGTAAGGGCGCAAGGGTGGCGCATGGAAGAAAGAGTGTGCACAACCCAAAAGTTTTGTGCGCACTAGTTTAGTGCATGGGATTTATGTTTTGAGGTTGGTGAGCATGGATGCAACATATTAGTACTGTGGTACCGAGAATGTAAATGTAATCACGTGAAATTTAATGAAAATGCATCCCTGCGAAAGACCAACCATGTAAAATAGTTCGGGGGGGATTAAACTCCACTAGATAAGGTCAAGGGGGATGGGTTAAAGGGGCTTAAACCCAAAAAATGTTATTTAAATAATATTTCTTTATAAAGTGTAAAGTAAGGATATATTATTATATTCTAATTCATAAGGAGGGGAAAAGTCGTTGAAGGCAGTTCTCAACATGACAAGTGTCAATTTGTGAACATGTTATGGACTGAAGGAAATTCTCAACGTGACAAGTGCCAAGTTGGGAACATGCAGTCAAATAGTTTGAACTTAGTCCATTCTGGTATTCTGTCATCGAGGATGATTCAATCATCACGAACTATGAGGTGGGGTCGACTGTGCTGGCATAGAGCAGACTGTGACTGTCATTGAACCTGATTGTTACTATGACCAGTACATTAATTACTGTTGTACATACCTGCTTATGGCTTAGATTGGAGAGATAGACTGAAGAGGTAGGTTGTTAGGCCCATGGGAATTTATACTGAAGAGGCAGGTTTTTAGGCCAGTGGGACTTTAGATTGAAGAGGAGGGTTGTCAGGCTCGTGGGAGATTGCATTCTCTCTAGATGAGAGAATTCTTGGGGAATTATTTCCCGAGGTGAAAAACTACAATGATAGGGCTTTGAGACTTCCTATTCGGCCTGTTGTCGAAGCCCTGGAAGGGAAGTGAGGCAATCAAAGGACTATTGAGCAGAGAATGGGCACATTTCCTGGGGTGGGACAAGAATGTGGGGAATGAGAGACTATAGGCTGTCAATGCAAATTGACATTTGTGTCAGACTTTCCTATAATTGAGTCATCTATGACTGAGTTACATGTTACTGAGTTCTTATTGAGTGAGATACTTTATTCTATTTGGGATCCCTTACCCAAGTGGAGTTTATCCCCAGCTCGGGGGTGACCGGCTGTTGATATTTATGAACACTGTGGTATATGGTTGGGATTCATGTGGAAGGTATAAGGTTGGCAGGAACATGGAACGTATGCCAGTAGTTGGTGTCTTTTATTCCAAAGATAAGTGCGAATTGTGTGTTAAATTATGTTTGCAGTAATATTTATGCAATTGTTGTCATGGGTTTATGTTGTTTACGTTGTGTGTATAATTATGTTTTGATTGTGTATAATTATGTTATGAATATGTATATAATTACGCATTACAGAATGTATGTTATGTTTTAATTAGTGACATAGTTGTGTTAGAGCAATTTCGGTGGAATTGTTGGTAAATTGGTATCATAGCTGATGAACAGAGAAGTTTGAGTGATGTGACTCGGCCTAGGTGGCCAGGTGAGGTACAAATTGGTATCAGAGTAGAGTTTGGTAACATGGGTATGTTATGAGATGGTATCATAGTAAGAAAGTTTTAAGTGGCATTGCCCAATGGGTGGCTCGAGGTATTACAATATGGTATTAGAGCCCAATTTTCAACACTGAGCCTGGATGTGCCGATTTAACATCATGTCGAAGTGGTTTTCACAGTGAATTGAATTCGGGAGTGACCAAATTTTAGGTTACAGTGCATCCATGACAAAAATTGGAAGCAATCGAGGGGAATTGGGTAAAAGCCCCAATTTCTGTTGTCAAATTCATGCAGAATTTGGGAAAATTTGGTTAATTATTGACATATTCCTTAATTTTAATCCATGTTTAAGGAAATTCAGATAGGGATTGACGAAAATTTAAGTTATAGAGAAGCCAAGATAGATTGGGTGGAATTGTTGGATTAAGATTCACAATTCGTGAAGGAATTTGGATTGCACCAGAAATGTTAATCAATGGAACACATAAGAAATTGTTGTTTTAGAGGTTGAATTTGGGTATACTAGAATGAAATTGAGCAAATTGCATGATTGTAGAACGTCGATGAGGGAAAATTGGATGAGAATCGGGAAAAATCCTCAATTTCCACAACAAAAATTATGGAAAAATCAGTTAAGTATTGATAATAGTGTGCGTGATAAGTAGCAATGATGCGCAGATGTGAACATTAAAATTGAGTACTACACTGTGTGGAGTGAGTGGTGTGGATAAATGATGTTGCGCGGTTGTGCGCATTGAACATTTGGTGTTCAATGTATGTATTCTAATCCTTGGAACTACGTAGGGTATAGTTTGTGGTGTGCACAAAATATAAGTGCGTGGAAAAGCACACTAAGTGTTGTTAGAGTGAAATTCAAATATGTGGATGTGTGTGCAACATTGTACTATTGGTACATGAAAAAAAAGTCGTACTCCTTTAAGTATTGGAGCACGACAGAATAATGGTGCACATGAAGAATATGGGTGCGCAATATGAACACACTAAACCCTGGCATGGTGTAGTGTAGTGCGAGAAACACACACATAATATATGTGCACGGCATAAAATTTGTGCTCAATAAAGATTGGCATGAGAAAAAAAAGTGTACACATTGGTTAGAAGTGCATGATGCATGCGATACATTTTAGTGCTGCGTGTGTAAAACTGACGCATGCTAATTATCAAATTGTAGTTGAGAATTAGTGCGCAAAGCTGATTGAACAGTTAATTTCCCAAGAAATCAAAAGAAATAATTCTGAAGTTTTATGGAAACAAAATTGTACATAATTTCATGGTTTTGTTAACATGCCTAGCCTAACAAATTTGGTTGGCTGCACATTTTGCAAAGTTAACAAAAAATAGATTAGATTTGGATCAACACAATTTTAAAATCATGGAATATGTGCAGGGGGTTTATAGCCATGAAGAAGAGATTATAGGAATGTATGTCGATATGGGTAATCAAGGTACAAATTCAAATGGACATGGAGAAGGTAAGGAAGAAATCATGAACTTGGTAGAGACCATAAAAAGTTTTCAAAGGGATTTCCTTAGTTATAAAGATGATAATGAGAGGCTTATGAAAGCCAAGGAGGAACAAGAAGACTTCAACATCAAGTTGATGTAGAGCTTGGATATAATAGAGAAGACGATGGATAATAAAAACGTGTCACTACAAAGAAAAGACCTTTTAGCGGAGGTTATAATGGAGGTTTCTAGTGTTACATAATTGGAAAAAATTGTCAAAAAAACCTTTGCTACAACATTAGTTTTTGATAGAGGATGTTTTTGCAGATATTATAATGGAAGTTGATTATAACTAAAATAATTTGGGTGAATAGAGGTGTTAGCAAATGTTTACAAATCGGTGTGTTTTTATGAGGAACAAGCACTGATGTGTACATACATGTACCGCACCCATGTTGTACACTTAAAGTCAAGCACCGGGGAAGTAAAATATTCAAGCACTAGGGAAGTAAAATATTTAAGCACCGGGGAATTTGTATTATAAGCACGAGGTATTTAACAATAAAATGCACCATGAGAGTTAAAAATAATTAAGCATCAGAGATTTCTTCTTAGAACACACCGGTGTGTTATTAATAAGAAGGCACCGATGTTGTATAAAATAATATGCATTGGTGCGTTACCTGGAAAACCCCCCCGATGCATTAAAAATAGAAAGAACCGTTGCTTTTTAGTAACAAACAAGAACTGATGCTTATCAATAACACAATAGCATCGATGCATATTAATAACACAAACACACCGGTGCTTATTAATAATCATAAAGCACCTATGCTTATTAATAACACAAACACGCCAGTGCTTATTAATAATCATAAATAATCTCTGCTTATTAATAACACAAAAGAAATAATGCTTCGTATACGCTTAACGCATCGAAGGCCAATTTTTTAATATAATTTTGTGGTATTAAATAAATATTGAAATCGATGCATATTGATTACATAAAAGTACTGATGCACATTTCTTATGAAATGCATTGGTGTGTTTTAATATTAAACACACCGATGATATTAATAATTAAAATACATCGAGAAACTTCGACCTATGATAGTGCAATTATTGCTATTTTTTAATTCCATTATTTAACAAAAAAGCTACATATATCTAATATTTTTATTAGTGAATTTGGATATGATGTTTGGATTAATTTGTTATATCATTAGATTTTGCATCTCTTCATTATAATATTTAGTCATCCATATATTTAATCAACAATGTAACATTTCACAATGAATTTGGACAACACAATAGAATACATTAAACCATATTTTATTATATGAATAAGAGGGTCTTTGTCATACAAAATGGGAAACTTATCGATAATCTCTTGTCTTTCAATTCAGACACTATGTCCATTACATTAAACAAAAATCTCTGATTTGCACAAACAATTATTTCAAAAAAATACAATTGTAGCTTGCATTGATATCCAAATATATTGGTCATCAATCTTCAATGGAACTGTTGTTAGTGCTCGAGCTACTTTCATGCCTTGGGTTATTTTGCTGAATGTTTGGTTGATTGCCTCGATTATTTTCATATTCTTCAAGTTCCATCTACAAACATAAAAATAAACTGTAATGAGTCTATCTACATTGGTGAGAATAATTAAAACTGAAATAAATAATATACATGATTGTAAATTGAAAAACAATGTACCTGCAAAGAAAGAATTGACTCATGAATCATACACATACGTTCAAAATCAAATCTCATGCCTTCTTTCAACAATTCTTCTGTTGGCTCAGTTCGATACTTTGTTTCGTGCAAGTTTTATACCCCATAATAAATCATAGATTTAATATAAAGTATTATTTGTGTTTCATTAATTATAAAATAATAGAAGTAAAAAAACATAGATTATACTTACAAATTCCACAATTAATTTTTGATATGCCATCATATACTCACAACCCTTAATTAACCCATTGTCAATAAATTTTTCCTATGGCTCTTCTTTGAGCACCCGTTTGAAGACATTCAAGGATGGATGTTGTAAAACAACTTTAAATATACAGAAAAAAAAACCCCTTAAGTTTTTACAAGGAAATAACAATTAGTCACAAAATTTGCTATCAACCCTTTTCTTCCTTGTCGTCCAGTTTTATGTGCAGAATGAGTTCCATTTTCTTTTCTTTTCTGTAAGAGAATATTTGAAAATTAATATTTAATGCTAAATTAATTATTTGTACCTAATAGAAAAATTCAATGATTATATACATTTGAAGCACATTGTTGTTGAGATAACTCCTCATGCGATGCAATTATGTCCATTTCTTTGACCATCTCCTTTTTTGGACATTCCTACTGACATATTTTGGATATCAACGCGTTGATCCTCTGGGATTTTCATAATTTTCCTAAAAAAATAACATGACAATAAAATATTTTTATATTGATATATGAAAGCTAAATATCACAAAATTGATATATTAATAAATGAATACTTTGTAATATATGTATATGTATATGTATATGTATATGTATATGTATATGTATATGTATATGTATATATATATATATATATATATATATATATATATATATATATATATATATATATATATATATATATATATAAACATTTTTTTTATTTTGTTTTTTTCTAAAAAAGTGTTTTTAGGAATATTACTTTTTGAATGATAATTTTTTGTTGTTGTATGTTTTTTCTATTGCAAGTGTGACAGGTCTCATTGACCATTGCTATGGAAATGCTTCCTGTAGTTTAGATATAACCTGGTTCTTGGAATCATTGGAATGATTTCTATATTATAAGTGAAAAGTACGTCTATGCTTTCATTCCACTATATCCCTCATAGTTCTGTAAAAAAATTTCCCCCTTTGATTAATCTCCAACACCACTCTAGATGAGCTAAGGACCAATTCATCATCATTTACATCTTCTATATTAATTAATTTTTTTTTGTTAGGATGATATTTTGTTCCCTTGGTTGGTGCCTATAGAAAATTAAACATATGTGAATTAATAGATTGTTTGGAACATGTCATCTAATATTTCTAAGTATATTATTAATGAAAATTAAAAAAAAATATCACATTGAATAGTATTTTTTCATTCACTCGATTTATCCCTCTGCAATTTTTCCATCAAGCTTTTAGGCTCTTCTACACTTAGAACAAAAATAATCTTATCGAGCTTCTTCATTTTGTGGCCCTGCATGACACACACTAACCAATACATATTATTTAAACTTACATATAGTTCAACCATATTAATTTTGTATAGAATTTACAAAGAACCTTCCTTTTTTGTTTTTCCGGATGTGTCATCATTGTGTTGACCATTAATTTTCTTATTTGAACCATTCTCATTCATATTTTTATCAATATACAACTTGTACCATTCAATATAGAAATTATTAAATATATTTTATAAATGAATCACATAATTTTCAGCGAAAAAACTTCATTGTAACTGGTGCACTTTTTAAATTCAAAGCACCAGTATGTTTATTACATAAAACACATCGGTGCGTTCAATACAACAAAACACACCGGATGGTTTAATTTTTTTTATTTTTTTTAAATTGCGAATTACAACAATGCGATATATATAGAAGACATCACATTGAATACAATAGAAAAAAAACAAACATAGGAAAAAAAATAAAACATTCATAAAAAAACAATAGAAAAATTACACACCGATGAGAAGAAAAATTAAAAGAATTAAAAAAATTATGTGACAACATTTTCTGTGTTGTTTAGATGAGAAAACGTTGGTGATATTTTTTTATGCACCATATTTTTTAAATTAAAAAAAATAAATTATGGCTTTATCCGTGCTCCTTAGACATAAATGCACCGGTGCGTTTCTGTCGAAATAGCGCACTGGAAAATCAGAAAACATTTAAAAAAAAAATCGTCAAATTGGAAACCGTTTAAAAATATAAAAATAAAAAAGTCAGAGGGTCGACTGCATTTGAGATCCGATGCAATAAGTGGTCCCTTTGCATCACACGCCAAATAATCATATATAGAAAAATGAACCCATTAGATCTAAAATGCCTAAAACCAAAAAAACCTAATTATGAAGTGATAGAGGGAGTTAAACCCTAGGGTGAAATTTTGCATTCACGTAAGCAAAAAAAAAAAGGGTTTAAGGTAAGTATGATTTTTTTTTTTGAATTTTAATTAAAATCCAAATAGGAATACAATTTGTGAAAACTTTTATTATCAAAATCAACAGTAAAATTTAAAAAAATTACTATGTAGGGTTTTGAATGAATCACCATACCCTTTAAATCCCGATTTTCTGAATATTTCTCTTGTTCCAAAGTATTCTTCTGCTCCAGAATGCTTCCTGATATGTCTCTCTTCTAAATCTATCTCCTGTAAATTTGGGCAAAATAATGAAAATATTGAATACCTTCTTAATATTAAAAAAACTTTATGAAAAGGGTTTAGAGTGAATCACCATACCCTTCAAATTATCATATTTTGAATAATACTGTGATTCCAAAGTATTTTGCTCCTCCATAGTGTTTCTCCATATGTCTCTCTTGCAAGTCTCTCCCATGAAAATTTTTGCAAAATAATGTAATAGTGAATAGCTTTTTAGTATTTAAAGGACTTTATCAAATTTAATTCCCCCTCTTTTTTAATTCTTTAAAAAAATCACGTTTTTGTTTTTTTAATTTTTTCGGCATGCCTGTGCATTTATGTAAGATGCATTGATGCATCTTTATTACATTACGCACCGGTGCATCTATATTATATGATGCACCGATAACATGTAATTTTTTTTTTATTAACAAAATCTCGAAACACAGCGTGGTTAATTTTTCAACGCACGGGTGCTTGTTATTAATATGTGCACTGGTGCATTTGTGGTTTATAAGCGCATGAAGATGCTTTTAAAGTTAGTTGAACTTTTATTTACACATAAAATAGCATATTCATCTTAAATTATCTTTGAGGATGAATTCACATGACTTACAATACTTTAGTATACATTTTATGTTTTATGTCGCCTTATTCTTAAACAATGGTTTCAAAACTATATTCAAACTCAGATTGTGGTACGGTCCTCGAAATTTGTTTTTAGATATGCAAAAAAAACATTTATTGCTAATTTTGTTGAAATGCAGGGAGAAAACCTTATCATATGATGAAATGGTTAATTCTTCAAATTCTATCCCATTCCATATTTCTCAAAGTCCATCGCGGAGTTCTCCCTTTCCATCTCCAGTAAGTTTAAATTATTTTATTTATGTTTCGGTTATCTAATGGATTTTTTTTTATCCATGTCAATATGAATAAAAATGTATCCAAATTTGCAAGATCTTGATTCAGAATCGAGTTTAGATGCAGAAAATATTCCAATATTGGTTCAAAAACACCCGAAGGTCTTATCAAGAGAAACATACCGCAAGCACTTGGCAGATGAAAATGGAAAACTACTTTACCTTGCCAATTGTGACATTCCATATTCCAGACACAATCCTGGGTCAAGGATGATAATAGTTGTTTGGTATAATGTAATCTGAAAAAAAAAAATTTATTGGATTGTGCTTACTAATATCATCGATGTACTAATGCTCAATATTTTTGAAATTAAGATTCTGATGATGGGAGAACTACCTACCATATTTCGTTGTACCCCACAACAATGTCAACCCAAGAGAAGGCTGCAATGAGAGCACAAATCAGAGTGGAAGCATACGAAGAATTGTTGAATCCACCACCTATTCAATTCCCACTACATCCAGATTCACCAATTAAGATTGACTACAACAATAGTAGTTCTTCAAAAGTTGGCAATGGAGACAATAAAACAGAGGTTGGTATGGATGATTACTTACGGGATATGACTTCAATGGAGAGAATGTTTTTAGATGCATTCCATAATGATGAGCTAGGGGATGATGCTCATATCAGTGATACTATTTTCGAAAGCTTGAAATCGGCTTCCACCACCCCTCTCTTTGGACCTAGTGCCCAATCAAAGTCTACCTAGCTTGGGACAACAATCTTACTGTACAACATGAAAGAAAAATTTGGCATGCCAAACACATGTTTCTCGACAATATTGAGGTAATTGACCAACAAGTGCCTTATATTAATTTTGAGAAATCTTGTCACAAAATCAACATTAGAAATGGTTTCTTTTATAAACGTTAAATGACCTTATACATGTCTATTTCCCACTAACTACAGGATATTGAAAAATAAGGTTCTTCCTAGTGATAATGTTTTTCCCGGTAGCTTCGAAGAGGCAAAGAAGTTGTTGAAAATGTTGGGTGTTGAGTATATATCATATCATGCATATCCAAATGATTGTATTCTATATAGAGGAGAATATGAAGACAAAGAGATATTTATGAAATGTGGGCATGACAGGTACCATAGATCAAATAAAAATGGTAAATTGCATGGTCCTCCTCATAAGATATTGACGCACATGCCTATAACCCCAAGGATTCAAAGGCTCTTTCATTGCAAAGAATTAACTATGTTGCAAGGATGGCATGCCTCGCACAGAAGTGAGTCGGTAGTTATGAAAATGCCAACAGATTCAATAGCCATGAAGCATATAAAGGATACATGGCCAAACAAATTCAAGGATGAAGTACGAAGACTATGACTCAACATAGAAATGGATGGGGTGAACCCATATTCCCTCCAAAACACCAACTATTCTATTTGTCCCGTAGTAGTGATCAACCAAAGTATCCCCCCATGGTTTTCCATGAAGAATGAACATCTTATGTTGGGTTTTATAGTCCCTAGTAGAATACAAGTGAAGAATATTGATCTGGATGGATTTCCACATATGGAAGGACTTTATTGTGTTCACCAAGTTGATTTGCAGAGTGGTGGTAAACTTATATGTTTTGAGTTTATATTTCTCATGCATTTTATTAATGATTTGTGAGAAAGGGGTCTCATGCATTCCTATGCTTTATGAGATGCTCATGCATATTATTTATGCTTTATGATATTTTGAAAAACTCATACATTATTATTCATTATTGATGTAAAATGATTAATACTTGTGAGGGAAATTAGACTCGCGCATTTATCATTAGATTATCATTTTGGAAATTGGTTTTTGTGTGAGAAACCACCTCACACCAATTTTCCATTATTCAAAATTATAGTTTGAGAGAATCAATGACATGGATGATGATTATTTGGGTGGTTTTGAGACTTTTCCCTTTATGCACTTGAATATAGCTCGAGATCCTACATTCATGGATCTTGTTTTTCCTCTTTTGTAATTAGATCCTATTATTGTGGATCTAGGAGTTAATGCTCTCTCTTAAGAGGGAGTGAGGAAAAACTATATAATGCCTTATGTGATCCCTTTCTAGGGGGAGATTAAGGAGGAGAGTAATGGAGAGTTAATGAATGGAGTTAGAAATCCATAGTGCTACTACTCCAAATATTTTGTGAGACTCATTCATGTAAGGTATTATCGTTGTTGATGTATGGAGAGGTATAAGTGTGAGAATTCTTCTTGAATCCTCATTGAAGGAGAAGACATCTCTTATGTAAAAACTTATGATAAGGTCCCAACATATTTTGAAGAAGGAATGAAAGTGATCTGTATTCCAATTGAAGCGGGTCTGGAGACGTAGCCCAGGAGGGGTGAACTCTGTTACCAACATTGGTTGTCTCTCTCACTTGTATTTTCATGTGATTTATTCCATTTTGAGTTAATGTGTGTCATGTATTATTGTTTAAAATCATGGCTAAGCATGTATTCATAGCCCCTTTAATCCTTACACAAATACTTCATTAGAAAACAATTCTTAATTGAAAACTTGTGTAAAGTACTCACCCATTTTCAGATCATGTGGTAGGTTGACTGCTTTGCAGGATGGTAAAAGGAGAGAAGAAAGAAGAAAGACTTCAAGAATTAGAAGAGATAAATCACAACATTCAAGATAAAAATGCAGAGTTGAGGAGACTTTTGCAAGTTGCAGAAGAAGAGAAGCAAGAGCTTCAAGAGAGGTCTCATCTTCATGGAGAAGTCCTCAACAGAATTATTGAAGAATTGCAGCTTGAATTGCAAACCAAGGATGATATCCTAGATAAGTTGCAGCATGGTGAACAAATGGAAGAAAAAGAGCCTTCTATCATGGATGCAAAAACTCAAACCGAGGTATATGATGTTTGGTCATGTTCAATGTTTTCTCAGTATGAAACTAACATGGGAATGAAACTCCTCACGAAGATGGGATGCAAAGGAGGGTGACTTGGAATTCATGGCCAAGGAATCACTCAACCATTAGAGGTGGTACAAATACCACAATTTGCAGGTTTTGGATACAGTCAAGATGAGATTAGAGAGTGCTCAAAGTTCACTGAATAAAGAGCCACTTCAAAACCCATATCTACATCATCAGGTTCCAAGAGAGGAAACAAATCATCTAGTCCTAGTCCACGTTAGATCTACATCAAGGAAAACTCACCAAGGTATGCAAGTCATTCAAAGAATTTTCTTGAGTGTAATAAAAATGGTTTCTGCATTACATCTTCTAACCATCATGTAGCCAAGAACCAAACAAAGAATGTTTGGGTTGAGAATATATATGCATCCACGGGAAGTGAGACAAAGGTGAAGGAACCTCTTTCACGTCCTCATGGAAATGAGATTCTGTTGAAGGGAAAACAAATAAATTATTGTAGCCATTGTAATCTAAGTGTTCATTGGGAGGAGAAGTGTTTGAAGCTTCATCCCGAACTTCGTCACACACCAAGAAAGAAATCTGTGGAAGTATCCACCAAGAAAGAGGCTGCACAAAAGGTGATGGAGCATGTGATCAATGTTCCTCCACTAGTCCCCGAAGAAACTTAATTGAAAAAATAAGGTACCTTTTATTGGTTGGGTAAGAAATGTATCTCATTCTTGCATAGACAATATTATCACATGTTGTAGCACTTCCAATCATTTTGCTTGTTTCCGTTGATTGAAAAAAACATGGAGTAAACTAAATTCATTTGTATGAGCAAGCATTGATAAAGATCACTTATTCATAGTGAAACTATGAAGCATATCATTTGTTTGTTCATCGTTCAATTTACCACATGTTGTAGTGGATTGTGCATGGTATTTCTATCACCGTGCAATTTATTTCACTGAGTTTCAGAATGGTGGTAGATCACTCTTACAGTAAAATACCACAGCAGGTATTGTGGAATAAGAATAAATGTTCAATATTTCAGTAGCATTAAATGATGCGAATCTGTTTAATATTTCATTATGATTGATCATGATGAGGGTATTGGTGTTACTCCAAATATTCATGATGAATGCACTTACACGATTTCTCCTACAATGAGAGTTCCCACGAAGCTTAAGAATCTACATGCCAATTGAGAGATCTTGCAAGATCTGGCGATGAAAGAAGACTCTTTTGCAATCACAATTAGTTTTGGGACCCTATATCAGGAACTTGACCAAAAATACATATAAATGTCGAGCTCAAGGGAGCCAATTAACATATTTCTGCAAAATTGAAATATTTCTGTCAGTTAACATGTTCTACAAATATATTGGCATTCACCATGAGCATGGATGACCACTGTCATAGGAGGAACCACTATCATTTTTCTTAGAGGAGGCTGAAATTGCATTCTAGGCACTCGTGAGAAGATTTGCAATATTGGGGAAGTCTACATGGCTCCATTATCGAATTTATTAGTGTAAATACAACAATGAATTCTAATATCCAACGTTTTCTCTTGGACCGTGATGTGGGAAATATGTTGATAGAATATATTTTGATGGCATGCTATCGATCAATAATTTACATGGGTTCTTTGCTGGAAAAGGAGATTTCCCCTTTCCAGGCCAGATGCTTTCATTCAACAAATCTGTGTATGGAGTTTGTAGATCCCTTCGACAAATTCTTAGATGGATTCTTGGGAAAGACCGAATCCTATGTTACCATTTGGTCTCACCTGGGTTTGATTTTGGAACTATACACTAAGGAGTCGGATATCCAGATCACGTTTTCATTGCTATGGGAGGTGCAAAGGCCATTTTAGTGATTTTGGGTTTGGTGATATCGTTGTCAAATATTCATTGTTCCAGGGTGCATGGGTTTTGACCATGTGATTTTAGTAGCGCTTGTAGAGAGAAAGGATGTAATCTTTTTGACACTCAACACCCCACTTTCAGTGGAAAACCTGTTTTATAGTCTATTCCCAGGCTAATGTTATTGGATATATCAGTAAATGCGGACATAAACTGATCTCCCTAGATCCACCTAGATCTAGAACAAAACAAAATAGGACATGGCACTTTCCCTAAGCTCTAATCATTGAATTTACCATGATATAAAGGATGAGTAACATACCTTTGAATATAGCTTCCTTATGTCTTTGTTTCCCCTTCTTCGCTCCGGTGTTCTTGTGCTATTGATCCTACAATGGAACACAAACCAACCAAAGTGAAAGAAATAATAATATATTCAATGAAGAATTATACATGTGATCAAGGAATCATGTAATAAAATGAGAATGATTTTATGGGAAAGAAACATGCCATTGTATTATATTAAGAGAAAGTGGAAGATACAACCAAAAATCCTTGATGTCGCTAAGTTCCCTTTCGGTGGAATTTTCTCTTGACACACATGCTTGCTCCAAGCTTGCATGAAGATGATCCACAATAATTTGATAAGCTAAGATGAAGCCTTCAAGCATCTGATGTAGAGTACCTCACACAATTCACAACCTATTACATGAGAAATCCATCATTATATAGGAGAACGAGAGATAGTTAAAGAGATCAAGATGATCCCGCCAAATCAGAGAGGTGGGTAGGATCTCAACCACATGGATGCAACCTCATATTCTAGAAGATTCCTTCTATAACTTTCGTGAACTTCTTCCTTTTTCTTAGTTTTAGAACGCTGCCACACCCTATCTATATAGAAGCTTGCGGAAACTTCGCAGGCTAGGTTTAGAGTAGCCCGCGAAAATCAGGCATTTCCACACTGTATAATACTACTAGCTTGCGACGTTCTTCTAAAAACAAGCCTTGTAGAGCAGAAAACCAACTATTTTTCTCATGGGAAAGATCCTTTCGAGAGGCTGAATACATGCTTGTAGACACATCACCAGGGTGACCAAAATAATGTGTAGCAGAATGTGCCCCAAAGTATGAGGTTGGAATTTTTGACAGCTGAAATACTTTGTAGAACATGTGTGTGTGTCAGAAACAAGGAGCGCACCAATCAAGAACCTGTAAACAACCAAGCATCTGCGCAATATTATACCATTTATGAGGTAGGCATTCCCATGCTCAGATTACAAATGATTTAAACCATAAATGTCATTCATGGCCACCAATCATACACTGTGTATCCATGTCACCAAGATTATACATAGCCACCAGGAATGCACTGTGGATATATTCTCTAGAAAACTCAAATTTGGACATAGCCACGAGTCATACAAAGTGGATCTAGGTGTTAATACAAATCATAAATATTTTGTCGCAACCTGGACCAAAATGATGATATCTAGGGTCTTCAATCCCTTCATCCGTAAGTACAAATCTAGCCATGCGATTATAGGTAATGAAGTCAAACATGGCATAAACCACTTGATTACCAGTCACTAATGAAAACCATTAACAAGTGAGAGGGAAATCACCATTGATGTCAATGACTCCCAAGGTACCTTAGTACAAGGCATCGAATGCGAATAAGTGAGTTGAATTCAAGCACTCGATAGAATCTCTCGATCAGGGACTAATGATGTGAATCCACTGTCGAAAGTGAAGAAACCTGCCATTGAGGCATGCAGGATCTAAGGTACTAAATGATTTCTTTGTCTTATTCCTGGACGATGAGTTGAAGTTGACAGGAAAAGACTTGTCACAAGAGGGCCTTGATGTATCCTCCATCAATGACGTGAAATAGGTAACAAATTTAGGGTAGATCAAAGTATGAAAATAATTTGAAACTGACACGGGGAAGGTCGACGTGGTAAGAATTGATAACTGTAGATGGCTGACTCGATAGAGGGCTTGTGCAAGGTTGGAATTCTCTTGAACATATGAACGACACGACAATGGTCTTGGCAGCATTGACTCAAAGACGACCCAAGATATCAACTTGCAGAAGGTTAGACAAGAGACAAATGAATTTCCCAACCTGGGTTCAATGACAAAGGGGGTGTCATGTTCAAGAGCGACTATTAATGCCACTAAACACAAATATAGAGACATATTTCTTTCCCAAATTTTCCCCTACCATTTCTGGCGAGTACCTCTTTATTTTTACACAAGCTTGAGGAGGATAACATATGCTTGTTGATGTAAGCTCATCCTTCAGATGAGTCCCTCAGAGTATGTTTAATGAACCCTAAGAAGGAGTGGTTTGGTCCCATATGGGTCTTTCGATGTTTGTTTAACGAGTCCAAAGATAGAAAACTCAGGGGTTTTCATGTTTAGAGAGTCTGAAAAACACTTATAGAGAAATCTCTCAGTTCCTTTTTCATAAAGTAGTTTGATGAGACTGAAAAAGTGATAAACTATCACCCATCAAACATTTTATTCAAATACTCTTACAAGCGTGAAAAGAACAAGGTCGCTTGACAATCTTTTCATTTTTATGGAGCGTGAAAAGAGCTTAAAGGATATTCCATGAGCTTCGTTATTTTCGTGTTACCATGACGAGTACAAAAAGATGAAAAAAGTATACTCTGTTGCATTCTCATCAATTTTCGAGCATGAGAACAAACAAAGACTAGGCTCGAGGTTTTTTTGAAAAACATTAAAAATTACTTGTACATGTGACAAACAGAAAAAAAAAATCAAGAAAATAATCCGTATTTCATTGTTCAGGATCCTAGTTCTTCCATCTGCGAGAAAATAAAACACTCACGAGACCATTAAAACTTTAGTTTTTGGAGAAAATGTATAAACTAATATGAAATATTAATAGAAAAAGTAAAAAATGAAATAAATATAGGTAAAATCTCTTTTTTACTATTTCATTTGCATTTTGCCCAAAACTTGCCTAGAAACCCTATTTTTAACTCAAACTTTGGTTGTCGATTGTGGGAGGTACGGGTGACCATTCAACAAATGGATTCCTTCAAAACGGTAATATCCTTGTCCACTTTCTTTTCAATGGATTAAATTTCATTTTTATTGGTGTAAAATTGATTTTTGAGTTGAATTTTAGGCCGGTAGGTGCACACAGGGGTCGCCGCAGGTGACCTATGTCGGTACCTGTGGAAACCATGGGTTTCCATAGGTGGCTTGTGGTTCACCTGTGGAAAACCCACACTGTGTGTAATACTCCACCTGCGACGATCGGAAATCAAATTTTCTTCACTTGCGTTTAGCCAATAAAAACTTTTCAAAGCAGCAAATAAGGATACTAATTTCCCTTTACTGTCCCAATGCAGGTTTTTGATCATCAAAATGCTGGAGTGGAGGGAGAGGGAGCACGAAGATGATGATTTCATCACCTTGAATGACCAGGGTACCATAAATTCCCTCCGACAGTGTGGGTTACTGAAATTCTTTAAAATCCAGGGCATGAGGGCCTAACTAAGGTTGTTGGAGTACCTAGTCCACATGTGGGATGTGGACCAATAGGTGTTTCATGTGGGTGCCCACACACTATCCTTAGATATCGAGGATATCTATTTCTTGACGGGGTTATCCCGTCTTGGATCTCATGTGACTTTGATAGGAGGCAGAGGTGGTGGTCTACCAATGAGTGAATATCTCCGTCGATATTGTGATACCGAGGTAGAGAGACGTAAGGGAAAAATTGCCATCAGGGGTGTCCGGGATTTACCCCTCCAGACTATTATTTTTACCATTGCATGTATGGAGGGGAGTTCATCTCCTCACATGGCCCTCCAAATCTATTTTCAATATGCAATAGAGTGCATGGAGCCTCGGGTTTTTAACTGGAGCGACGAAGTTCTTCATAGCATGAAGACACAAATGAAAAAATGCAAGAAAGGGGACCTGAAACAATTTGGATATAGGTCTATATTAGTGTATTTATTCCTAGAGAGGGTCCCCCATTTACGTTTACATGTAGAGTGGGGCATACCAGCTCTACGAGACATAAGGATGAAGAGGTGGTGTGACCTCATGGCCCAGCATGTGGCCGGCCCCATCGTCAAGTATAATGATGTATTTTTTGACTGGTTGAGGCCTCAACTTCTGATGGTAGACAATTATGCATATGTCGGGTTTGAATTCAAAGGTGATCCCGACTTGGTTCTACCTAAGGGATTTCAGTGGGGAGACCTAGGTAAGAAATACATTTTTTTTTATGATGTTTTTGTGAATTTTGAAATATAAAATGTTTTTTATGCTTTCAATCCAATGACTAATCAAAATGTTTTGACAATGCAGATGTGGGGCACAACGGAATTCGGGTACATCCCCTATTAAGAGATGAGGGAAAGTAGTCACGGTAGAAGTATGGGATGTTGGTGATTATGAAGCGGTCGAACATAACCTAGAGGGATTGACAATAAATATCCCGAACATCGCCATCGATGAGATTTAGAGGCGTTATCAACTCCATACTGTGGGCGTATCTGGTTCACTTAGTCGACTACTTTGTAGGGTAGCATGGGAAGTAGTGTTCTACCGTCAGCAACATCCTTGATGTTATTTTTTATATGAAGCCAAGTGCTTCTCATTTTGATATTTTTGGTCTTTGGACGAAAACACTTTTTGTAAAAATATTTTATCGTTATATATATACATGAGGATTCTATCGGATTACTTGCTTTAATGTGAATTGTGGTTGGATTTGCATGTGTCTCAAATTTATTTCTAACACATAATTAGCTAATGCATCTGTTAATGTATTTAGACATCTAGGAATATGATGATATTCAATGTAATCAAAGTAACGTTCCAAGAGGCGAATTCATAGATATACCTGTAACAAAGTAGGACTTCAGATAGCATAAACATTACTTAACTTTAGTACCACTAACTATGAATCAAGTCGTATAACAAGGTGATGTATTCCAAGTGAAATAACATTGGTCAATAATTCGATGACTGGACTATATTCTGTGATATTGTTAGTTTCACGATCGAGGCAGACACCGTGTAGACTGATTAACGCGTTTGTAGGTGCATATATTTCCCAAGCAATGGATGCTAAGTTATGAGTACTATAACTAGTTCCTTCGGTAAAGCCAATGTCAGGTAGTGAAGGCACCGACGTATGGAAACCAAGCATAATGCAAGATAAGCAGCTGGGGGTCGAAAAAATAATAACTAAAAGCACACAAAATTAGCACACAATAGTATGATTCAATAAAAATACAAGCGCTCATGCAAAGATGGCCTAAGCATAGTAATTATTTAAATAAAGCCCATTCCTAGGCTCACTCAAAGGAATTCCATCATAATCCACTAACTCATAAGCTTCTCCAACACTCGCTTGAAAATATAAGGACCTTGCCACATAGCCTCGAATTTTCCGGCCCCTAGTAAATCATGATCTTGTTCATAGAGGAGAACTAGATCACCTTCAGAGAAAACACGTGGCCTGACATGCTTGTCGTATTGGACTTTGACACACTTTTTTTGAGCTTCAATAACTAGGGTGGCATCACAACGGGTTTCATCTAATTCAATCAGGTACAATAGACGTTCCTCTTCGACAAAGGTGTTGGGAAGAAATTCAACAGCTAACTCCAAAGATGGTATCTCACATTCAATCGAAAGGACAACCTCGATACCATACACTAATTGGAAAGGTGTGAACCCTGTGATAGACTTTATGGGTGTCTGATAGGTCCATAATAATGAAAAAAACACTGTGTGCCGACTTGTCTTGTGAATTCCTATTATCCATCGAAGCATAGTGATAAGAAATTTGTTTATCGCTTCAACCTGGCCATTAGCCTATGGATAGTAGGGGGTTGAGTTTTCATGCCGAAGACCCAACTTTTCAGTAAGCTCAAACATTATGAAATTTAGAAAATGGCTATGATGATCAGTAACGATATCTTGTGGGATTCCAAATCGAGTGATGATATGATTGAATATGAAAAGTGATGCAGTTTTTCCAGTGTTATCGAATGTAGTCATCGCCTCGGCCCATTTAGTGAAATAATCCACGGCTACGATGATGTATCCATGCCCCCTGACCAGGTGAGGGTTACATGTCATGAAGTCAATTCCCCATTTTGTGAAAGGACCAATGGAAAATATAGTGTGTAAAGGAGCGGGATGAGATCTTATTTTATTATTATACGTTTGACAAGCATGACACTTTTGGACAACAATAATACAATCTTTAAACAAATAAGGCTAGAAGTACCTGGCTCGTAGGATATTTTGGGCATAGGAATACCCAGACATATGACCACCACATGCTCCAGAGTGGCAGTCGTTCAAATCTTTCTCAGCCTCATCATAGGTGAGACAGTGTCGAAAAATAGAGTCAACACCACAATGATAAAGAGTGTCATCGAGAATTATGTATTGATGGGATTGATACCATATACGAAAATGGTCTATGCTAGAAAGGTCAGACCAGAAAGTTTGAGTCTGGAGGTAGATGATAATATCTCCGTACCAAGCGTCATCGGAACTGATCATAAAAATGGATTCATCAGACAAGGAATCCTGTGCCACGTTTTCTGTCTCAGTGGAGAGAAGGTCACAGATCAATGCGACGAAAACCAATGATTTATTAGACTTAGCACGTTCAAACTCTAAGTCGAACTCCTGGAGAATCACAATCCATTTAGAGTACTTTCCCCCTAGAAATTGGCGTGTAAGGATATGTTGCATAGGGTTGCAATCAGAAATGACAGTGGTTCTACGTAATAGGATATAGTGACGAAAACGTTGGACAACTTGAACAACTGCCAAGGCCAGTTTTTCCACATGTAGGTATTTGGATTCGGTAGTCATGAGAATTTGACTCAAATAATAAATTACATGTTCATTGTGCAAATCATCTTCTTGGACTAAAACCATGGCAATGGTAGAGTCCACAACGACGAGGTAGAGGAAATAGTCTCGACTATAATTGGATGGGAAAAGCAATGGTGTACGGGTTAGGGAAATTTTCAAAGCTTCAAAGGCTTTGTTGACAGTTTCATCCCATATGAACTCATAACCCTTCTTCAATAGTCGAGTAAATCCTAACGTTAACTCAACATAATTGGGGATGAATCAACGCAAAAAGTTTTCCTTCCCTTGCAAACTTTGGAGCTGGCAAACTGTAGAAGGGAGGTAGATTAAGGATAGCCTCAACCTTCAAAGAGTCCACCCCAATTCCATGACATGACACAATAAAACCCAGAAGTCGAGCGGACTCCACACAAAAAACACATTTGTGTGGGTTTAAAGGGATATGATAGTAACGACAACGAATGAAAATGGCTCGGAGATGGGCCGGGTGATCTTGACAATGCATGGAATGGGCCGGTAGATCATCGAGATACAGTTGGACGATGTGCTTGATATCGTGAAAAGCATAAGACATAGCACGTTGAAAATTCACTCCAACATTCTTTAAACCAAAAGGCAGTTTTTGGTAGGTAAAGGTACCCCAAGGACAGATGAAAGCAGTCTTGTGTTGATCCACGGGAAAAATATTAATCTGATTATAGTTGGAGAAACTTCCCATTAAAGAGAAGATTTCATTTTCGACGCAATCGTTGACGATCTGTTCAATGAAGGGGGTTGGATAATTGTCTTTAGGAAAAGATTATTAATATACCTATAATCGACACATACACGGATCGTGCCTTGTTTTTTATTGACCGGAACTAGATTGGATAAATCAATTAAAGCCATAGGATAGATAAAGTTGGCTTTAAAAAAAAATTCAACTTCGAGCTTGATAGAGGCAACTTTATGAGGGTAGACTGGGCGAAGTCTCTATCGAATGGGTTTAGCATCTGGGTAGGTTTTAATTTCATGCACAACGATATCGGGGTCAATACCTGACATCTCTTCGTAGCTTCAAGAGAAAACGTCACATAATTATTGAAAAATATCTTTATAAGTGACGACTTCATCATTGGAACATGCGGACCCAATGTGAACATTTTCAACAAATCCAGGTTTAATGGATATGTCAAGAGTAACGGTGGGTGAAATATTACTCATTTTTCCTTCATAAATCACATCGTGTGTTGACTCGGGAACATAGGAAATGACAACAATGGTCGACGAAGTCGAAATCTGTTGGTAACTCTCTATGGTGTGTTGCTCCAAGAAGAGGATGGAACGATGATGTCCATCATCCCATGGGGTGTATTCCATAGACATAACTGACATGATCATCTCATCTGTAGGGAATATGATGTGAAATAGACCGGGAGATGAATCACCAAGAGAGGGAGTAGAAGGGGTTGTTGATTGAATGACTTGATAAGAATATTCAACCGTACTTAAAGGAATGTGTTTCACCATAGCAAAGATAATCACTAGGATTGGGTACTATCCATGGGTCTTAAGACGTGGGGGTTTCACGGAAAGAGGTGGAAATCATGTTGATCGAGGCGAAAAAATGAGGTGGAACATCGGGTGGTGGTATCAGAAAGGTACCCATTAAAGTGGAATCTTTCAGGAGACCCACAATGACATTCTCGTACCTAGGAGGTGTCTTCGAGATAAATAGCACGTTTCTAGTACGAGAATCACAGTTGAAAAAGGCCAGTTGGTCAGCCGTATCAAATTTTCCTTGATGTGGTAAACATAATACATGGAAAAGGGTTGACACGATGACACACATGGAATCAATCTAGCTACAACCAAGCAAGAGGTTATAGTCAAGAGGCACATCAAATACCTTGACCTCTACGTTGACCGGTTTTCCTTCCAATGTAATAGACAATGAGGGAACAACACCATAGGGTTTAAAACCAGAGCCATTGAAAGCCTCAAGTGTATTATGTGATTCGGTGAGGGAAGGAGAGCCAATGGATTTCCAGCAAGCAACAAACATGACACACGTCAAGGCACCCTCGTCAATAATGGTTCTATAGATGTTCTTGTTCTCGACAACAACTTGAATATGAAATGCTAACTGAGGAGGTAGCCTTGGAATGTGATATTCCAAGTCAAAGATTATCAAATTCATATCTATGGGATCAATTCCACTGATGGCCTTTAACAGTGCCTTCCGTTGAGTGGAACAACTTTGAAGGACTTCGAGAGTTGACATCGCAGAGGATGGTTGCACAAGATCTTCTACAATATCGTAGTTTTGAGCAGCACATGCATGAGGATTGAAGGCATAATTTCGAGCAACGGACTTTGGAGGAGGGAGGAGAACTGTATCAGGACCTGGTCATTTGATATGAAGAGGACCATTGGGAGGTGAAGTCGAAGGAGGTAGTTGAACCAACAAAGGTGATAAATCATCAACTTTCTCCTTTGAAGGAGAATAATCTTTCACTTGAGTGGTGATGGCAACGTCATTCTTGGTAGAATTACTAGTACACATAAGGACATATGAAGTGGTGGAAGGATAAGATTAGTCATGATTGACCAATTGAACCTGATGTTGAGAAGGGAAAGGTTGTGACAAAACGACAGGTGTAGGAGGTTTTCCGGTCCCTTGAAGGAACTTAGTGACCTCAACGCATCTTGGACAATATTTTGTGTAGTGATCATCACCACATATAAGGAAAGGATATCGAGGTTTACGCTTATGCTTATCATCAGTAGACTGGGTCTTGGGTTTATTAGATTACGGATTATTATTTCTATCCTCCTTATTCTTACCATTTCTTTTTTTAGACTTATTTTTTCCGGTATGGGTGGGTTGAACATAGTTAAACTTAGAAGTTTTTCCGGTGGAAGGAGTAGGAGTTGGAGCACTTTGAACATTAGAAGTAGGAGATTTGGGATTGGTGTGAGTGGTTGACGTGGATTTAGTGTCAGCATGGAAGGTGCCAATCAAACCATCAATAACATGAGTAGTTGTTGCATTTGTTGAGGTAGCGGTGGTAGAAGGGCGAGGGGCATCAGGGAGCAAGTCATAAAGAGTGCCCGTTTGCAAACAAACGAGATCTAGGTACTGAGCATGACTAATTGCCTGCTCTTCAGTGACAACACCTCCCATGGAAATATCATGGGATATTTAATTCACAACTGATTTAGTGAACCATTCAACCAATAACGGATCAGGAAAGTCAAGTTTTATCAAACTTCATCTTCGTCTCCACTTATGGATGTGATCGAAAATATGAGTGGCCGAAGATTGTTTAAAGGAACTCAAAATATCAGTTCCTATCTCGTAGCGGATAGGCAATTGGTAATGTGTGAGAAAATCCATGGTGAAGGTGTTGAAGTCATCAAAGAAACCTAGCGGTAATTCTATATACCACTTTGCAGCTGAACTCGTGAGAGTTTGTTGAAATAGACATAACTGAATGGAGTCGTCCATCAAAGAGTTGGATGAGCACCAAAGGTGAAAAGCCATGACATGGTTGTTTGGGTCTTCTCCCGGTTTACCATCAAATTTGGGAATGTCGGATGGTAACTTGGCTGGTATGACGGGTCAATGGGGAGAATGTAAGATAGGATCATTCAAGATTCTAGACAAGTTAGGTAGATCCAAAGTGGCTAGAAAAGGAAGTTGTCTATTCACTTGAGGGTACTGGTGACTTTGGGGAGGAAGTCCCATCATTATACCAATAGGACCGTAAGCAATATGCATGTAGATGGAGTGTTCTAACAGATTTAGCAGAGGATGTGGAGGCATGTAGCCCATAGGGTTGGGTTGGTTGGGAATGTTCCCTTGAAAAGGGACACTAGACTAAATGTGTGGACCCCAAGTGGAACCCAAAGAACCTGGATATGGATGGCCTGAGTGAGGGGGTATAAAAGGGTTTCTTTGAGGTTGTTTCCCCCTGGATGATTGTGTATTTCCTTGGGCAAGGAGAATCCAAAGGTGGTCTAGTGATCTAGATGTGTTCTGTCCATACAGTGGGTTGTAGAGTCCAACCCGAGGTTGTCCTTCAAGTGGAGGATACCCCCCAATGTTAGATTTCCCTCCAACAAGAATATGATAACCAGAAGTGAACGAATGATGGGTGCTTCCAATTGGATTAGAGCCACTAGGGCCAGATCCCTTAGGAAAAGGTGGATAAGACCTTCCATAGAGGACCTGGGAAGGTGTAGGAACAAAACCAGTAGCAACATTGTACTCATGTGAAAACAAATGTGTAGAAACTCCGGATGGGACCTCAGTAGGGATAACAGTGGAATGATTCAAGGCGCGATACCCAGGAGGAAGTGATGCGATAGGTCTAGACGAGAGTGGTGTACCAATGTGAGCTTGACTAACCACCACATTCCTAGTAGGAATAGTCGTAATGTGCGGGACCATAGTAGAATGGGCCTTCTAGAGAGAAAAAGTCAAGATAGGACCAGCAGACTATGTTTCTGGAATGACAGTGATATGGCTGGTTGCAGCAGAAAAGTGCTTTGGCAGAACCGTGTAAGTAGCAGACACTTTGGGTATTTGTGATACGACAGGTATATCAACACCTGCCCCTGAGCTGTAAAGGTCCTGTTACAAAAACAGGACCATGGAGCAATAAAATAAAAAAAATGCGGAAACAAAACACAGAAGATACACAATACAATAGAGACACAGATTTACGTGGTTCACATGATGTGGGCTACGTCCACCAGATAAATTGCCAGGTCCTTCCTTTATTATTATCCAGCATATGAAGGGATACGACCTACAAAAAACTCGTTGTAACTTTCTCTTCTTTCTCTCATAGTCTCCTATCTCATAATACAATATTCACCATCAATCATAGCCCCAATACATTTCCCTCATAAAAGAGGGTTGCCTTCTAGGGAAAAATACCCTAACATAATCTCTACCGTTAGATGTGCAACCTTATAATGAATGGTCTAGATTTACAATGAAATTACAATATACATTTACAAGGCAATTTTTCCTTCGGGGGCTTAACCCTCGAACCCCCATTAGGGGACGTTGCCCCCGAACCCCCGCTGGGGACCTACTTGCCCCCAAACACCCTAGCCAGGGGAATAGCCCCCCCGGACCCCACAGAGGGGGTACCCCCCCTCTGCACTCCCTCGCGTGGAAGAGTGTACATACTTCTGGGGTGTAAATACTTGATGGGGTATAAACATGGCTAAAAGTAAAAGACCTTTGAATCAGGAAGACAATCAGGCTCCACAACCAACAGGTCCTGCACCATGCGAGGCGAGCTTCTAAATATGCTAGTAGTCCAAAGAGGATCCCCGACTCCAGGGCCTGAATGGGGTCCGATCGGTATTCCAGAAGTGTCAACAACAAGTTCTCCAGATGAATTCAGTCGAAGAATATGTCTCTCATATCCAGGAGGAATGCGGAAAGCCTCTAAAGAATCAGAAACAATTTGGAAACTTTCTAAAGAGGAAGAACCTTCCTCTTGTGAGGTTACAGTTTCCTGGACCTCTCTTTGTTGAGGAGATCCCTCCAGTGACTGAGGGGGTAGAGCGAGGTAATACTCCATATTTTCAGGAGGAATTCCCTGGACCCTACACGAACTGCGTGGAGGGTCGATGTTGGTCGAGCCAAATATTTTACGCAAAAAATCTATGGCCAACTACGAAAACAAAGAACACTCGCTAATAAAATATAGGAATCAAACCAAGCAAACAAACCTTCTTATTTCAAAGTCACTAGTTGGTGATGAAATCCAATGTAGCGAAGTCAAGACAAGAAGGGGCTAGGATAGAGTGGGTGGAAAAGTTACGTTGATGACCTGCTTAATGGACTTACACCCTGGTGCAAGCTCCCACACATAATTGTGGGTATACCCTCCAAGGAGCCCGAGTGAGTCTAGCCAACGTCAATTCTAGGTACCGTGAAGAATTGCCCCTCCACAGTCACCTCATGTAAGACCCTAAAATGATCGGCAAATAAGGCTACCGAGAACAAAAGTGATGCATGGGGAAACAATCGACAGTCTGATCCACATGCAAAGGCAGGGTATCGAACTTGAAATCAACTTGGGTATTCGGTCTCACCCGGGTTTGATTCTGGAACTATACGCTGAGTCACATATCCATATCACGTTTTCATTACTCTGGGAGGTGCAAAGACCATTTAAGTTATTTTTGGTTTTGTGATATTGTTGTCAAATATTCATCGTTCCATGGTGCATGGGTGTTGACCATGCGATTTCAACAACACTTGTAGAGAGCAAGGCTATAATCTTGTTGCCACTCAACACCCCACTTTCAATCGACAACCTGTTTTATAGTCTATCGCCCAGGCTAATGTTATTGGATATATCAGTAAATGCGGACATAAACTGATCTCCCTAGATCCACCTAGATCTAGAAAAAAAAAAGACACGACATGGCGCTTTCCCTAAGATCTAATCATTGAATCTACCATCAAAGAAAATATGAGTAACATACCTTTGAATATCGCTTCCTTATGTCTTTGTTGTCCCTGCTTCGCTCCGATAATCTTGTGCTATTGATCCTACAAAGGAACACAAACCAACCAAAGTGAAATTAACAATAATATATTCAATGAAGACTTATACATGTGATCAAGGAATCATGTAATAAAATGAGACTGATTTTATGGGAAAGAAAGATACCACTGTATTATATTAAGAGAAAGTGGAAGATACAACCAAACAACCTTGATGTCGCTAAGTTCCCTTTCGGTGACCCTTGCTCTTGACACACACACTTGCTCCAAGCTTGCATTAATATGATCCACAATAACTTGATAAGCTGAGATGAAGCCTTCAAGCATCTGATGTAGAGTACCTCACACAATTCATAGCCTATTCAACCTTAATCATTCCTTACTTTCTCTTGCTTAATACTTTTTCTTACTTAATGCTTAACCTTTTCCACGAGAAATCCATCATTATATAGGAGAAAGAGAGATGGTTAAAGAGATCAAGATGATCCCACCAAATCATAGAGGTGGGTAGGATCTCAAACACATGGATGCCACCTCATATTCTAGAAGACTCATTCTAGAAATTTTGTGAAATTCTTCCTTTTTCTCAGTTTTAGAATGCCGCCGCACCCTATTTATATAACAGCCTACGGAAACTTCGCAGGATATGTTTAGAGTAGCCTGTGGAAATCAGGCATTTTCGCACTATATAATACTACTAGCTTGCGACGTCCTTCTAAAAAAATCCTTGTAGAGAAGGAAACGAGTTAATTTTCTCATGGGAAAGATACTTTTGAGAGGATGAATACATGCTTGTAGACAAATCACCTGGGTGACCAAAATAATGTGTAATAGCTAAGCAATCCAAAAAGTTTGGAAGCTGCGGTGGAAATGACAACATAATTCGTAAATGCATCAGTTGCGGAGGAATCCAGTGTGCATAGTAAAAGACGATTGAAGAAGCGTTTGAGGGGATATTTTACCTTAGTGGAGGATATGATGTTGTGTGAGTGTTGGACACACCTACCACACTTAGAGGGGGGGGTGTGAATGAGTGTGGGGCTCTTTTTCCCAAAACTTCCCTCGTGCACAAAACTTATCAATTAGCATTCAACATTTATTCATTACCCATTGTTGTCATTTATAACCAGTTAGATGTAGGCACATATGAACAACATATATCAACAATATATCATCAACAAGTCATCATGACAATGGACACAAAGAAAACAAGATGTATGTACAATTTTCTTTTTATTACAGACTACAATCCTTGGGTTTATCAGCAACAACTGAATAGAGTACAACTCTACAAGAGCATCAGCTCTATATGCAAGACTCAACTTACACCCTCAGCATCAACTGAGATGAGGCAACAATCCTCAATAGATATCAATCTGTTAATAGCTACACGACCTGTCAGTAGTGCAGCCCATGTGTGAACTCTCCTTGGCTCACTACAACCCACGTGTGAACACGGCCAGTGTATGATGTAACAAGCATATGCTTCTGAGAAACTAGGGTTTTGCTTTGCTTCACATGCAATCACTTTCTCTTCTGTCTTCCACTGTCCAAACTGACCCACAGTCAGTCACAACACATCCAAGCTCTCCAATAACTTGCTCATGCTCCACAACAAATCAATATGAATGCTATCTCAATCATGTATAAACAAGTAGTGTACCATAGCAATCATGTCACTACTGAATCACAAGAGTGATGCTCACTCCATCCATCAAATCAACCAAATTAAGCCACATCATAGAAGCCATACCAAGAATTCCCTAAGCATTCACAACATATCAAACAATAACATCTATCAAG
>ML778188.1:661691-673678 GCA_009831015.1 Picea engelmannii
TTCATATTATTATTCCATATACAAGCATGGGTCCTCCAACCATTCTTCTAGGATAACTCATTCCGTAAAGCGTCTTCCCATGAGGGATTTCACCATAAGGGGACCACTTTGGAGTTCATCCATTTGTGCACCTTATCAACCTTGATAATACACTTATGATTCATCTTTGCATAGATTGGTTTCCACTTGGACATATACATTCTCATCAAGGGAATCATATCAATCAATTACTTGACATCAATCAAACCAAACCATTGACATATGATCCAACAATATCCCAAATAATCAAACCATTGGCATCAATGATAACATGATCCAACAATGAGGAGCATATTCCAACGCTTTGGCACCATTGTATACAAAAAGCCGAGAGGGATCCCATCATATATCGCAGAAGGAGGTTCCATGGAGATATCAATAGTAAACATTCACCCATCACCAGGATAGAGTCACCGATTTGAATGAAGGAAATATGGTACAAACATGCGTAGGCATCATCATCGTTGTCGAAACTAAAAGATAATTCAGTGATTGATGTCAATTGGAAGTGGTGTAATGATGGCATTACCTTTCTCCCAGATGGTCGTATCAGGTGAGGCAAATCCCAAACTATATGGGATCTCCAGCTATTTGAGAAGAAGTCGCAGAAGGCCTCCATGAGTGCGGACTTGGTGGGATTCCAAAGTCCATGAGCTCAAACATCTAGCACGTCGCCTAAATCACATATATTTTTCACCATTTAAAATCATGAGCAAATTTTGGGGGATTCCAAAGCTCATGCATGGTCCATGTTGACAACATTTCTGTTTTGGGTTCCCTGGAGAGATCCCATAGTGCATGGTAGCGCCATATTGATGGAAAGTGGTGTGATTCCAAACATCTATCCAAAGGCAGAACCTATGATGTATTCAACCTTTGATGAAGCTGTAAAGCTTGCGTATTTTTGTGCTCAGTCTGATGCTTTCGATATTGGATTTATTACCACCAATGAGTTCACCAGTGATGATATTTTGGAGGAAACGTATCCTGCCGTTGAGAAAATATTGTGTAGTGACTGGAAAAAGGATCCAACAATCCCCATTGTGACTGGATTCCTTGGGAAGGGTTGGAAGACCTCTGTTGTGACTGCCTTAGGCAGGAGTGGGAGCCATCTTATTGCAACATCTATTGGCAAGGCCTTAGGCCTGAGATAGATTCATGTATGGAAGGATGTGGATGGGGTACTGACTTGTGATTCAAATGGATTTTCATGTCTGGCAGTCGATCATTGAAAGGATCAACGTCTATCCAATTATAATCAAATTTTCTACAGTTTGTGAATTCATTCTCAAGCAATGGAAAGGGTTTCAGTATTTGTTCGTAGTCGAATTAGATACAGGCCAGATCCTTGGCATTCAAATTACAACCTATATTTCTCTTCTCTCATTCCATCACTCGAAGAATATTCCTTGTTCCATCTACCTCTTCTTTTGATGGTGTGCTTTTATGAAAATGTGGTCCACAGTACGAGTGAGATGTGGTGATAGAGTTGGAGATATTGATGGCATGGATTAGATCTATTTATGTCGATTCGTCCTATGCAGCTCTGGTTGTTGCATCCATGTCATCATAGGGAAAACTACTATATTTGGTTGTGCAATAGATAAGACCCCATAGCTAATGCGTCTCAACCATGTGCTGAATACCAAGATGGGATGCAAATCAAGTCCGAAGTCTCAAAAGGTATGGATATGGTGATGTATCTCAGAGAGAGAACTTCCCATAAATTTGGTAAAGTTTGATAATTGAAAAATAAGGTTTTATATTATTACTTTTGGATGGTATTTTGAGTAGTAAAAATCTTTTTGTGCAAATCCATATGCCAAAGTAAATATATCAACTTTTTCCATAAGCCATATATTGATTTTTTCTTTGTCCAAGGAGATGCCAAAGTAAATGAAGGCATACACCTTCATTATTCTTCCCATAGTTTCCATATGATGGATCAAAAGAAATCAAGGGGCATTTTGCCTATGCTTAGAGTTTGATATATGACCATTAAAGGAGTTGGGCATTTGATGTGCACATGTTGGCATATATGACCATAGTGCATTCTTTTGTGCATCATTTTGGCACATAAAAATTTCCTTCAAAGATTTGATGTAATTTCCATGGAAAGGCTATAGTTTGGCCATAGTGCATTTTTTTTGGCATCATTAATTTGGCATTAGAATTGCCTTCGAATTTTGATGTATTGGCCATGTAAAGGTATTGATGTAAGAATAAAATCATCATGTAAAAAGGTTATGAAGCATTGTAATGGTTGTTTATCCACTCTTGAGTGAGGAGAGGGAGAGGCATTATTTTGCGCCTTAAGACTTCACTGGATTCTTTGGAATCATGATGTAAATAGTTGATTGAGGTGATTTTCCTAGGCCTATTTTCGCGATTCATTGTAAACTTGACCAAAGAGTGTAGTTATAAACTCTTGGAAAGGTACGCCAAAGATTGTGGTACATGTATCATCTGCTACATGTTGCAAGATTATGCAGGTGGACTTCGACATTTCAGTGCCGAAGAATAGAGGTGAAGGAGATAAGAGATGTTCCTTTCCAAACATTTTCTTTGCAGCGGTTGCGAGTGTTGGCTTTGCATTCTAATTATGAACTACGCATGTGAAGGATTCTTGAAAGAATGCACCTTTTGAGGACATTTTCATACATATAGAGTTGATACTTTTGGAGACCAAAAGGTTCTTTGTGGGGAGGTGTGATCTGGATGGATTTCCACACATGGAAGGAATTTATTGTGTTCACCAAGTTGATTTGTAGAGTGGTGGTAAAACTTATATGTTTTGAGTTTATATTTCTCATGCATTTTATTAATGATTTGTGAGGAAGGGGTCTCATGCATTCTTATGCTTTATAAGATGCTCATGCATATTATTTATTCTTTATGAACTTTTGAAAAACTCATACATTATTATTCATTATTGATGTAAAATGATTAATACTTGTGAGGGAAATTAGACTTGTGCATTTATAATTAGATTATCATTTTGGAAATTGTTTTTTATGTGAGAAACCACCTCACACCAATTTTCCATTATTCTCAATTATAGGTTGAGTGAATCAAGGACATGGATGACAAATCTTTGGGTGGTTTTGAGACCTTTCCCTTTATGTACTTGAAAATAGTTTGAGATCCTACATTCATGGATCTTGTTTTTCCTCTTTTGTAATTAGATCCTATTATTGTGGATCTAGGAGTTAATGCTCTTTCTTAAGAGGGAGTGAGGAAAAAATATATAATGCCTTATGTGAGCCCTTTGTAAGGGGAGAGTAAGGAGGAGAGTAATGGAGAGTTAATGAATGGAGTTAGAAAGCCATAGTGCTACTATTCCTAAGCTTTTGAGAGACTCATTCATGTAAGGTATTATCCTTCTTGATGTATGGAGAGGTATGAGTGTGAGTAGTCTTCTTGAATCCTCATTGAAGGAGAAGGCATCTCTTATGTAATAACTTATGAGAAGGTCCCAACATATTTTGAGGAAGGAATGAAAGTGATCTATATTCCAATTAAAGCGGGTCAAGAGACATAGCCCAAGATGGGTGAACTCCATTACCAACATCGATTGTCTCTCTCACTTGTCTTTTCATGTTCTTTATTAAATTTTGAGTTCATGTGTGTTATGGTTAAGCATGTATTCATAGGCCCTTTAATCCTTATGCAAATACTTCATTAGAAAACTATTCTTAAGTGAAAACTTGCATAAAGTACTCACCCGTTTTCATATCAAATATGGATGCCTACCTACAACCATTGGTAGATGAATTGAAGGAATTATGGGAAGGGATAAATGTATACAATGTATCAAGACCCATCGCAACATAGAGGAGTTTTACGTTGTATGGAATATGTGCTTACAACATACATGATTATCCAGGCTTAGGATTTTTCTCTAGTAATTAATTTTTTTATTGATTTGTTTATACACGTAACAATATTTATTTTCATATTTAATTCGTTGTGATTGACATTCTATTCTTAAACGCTAATGTGTTGTGTATACAATAATTTCACAGGTCTTGTAACTAAAGGATATCATGGATGTAAATGTTGTGGACCTTCTATGAATGATAGGTTGTCCAACCACCTACGAAAGTTAGTGTATGACTGCTCAAGGGTATTCCTCCCAGATGAACACCGTTATAGAAGAGCAACATTTGATTTCAATGGTAAACCAGAGAGAACCGAAAGGCCTACAATAATGACACCAGTAGAATGGATTAGAGCATATGAGAGAGAGAAGGAGAAGGAGATTACATAAATGTTCGATTCAAATGGAGAGCCTATGTTCGATGATCCAAAATTATTCGACACCTATTTTGAGAAATTTCCCAATGGGATGAAAATGAAATCTATCCTTTATGAGATCCCATATTGGGAGCATCTTGAGATTGCCCACTTACTATATCCCATGAATATATTTAAAAAAATTTCATTTTATTTATGGAGGAACATATCATCGAAAGAAAGTGACACATTGGATGTGAGGAGAGATCTTATTTCTTCAAAAACTAAAAAGAAACATTTGCCAATACAAGAAAGTAGAGGAGAGGTTGGTCCATCTGATTCTTTCAAAGAAGGTGATGTCCCATGGATTTCGAAGAAAGAATATATTATTTGGCAAAGGAAGTTGTATTGGGTGTGAAGGTGTCTTCTTTATATGGGTCTTCCCTATGAAGTTGCTTCACTGTGTGTCAAGACCATTTGTTGGGGTTGAAATCACATGACCATTTGAACTTTCTAAAGGTACGACGTATGTCAAAAATATGATTTTATTATTTGTAATTTTTATTTTTATGCCATGGGATAAAACATAATTAATTTTGTATGTGTTTACTTTGTAGTGTCATTATCCTTTTCTCGTGCTTGGGTGTGTGAACCATGACTTCCCCCATGACCTAAGGCGTGCCATATCTAAATTATTTGCATTTGTATGTTGGATCACATCAAAGGAGATTCATATGGCTAGCATTCCACGGTGGCATCAAGAGATAGTTGAGATTGTTTGTATGATTAAGAAGGAACTATCGCCGAGTTTCATGGACTTGAAGGTTCATCTTCTAATTCACCTAGTAGATGAGGTTGAATTAGTTGGGGTGGTCTCCTATCCTTGGATGTTTTTTTTAGAGAGGTACATGAAGAAATTGAAAGGATTTGTTAGTCAAATGGAAAAACTTGAGGGGTATAGGGCAGAGGGGTACATATCATATGATTCTTTCTATTATGTGAGTGAGTGCATCATGCAGATTGATAACACACTAGGTGCAGTAATGTTGGGTGATGGAAGGGATGAAGAAAAACGAGAAGGGGAGCTTCTCCAAATGAATGGAAAAGGCTCTTGATAAAGAGTAAGTGAATTATCATTTTTCAAATTTATATACAGTAACTATTCACATAGAACTTCATAATGTATATTTTCATGATATCATATATACTGTATGTTGGTTTGATTTCATGAATACATTAGCGAATTTAAAAATTGATTCCATCAATAAATTCATTCTTTAAAACTCAGAGGAAACACAATTGTGGGTCGCATTGTACAAACATAAGAGGAAATGAGAAAGTGACAGGAAAAAATTTAAACGGTTTAATGGTAGAAGTATGCCTTATCCTGATCATTTAAAAGAAAACATGCCAATGATATGCCCCAACATTTGGGTTTTTGACCAAGTTAGAGAGAAAGATGGTGCATCTGATCATTACTTGCGCGAAGAAGATGATTGTTGGCCCTTGACCAAGTTTTGGGAGATCCTTGATCAAGTTTGACCTATTTTGGGACTTAAATAGCCTGCCGAAGATGGAGCGCAAGATGAAGCATAGATCATAGGATCTCGGCCCCTTTTTGGGATTTGGGAATATGTAATGGGAATGGAATGTCGACCCATGGGTTTACCCATGTTTAGGCCTATTTTTTAAAGTATAAATAGGTGTCTAGGCAATGTAATGAGAGGGGAATATGCATCTATGTGATGTAAGGTCGATAAACTAAGTGCTAAGTGCAAGTATGATTTGTAGATGCTTTGTGCATATTGTGAGAACTTGTGGAGTTAAATGCAAGTGGTTGTAAAATACCATGGAAGGCTTTGTGCTAGACCTAGCTCGGGGAAGAAGGATCTGGCGAGGTGCACGCAGATATCTTGTCCTATGCGGAGTAGGGATTTTGTGGCTCTATGCATGTAGATGACCGATTGAAGCTAATGAATAAGAAGAGTTGGTGGACGTAGCCCTAGAGTGGGGGTGAACCACATAAATACTGTGTTATTCTTCTCTCTGTGATGTTCTGATGTATTTATGTGTTATTTTCTAAGTGCTTGATATAGATAGATAGATAGATATGTTTATTCTTTGTGCTTATGATGAATCTGGATGTTAGATATGATATAAGTGAATATTCTTAGTGCTTGAATCTGCCAGATCTGGTACATTTATATATGCTAAGTGCTTAAGTACTTTATATCAAGGTGAATGTTGCGATGCTCTGTTTTCTCTGCAGAGTAGACATTGGTTAAATAATAATGAACTGACAGTGCTAAGTGCTCTATTAAGTATTATAATCACAGATCTGTGTCCTAGATAAGGTTGGAGACACCTGAGTCCTGCAACCACCCCTGCCTCTACCTCAGGTGAGACTTCATCTGCTTCACAAGTGTTTTCGAAAGGGCCGATAGATAGGGTTTTTTTGGTGCGTTGTTGTAGCGTTGAACCATGGGTCTGCCCCTGTGCCAAAAAATGGTTTCGTTGTCGGGATCTGAAACTGTGATTGCTAGGAACTAAGGAAGAAGAAGCTTTGTGCAAAGATCCAAACTGAAATTGTGAAATCTCTATGCGTAGATTTGTTTCTCTAGTGCGCAATACTCTACTTAGTTTGAAAAGCTTTGTGCTAAGGAAAAGAAGTCTGACTTGAAGAAAAGAGGTAAGATCTGAAAGCTTTGTGCTGTGAGAAACGAAAAAGTGAGACTTTTTTATTAAAAGAGGTAAGATCTTAAATCTTTGTGCTCTGAGAAAGGTAAAAGTGAGAACTTTTGATAAAAAGAGGCAAGATCTGAAATCTTTATGCTTGGATAAAGGTAAGAATATTGAAAAATTCTAGATCTGAAAGCTTTGTTCTCTATAGAAGAAAGATAAGTGGAATTTTTTGTTTCAACAACATGGATCTAGGTATGTTGGATAGATTCTATCCTGGCTTGAAAACTAGGGTATTAATAGATGAAAGAAGATTTGATATGAGTATATCTGATAAGAATAGTGAAAAATATGTTATACCTATGCATAGAAAGAATGTTTGGACTAATAAGTGTATGCAGGACCCTAGAAATAAATGATTGCAGGTTAGCTACCATGATCCTAGCGTGTAGTATAGGAAAGGTTGGGGATCATTTAAAAGAAAGAGAGGATTAACCCTCTGTTACATTTTCAAAACACTGGGACATCTTGCTAAGGAATGACTTGGGAGAAGACCTAGTTGTCTTTGTTGTAAAGATATGAACCGTGAAGTATTGGATTTCCCTAGAATGATCACTAAACTTGAAGAAATGAACATGAGAGAAGAAAACCCTAAGGCAGATCTAGAAACTAAGATTATGACAGAATCCCAGAAAGAATTAGAGAAAGTATTGCTACAGATGAAAGAAACCCTAAATGACCACCGACATGTCAGATTATCAGAGATATTCAAAGAAAGGGAATGCCTTGAAGCAATAATAGGAGACTTTGACATTGATTGTGTTATAGATGAGGAAACACATGTGAATATCATGACAGAGAGAACTTGCGAAGCTATAGGGAGGCCTGCTATGATTCCCTCCTTAGGAGGAATAGGACTATTCAAAGGAAAGTTGATAAACCTATGTGGAAATCTCATCTGGATACCTATGAATGCCAATGGAACTTCGACAGAGGAAGATTTTGAGATTATTAGATTTATTCAGAACAGTTCCCCATTTACCATGATATTAGGAAAACCTTGGATTGAAAGAGATTAATCCAGATGATAAGAAGAAGAAGAAGATTTAGAGTAGAAGAAGCAAGAGTTAAAAGAATTCATGACTAGAAGGATCACACACTTGATTGAAGAACAAAAGAACAGATCGAAGCTATTTAGCATCGAAGACCCAGATGTTGAAGTTGAAAGAACACTAGACGACCCACAGAAGATTGAAGTATCTATTCCAGATAAAGAAGAAGGATCACCCTCAAATTTCAGGAAAGAATCTCAACAACATGAAGTAACTATGCCAAAAAAAGATACGAATTAGAATGGAAAAAGGCATGCTGAGATGAAGCTCATTGGGAAGAAGGCTAGAAATCTAAGTAAGAAGAGAGCTAATATTGACAAGTTGCAGAAGGTTCTAGAGGAAACCTCACAAAAGGAAAATTTTCAAAATTAGAGCTTCGTCGGGATATCAGAATAGCAACACATGGCACTTCACCATGATGAAGCAATATAGCCGTTGGGGACATTATAACCGTTAGACCAACGCTCCGAATGGGTAGAAAGAAATTTATGGACATATATCTCACCATCCAACCGTTGGGACTGCGCCATAACGAAAAAAACAAAGTTAATGAAGGCTTCATACCTGTTGCAAGCGATCTGTTGTCGAGTTACTTATTTATCCCGTCGCGCCATGCACTGAGAAAACTTTTTCCAATAGTGAATTTGAGCTCACATACTTGTTGATTTTATATAATGGTCATTTTGATATTGCCATCTATCCTATTGCAGTGTGTAATTTACCCTCCAAACCCAAGATTGTTGACCCCAAGTGTGTATGTTGGACGAGTTGAGCGCTGTTGAGAAAATTGTTGAAGAAGTTATAATCGACCTCATGACTAAAAGAGTCATGTCGATGTCTATAGGTGTACAGTCATCATCGAAGAGAGGAATTCCAACCTCTCTGTCCACTTCTCACGGAGCCGGAGCATCCTGACCATCGAATGAGAAGCGAACTAAGCACAGGGATGATCTAGCAAATACCAAATTTATCCCGAGTATAATACCCGCGTATAATCCACCTCTGAGTGATGCAGTAAATCGAGATAGTGTGCCCAAATATTTTGACTACACATTGGTTACGACGTACCTCTCAAAGGGGATACGCGTAGTTCGAGAAGACCAAGATAAAATTGCAGCGTTCAAGTTTAGCGACTTCAACCTTGGATATCACAAAGTCTATAACATGCTTGCCCCACATAAGTACCTGACCAGAAATAAGGGGAAGAATTCAAAGATAATTCCCCAGTCATGGACTATGAACATCACACAGTCCACCTTGCTAAATGTCATCAAGATTCCTCACTTCGGACGACACCAAGAGGTGAATGCATGTGTCAAGCTGCTGCTGTCTTGTTACCATGGTGGTTATTTGTGGCTAAACAATTGTATAACGGTTGATTTGATGCTGATCAATCAGATCACGGGCTTGAGTATGCAAGGACATGATCCATAGGATTTTTACCCCGGAAAATCCATGGATCATGCTCTATCAAAAAAGATCAAGGAAACTTATGGCCATGTCGAGAAGAGCACGTGAGGCTACAAGGTAGATTCTATCCAGAGTGGCGCAGTGCACCTCACCTGAAAAATTGATTGTAGAGAAGTTAGAATGAAATAACCGCCCTACCCAAGTCACTGGTTTTGTAGTCGACCTCGTCGGGAAGTGCACGGAAGGCCTTCAGATGAACTGGGCGAAGTACCCGGTGAACCAGTTGGAACTCGACTATAGAGAATCACAGGATCAAGGATATGAATTTCATTTAAGCTGGCTCTTGATTCTTATAGGTTTTATTTCTTGGGAGATGCCAGAAGGTATGAACTTCTTGGACATCGAGCCTTTTGAACCACTGGCTGTGAAGTTTAGTACATTATGGTACTCAAGTGACATGAATAAACAGTGGCAGTCAAATGTTGTTTTTTATACCTACTACAATAAGCTGAAGATAGCCATCCAGTCCAAGCCTCGCATGACTTCGAACACTCTACACCGGTTCGGGGCTTTGATGAAGTTAAGCATAGATCGACATTTTATTTACATCACAATGTGCACCAACGAACAAAAGCAACAACTTCAATCCTACTACAAGTTGACAGAGGAGGACTTGGAGGATATCACAAAGGACTGGTTGATGGATCTCCTTATTCCAGTAGACCCTGTGGAGATAGTCAACATCGACATACCATAAACTGCATAGGATACACCTGGACCTAGCAAGACAAAGAAGACCGAAGAGGTCCATGAATTAGACACTGTATCTGTGAAGAATGCTTCCATATCACTAAAGAAAGGAGGTGCTGGTGAAGAGTTAGATGACAAAGAAGTCAAATAGAAGCAAGGAGATGAGGTTTATCCCCTGAAGAAGAGAAAAGGTTCACCTCTGAAACCTTTGTCCCAGAAGAAATTGAAGGGCACCATGACCAAGATGCAGACCATCCTCACCTCCGATGGCTTCAACTTCCTCATAACATCCCTGCAAGATGCTTCACTGGAAATAAAAGAGAAACAAGAAGAAAAGAAAGAAGAGATGTATAATCGAATTAAGATTGAACTCCGAGGGGTACAACATGCCCTACAATCTATTCACGTAGTCTCCACTGTGTCGGGAGAACCAAAATTGGGAGATGAGCCAACTCAACTCCACCGCCTAGTCGATACAACCGAAGCTCGCCTTCGAAGAGCATAGGAAGAAACACAACAAGCCACCCAGGCTTTGACAAAAGTACAAGAAGTACTCATCGAGAAACGCAGTGCTGTTGTTGATACTGAGAGGGGGGTGAACCAGTATCAAGTACAATTTAAAACCTTTTTCAACTTAAACTTAAACCATTCAACTATATCCAATGAGCAATGAACAATAGTATAAGAGTTACACCAATACACCACAATACACCTTGCACAATATATGAGAAATAATCAATAGTTATTGTTCAAGGGAAGTAATGACTTCCAAAGGTAGCTATAGCTTCCAAATGTAAAGGGAGGGATAAACCTCCAAGAGGAATATACAATCCTCCAATATCAATAGATATTTTAACTCTCCATTCTTGCCCCTTCCTTCCACCCAAGAATATATGAGAGATAATAAAAATTTACATTAAATCATCACCATCAACCAATCATCACATAGAACCTGATAATGCTTCCTGAGACTTCTTCAATTTCTGCAATTCTTCAATTCTTGGAGTACTCTGATCATGTAGATAATATTACTCAATGTATTCTCTGAAACTCCTCCAATTTTCATTCCTTGAATCCTCCCCAAAAAGAGGTTATAGAAAGAATGGTAGACTTTATTCAATTCTGGTCTATTTAGGAGAGTGTACTTGCATAGAATTCTCCACGCTCAATAATTAGCATTCGATTCTGAAACTCAAACACAAGAAACTAAAGTTAGTACTATTTCCAATGAAATTTGTCCCACTTAATTTGGATTCTCGATGAAGCAGTTATGATTGTTTTACCTGGAACACCTGTTTATTGACTAGCTTCAAGACTGGTCACAAACCCTATCTTCCACATAGTGTATCTCCATAATTATAAAAAATCAAGAGATGAAATTTTTACCAGAGGTACCTTGATATGTATTCTAAATACCATAGTAATTTCACATTCTAAATCATTCTAGAAAACAAGTTATAGAAAAAATGGTAAGATGACCTGAAAATAACATACCTTAGAACACATCACCAAAAGACTTCATCCTCCCTTGAAATCCGGCCTTCTTTTCTTCTTATTTCCTCTGAACTTAGACTTGTATGAAATGAATGTATATTGATGTTTATTTATAACATTTATTTCACTTCCTTTTAACATTAGGGCCGACCTGACACTTTCTTATTTTGTAATTCTTTTCTTTAATTATCTTCAGGGCCTACATGTACTTCCTTCTTCAATTCACTTTGTCATCTTCAAATATTCATTTCTCCTCAACCATGAGGA